>JAHLMI010000010.1:1200000-1768526 GCA_019915075.1 Strobilurus stephanocystis
ATGATGGCGCCAGAGCGGATTGACTATCGTCATCGCTTCTACGCGTCTCTGAAGCCATCGCACCGCGTTGCAATGGACGAATGGAGGAGGTTTGGACTGGTGATGCCTTTCGGAGCAGTGAACGCCCACCTCAACCGCCCAAACCCTTCCGTATTCGCCCCAGACAACGAGACACTCCTCATGAACGACAACGTGAATCCACTGCAGGGGTGGCCGTATGTCCCTTCCTTGCCATGTTCAGGTGCAAGCACTGAGCCCCCTTTCGCAGCATCGATGATGTTTTCAAATCCGGTGTCAAGTGCGGAACAACCGAGGAGGATATCATGGGCTGTCTCTTTTTCCACGTCAAGGATCAACTCGCGTCCTTCTCCACTCGCCTGCGCAAATTCAACATCTCCATCTCGATGTATGATGAGAACGCGAAGGACCTGCCTGCGAGCCTTCCGTCCCGCCTGCGTAAATTTGATCGCATCGAAGTCTCCAACATCATGGACGATGAGTACCTCGGTGTCCACACTGTTCTGACGACGTGGGGTCCACTCCTCAACCGCGACCGCAAGGACTCGGCACTTATCGGGTCTTTTATCAATTGGGCCGCCGGAGGAACACCCAACGCCAAGGTAGAATCAAGTCCAATGCTTGTGAAGAAGTACATCCCTCTCTTTCTGGAACGCATACCGGTGAGGATGATGTAGCCCACTGCCAGGAGCTGGCTTATTGCTGACACGCACTTAGAATGCTCGCGAAAAACTCAGGCCTTCATCCCGACAGGATAGTCCGACGGCGGGGTTCATGAATCTTTTGGGTAACCTCGACTTGGTTCATGACGCCTCAGACGCGTTCAGGAAATACCTGAAGGACCATGGTGCGGAAAGCGCCGCGCACAAGGCTGGTCTTCGCATGCGGGAGAGAAATAAGATCGTTGCACATGTGAGTTTCCCCGAACGCCTTCCTAGCCGGACGCTGACCTTCTCGTGCAGCGCATCGGCACAGCTGTTGGCAGCGAGTGGAAGACCTTGCCACAAATCAAAACGGAAAGCGACTGGTACAACCTTGTGAGTCACTATGCGCTAGGATTCAGGGCTCACCGCTCACTATCTGAAGGGATATCTGGCTGGACTGAATCATACTGAACGATTCGTCGAGTGGGGAACAGAGTGAATGCTTTGAAGCTGAAGTATTGTCTTGGGATGTCGAGTCTTGTACGATTGTTTATGAGTTGCGGAACGTGATTATCAAAACTGGGCGTTCTATCCAGTCGTAGTATCAGGGGAAATCATCCGAGATGGCACGCAAGCACGGTCGATTATTCGGTGGTAAGATACAGGTGCGTCTCGTCCTAGGAATACATGTAGATGTACAGGGCGATAGTACCTGCTGAGAAGGATGAGTCGGGCGAGAGATGAGCGGAATGTGCACGCACTTGACAGCGCAATCGCATGGCTGGCAGTCTGCATGGAAGATAATGGTCATGAACAAAGGGCGTATTGCGAGTAGTCGGGACATACGGTGGAAGATCTACGTCTGTGCGCACTTGTTAGTTGTGAGTATTGCAAAGACGGAGTATGCACACCTCTGGATAGCGTTCAACCCTTCTTCTTCTTGGGTTTCTTTTTCTTCACACCACCACTCGCAGCCGTAGGCACCGGTGTCGGTGTCACCGTCGATGGCGCCTGCTCCGGCGCCTGACGCGCAGTCTCGACGACATCGGGCACAGCCCGCCTGTTCTGCATCTTTTCCATCAGCGACAGATTGAGGGTCTCAAATCGGTTAAGGTAGACAGAGGAGTACGTCTTGAATTTGATGCACTGCGATGGCATGAGCGCCCGATGAGTTTGTGGGAAATCGCAGGACGCACGCTGGTGTTGTCGGTGATTTTGAGGACGAGTTTCTTTTCAGCGGCTTTCCATTTCACGACATATCGCGTCTGGAAGGGTGTGAGCAGGCGAGGAGGAGGTGGTGGTAGCGTGGCGCACATTATTGGGCGACTTTGCGTAGAGACCCTCTGCTGCATCCTGGAACTCTTGCCAGGACGAGATGTACACCATCGCTGCATCCGGAAAGAGGTGCCCGTGGGAAGCTGCCCCACGATCAATTATCGATTATTTTGTTGCTTATGTCTAAGTGGTGCCTGACGCCAGACGGCTTCTTCAACGCTCCCTGTCTTCCTCGGCTGCCCGGCCACAAGCTTCGAGCCTCATGATGAAGCTTTCGAAATTCGTCAGTCCCAATAACTGAAATCACGTCAACACGCGGACCTGGTCTATGGGCCATGGGCCATGGCAAACTCGTTCCGGAGATATCCGGCGGAGGGCCCTGGCGAATTTTCCGCTCTTACTTTCCCCTCTCACCTCCTCCCTCCCTCCCTCTTGGTCCCTCCCGTTGTAAAATAGACTGCGATGTCGGAACAGAAGAAACGTAAACACCCGGAATTCTGTCGCGCCATTTTGCTCTTGCTGACGACTCACTAGCCCTCCCATTCGTTGCCAACTTCGCGGCAGGCGCCATCGCTGGTGTATCCGAGATTCTTACATTCTATCCTCTCGGTGCGTCGCCATCCAAACCATTATTCAAATCTGACCGTTCTCGTTTGTAGATGTCGTATGTCCTTCTCCGTACCCCATGTTCATCCACTCCAACCTGATATCACCACTCGACGTAGGTCAAGACCCGGATGCAACTGGAAACCGGCAAGTCGCAGCATGGATTAATCGGGAGCTTCAAGACCATTATCAAGGAGGAAGGGTACATCCACATCGCCTCCGCCTCATCTACAATCCCACTCACGCGACCACCATAGATTCGGACGCCTATACAGAGGTCCACATCGATTCGGAATTACCATACATATCACCTCAACTGATGTCGTGACGCGCAGGTCTCGTCCCCCCATTGTTGCTCGAGGCGCCGAAGAGGGCTGTCAAATTGTATGTTGTATCCAACATACGCTGAGATGACAACATTTCGCTAACATATTCGACATAGCGCATCTAATGATTTCTGGGGCAAGACGTACTTGGGCCTGTTTGGCGAATCCAAGATGACACAAAATCTGTCCGTGTTGACGGGATGTAGTGCGGGCGCGACTGTACGTTTTTTTCGAATTAACTATCCAGCCATGTACTCTGTCATACTCTTGTGCATGATGTCTCCGGATTCACCGCATTCCCTGCTCGAAATGCCCCTGCTCCCTTTCTCGCCTTCTCTTCTGAATTTATGGTCTCATGGCTATCACCCTCTGTAGGAAAGTTTCGTGGTCGTACCCTTCGAACTCGTCAAGATCAAGTACGCGTTATCCCTCTTCTTCTTTTTCCCTTCTCATCCCTTATCATCCTCGCCTTCAGACTACAGGACAAAACCTCTACATTCAAAGGCCCCATGGACGTCGTGTCGCAGGTCATCAAGAAAGAGGGCGTCTTTGGATTGTACGCGGGCATGGAAGCTACCTTCTGGCGCCACCTCTACTGGAACGGAGGCTACTTCGGGTGTATCTTCCAAGTACGCTCGCTCCTCCCGCCCGCGGAGACGCCGCAGGGACAGCTCATGAACAACTTCATCTCGGGCTCCATTGGTGGATTCGCAGGGACCGTCGTGAATACGCCGTACGCCAGACATTGATACCATCGCATCATCTTTATGGATTTGCTAAACGGTGGCTGGTAGATTCGACGTGGTCAAGTCGCGTATCCAAGGAACGGCCAAGGTGCCCGGTGTGACGCCCAAGTACAACTGGACCTACCCCGCGCTGGTGACGATATTCCGCGAGGAGGGCGCGGGCGCGCTGTACAAAGGGTTCTTACCGAAAGTGCTGCGACTGGCACCGGGAGGAGGGGTGTTGCTGTTGGTGGTAGAGTTCACGCTGGGGGTGTTCAGGCAGGGTACGTCACCGTCCTAATCCCATTCTTCCTTCTGCTGACTGACTTGCACGCAGCCCTTGGCCCCCCGTATATATGATATTCAGTAGCTCGGAGGAAATACTAACGATGTGAAACGTCCACGGTTCATTTAGAGACGGATCAGAGAGGTGTCACTGTCAGCGAGTGGGGGGAGATTGGCAGGCGCAGCTCCGAGTCCCGAGTCCGTTTCAGCTATGAAGGTGTAGTTATGGATGCGTGGTGATTCGATGTCGAGTCCTCCTTGATCTCATTTCCCGCGTGGTCGCACCCATCAGGCCCTTTGTCCGCGGATCGAGCGGCTGCCCTTCCATCTCGTGGCGCATCCATCCCTATCAGTGGACCTCACGGAAGATGTTCAATCAAAACTTTGTGCTGTTCTGTTGATGTCAATCCACCGCACAGAATCTACAGGCGGTGGTGAGCCATTCATAGCTCGGTGTTGTTGCGATGGCCGTGAATTAGTCGCCGCAAGTTGGAGTCGGTGGTAGATGCGTACCAATATCTCACCTCCGCCGGGGCTATGTCTTTGATTCCATCACTTGGAGGCGGTGGTCCCATTCATTCAACCCAGCTCCTTCCAGCAAAGAACCCGCCAATCCTCCTGTTTCCGATTGTGTTTGGAAGCTGGCACAGCAGCGTGAAGATGGGATTGGCATGCATCAGTGATCGTGGGCGGTGGGTGGCCCTCCCCTCCCTGGATGTCTGGATCTTCGCGGTTCAAATTGGGCAGGGGCCCCGGGGAGTCCAGCGGAGGGAGCTCCGCTAGGATCGGTGCCTCCGGCTCCGACGCTCGGGCTGAGCAGCCCGCGTGCCGCGATTGCCGAGTAGTTCGGCATGGCGGCCGCGAGGACCCCGGCTACCACTTTTGATTTGCATGCTCTGGTCAACTTCATTCGGATCTATCTACATTGCTCTGGAGAGTGGACTTGACTCATAAGAGGAATGCTCTGTTGCAGTGTGAGCCATTTTTTGTTCACACAGTGATTTTTTTTACATATTGAGATGCAGTATGCATGAGATTGCTTCACAGAGCTCAGAGAGGTTGCCACAACTTTTGCATGCCCAAATTCAATGTAGTGCATACAGTTCAATTTGACCATACCAGTCAAACTCACCTTCTCCTGTCTTCCTCTTGACAAACTTGAACTCACACATTCTGCTTCAACTCAATAGCTCTTACAATTGACAGAACTAGATTTGACTCTCAGTAGACGGTCCATTGAGTAAGACTAGGTAAGATCAAGGCTCCTTGTGTGAGAGAATCAGATAACAAGTGAGATTGAGTTGTGTTACTGGAACTAATGACTTTCAATGACTTCAACCAGTCTCATCACAGAATCAAGTCAATTCCCAGTAAGTTACTCATACACATGCAAACCAAGTTCATTCACAAGCCCACTGAATCTACTGAAACATTTGATGATGCAATCTGGTCCATGTGCATCATGTAAGTAAACACCGCTCTGTTGTCTTGTGCTCAACTCTCCTCTCTCCCTTCCTGCCAAATTACTGAGTGCTCTCCAGCCCACCAGTGCCAATCGCACCTTCCCCTTGATGATATGATTGACATCCTTAAGATAACTCAAGCCTGTGTTGCCAAAAGTGTGCAGCCTTGACAGACACAACACATGTTGAATCATGCAAACACTGCCAATGCAAGCTTACTGGGAGCATCAATCATCAGAGACTATGGCTCCAGATGTGTCTACTCTTCTTTCTTGTCTTGCCTCGACCCCCCTTGACATTACTTTTGCTCAATCTCACTCAATCCCAACTGACGGACTTCCCACTGGGCTTGACTTCTGAGATAACTAAAAATACTAGACCGTGAACTTGAGCGAGGCGTAGGGTTCCGGGGTCCTCACGGTTCCAATACGACGGCAGACTAGTCTAGGTCCGGCAATCAGGGCACAGCCACGGGGCTTCGCGGTGATTTGATGAAGATGATGGGGATGGCCATGGCCATGGACCTGGTCACCCAAATGCTCCAAGGTCCATCGTTGTCGGTGATGGATTGCAGGTTCAGCAAAGGTGTCTAATATTCATTACTCAATTCGTCGGTTATGTCGATTGGGTTGGCGAGTGGATTGAGCGCCCTTCCTTCTCGGAGTCACACTGTCGTAAGTAATTGAATCACAACGGGGATGGAGAGAATGAGATTCGGGAGGGAAAGGCGAAGAAGTGCTCGGTTGATAGTCTGGGTCGCATGCGAGGGAGTGGCGGGAGTTCCCGCTGCCATGCATGACGACAGGATCGGCGAGCATATACAAGGCTAGCCTTGCGTAGCCTGCAGGCTTGATTATGATATGCGGATGGCGTGAGGCTTTCCAATAGCGAAAAGTCAAAGGCTAGTACTGTATAGCAAGTGCATTGGTGCTGCCAGAGAGACAGTGGTGTTCTGGCCCGAGTAAGCAAGAGGACGGATTTGCGAATTGAATGGATCGAGACATCGGAGATGCCTGAAAGCGGTACGTGAATTGTGAGATGACAACGGATCAAATTCGCACGCCTAGGGACTTAATCGACCCCCAAGCTGGTCTGTCCTCTCCTCTAATGGACGCCGCCAGCAGCAGCATCTACAAGCTGTCGCTACAGCCCACTGTACCCCACGAGCAGGATCCATCCGAGCACACTGCGCGCCCCGGCAATGCCCAGCGCCATGCGATGTGGCTGGACGCCGTCCAGCAACACGACGAGGAGGCTGACGATGGCGAGCCCATGCCGCACGACGAGTACGGGACTGTGACGACGCCCGGCCTCAGCAAGGGCCTGACCCGCCCGCTCACGCCGCAGGAGCAGGATCGCCTCGCCCATCTCGACCGTCTCAAGTTCTTTCTGGCGACGGCGCCCAGCGGCTGGGAGAAAGGGAGCAACGGCGCGGGCCCGTCCTCGTACACGCCCGACCCGTCCAATCCCGCGCTCAACCGCTTCCTGCTCCCGTCGCAGGAGTTTGTCACCTGCGTGCTCTGGAACGGGCTCTATCACATCACCGGGACTGACATTGTCCGCGCTCTCATCTTTCGGTGCGTTTCCGCCCGATCCTGGCGCTCATCCATCGCTCATTTGGCCCAGATTCGAGGCGTTTGGAAGGCCAGTCCGGAATATGAAAAAGTTTGAGGAGGGCGTGTTTAGTGATCTCCGAAATCTCAAGCCGGGTGTGGATGCATGCTTAGAGGAGCCCAAGGTGTGTATCATGCTTGCTTGCACACTTCCATAGCTGATTACGTTCAATAGTCCCCATTCCTGGATCTACTGTTCAAGTACCAATGCATTCGAACGCAAAAGAAACAAAAAGTGTTCTACTGGTCCGTCGCCTGCTCCTAACTTCATCTTATGACCCATCTCCTCATCTGATCCCCCTCTAGGTTCTCTGTTCCCCATGACCGCCTCTTTCTCGATGCACTCGAGCGTGATCTCAAGCGGGAAAAGATGAGCATGGAGCCCACGACTGTCATCACTGGCGAACCAGCTCTATCCTTCACCTACGACAAGAAGCGCAGCTTGTACGAGCAGTTCACTGGATCCAAGGCCTCGGGTCGCCATGCCTCATCAAATCGGTCACGGAGGAGCGTAAGCAAGAGCTCTTCCCTGAGCCGGTCCATCGGCGGCGGCGTGTCCATGCGCGAGGGCGAGGGCGAACTAGAATGGAACGTGCGCAGACTCGAAGAGGAGGGCATGCTCGGAACCGATGACTCTGATGCCGATGCCGATGAGGCAACGGCAGCCGCCCAGCAATCACCATTCTTCTCCATGTTCTCATTATTCGAAGGCAGCCCGACTTACAAACAACGTCGGAAGAAAGCCAACCACGGTCCATCGGCACTTGGACTCGGCGGCGGGGAGACTGAGCGTGGACGATCGGGATATCCTGATGCGAACGGCGACTCGCCTCCACAGGATGATCCTATGACAGGAGGCGTTCAGGTCAAACGGGAGAGCATTAGCGCCGCTGATATGTTCATGAAGCAAGCACGTGGAGAATTGGGCCAGCCCCTCACATCGGCCTCCTCGCTACCCAAGGTGGACATGCGAGATGTTGGTGTCTACGTAGAGGGCCGGCTCGTCAGCGGCGGTACTCCAAATCTCGCTTCTGGCGCAGCAGTGTATCCTCCGACCCTCGACAACTACGGCCAATTCCAGCACACGGTAGACATGACCGATCCAGCATCTGCCGCGAATAGCGGCGCCAAGACCAAGGTGTTCGTCTGCCCGCTCTTGAGCTGTGGGCGCATGTTCAAGCGCATGGAGCACCTTAAGCGACACCTCCGGACACATACGCTCGAGCGGCCGTTCGTGTGTGACAAGTGCGGCAAGAAGTTTAGTAGGAGCGATAACCTTGGCCAGCATATGCGGGTGCACGGTCGCGCGGAAGCGAACGGGGATCCGGCGTTTGCGAATGGAAGCGGGGACTGGTCGCATCAGGACTGGAACGATTGGATCAACAACGACGGGGAGGAAGGAAGCGGACCGGAAGATGACTATCCCCGGTCGACGGCAGCTAACATCGGTGTCGGATTGGGGATGTACGGCGGGCTGGGAATGGGCATGGGCATGGGAAACACTCCTGCTGAAGGAGAATGGGCTGCCGCTGCGACCTCGGCGCCCACTGGGGACATGGCTGGGTACGGCCTCAACGTGGAGATGTGTGAGGTGGAGATCGCTGGTGATTTGAGGGAGGTTCCAGGTGATGAGGAGGGGCTGGTGGCGGAGGTGTTCTCTGGCGACTATCACCAAAATACTGGATACACGCAAGCAGGCACGAGCGGCTACTACGCGACGCATCAAGTACCGCATCAGCAGCAGCAGCATCAACATCAGCAATGGACCCCACCTCCAGCAAGTGCCCCTATCAATATGTACGGAGGACGGTCAATGTCGCAGTCCTCATCGTCTGGGAGCGGGAGCTTGTATGGGGACGAGTCGTTGGGCGATGGAGCGTATCTGAGTATGAGCGCTCCTTCGCACAAGCAGGTGTTCGACCACGCGTCGTTGTATCCGGCGACTGTCGTGGACAGCGCGACTGGGCCTTTACGGAGACACCGAAGCATGACCCCGTCCTTGATACGGAACGGCAGCGGGGACAGCACCGGGTCCCGACGATCTGGGACGTCCTCTGGCGAATCTCCTGTTCCGCGCGGCTTCCATCCATACGCACACCCAGGATACTCCTCCTCGCAATCCAGCCCGTCGATGTACCCCGTCGGTTTGCCTGGAAGCCTCACGCGGCGGAGCTCGAGCCGCGCATCGTCTGGGTTCGGAATGGAGGAGCAGATGCGGCAGATGATGCGCTCGGACTCTAGCGGATCGTCGTCGCGGCCAGGGAGCGCGCTGAGTCTGTATGGGGGAGATATGTATAGGACCGAGAGCCCTGCGCCGTTCGTAGGCGGGATCACGGAGAGCCCTGCGGCGTACTCGACCGAGCTACCTCAAGTCCCGACGAGTGCTGGTTTCGCTCATAGCCATGCGGCGACTGTACCGAATATGGGGAACGGGCATTACTTTGGCGATGCTTCCACGTTTGGCGGCGGCGGCGGGGGTGGGTCTGGCGATGGGTACCAGTACTCACATCCGCAGCATGTGAGCACCATGTAGAGGTGTGTTCTTCCTAGCCTCATCCTTTTCGCTTGATCTGACGGTTTCGGCGCTAGGAGTGGTTGATGATGATGGTACACTGTGGTTCCCTACCCTATCTTATATCCTCCGACCAGAGCAGTAATGTAATCTATGTGCTAATACTTTTGTTTCTTCGCCATCTTTGTGTCCTGTGTCTTTTGCTCTATTTATTGCAATCTCTATATATTCTACTTATATACACTCGGTGGACTGTTTTTTGATTATTTGCACGTATGTAGGAACATTGAATAATGAAGAATCAAGGAATGTACTCACCAGGTGGCGGGTGTCACCGTCAGTTCGAAGTGTAACGAACGGTACACAGGTCGGGCCGTGACTTCCATCTCGACTTTCAACGACGACCACGACCACGTTCTGCTTTTTGTGCGCGACCACAGCGTCCCTCCCATATGGAGAGACATTTTGTATAATGGCTGGCGGTGCGCGTGGAGTGAGAAGACGTTTGTGGCCTGGGTCTCTATGGAACTAAAGAACGAAGTTTTGCGAAAGCAATGGGTGAGCGAATTTGTTCATATGTAGGAACCAGGGATAATGTGTTGCATACAACCGCCGGGCATGCTCTCTCTTTGAGTGGCTCAAAGTGTTGGTGATGGGTTCTGAGCTCAGTTGAGCGGTCAGCATAAGGCAGGCAACGTCAAGACAATGTCATTGTTGCCTCTTTCGGCGAGATCAGTTTTCCTTGTTCGACGCGTCTAACACGTTTGTAGTACAGTATTTGTGAGTGATGCGCGTGATTCTCTGGTCATTCAACTCTGACCATCACCATCTAGGGGCAGGCAAGACGGAAACCACGAGCTTTCCATTGCGAAGTCTGTCTCGACTCGAAGGCATGTGCACACTCCAGTGGCGTCGATATCAACGCCGTACGAAAACGGTCAGCTTTGGGGTAGAGTAAGATGCAATTCAGCCTCGACGCCACTAAGACGCGCGCTAATCATATTGTTGTAGGGTGTCGTACATCGAAGACTGCTCTTTTCATTCTGAAGCTAATGAGTGGCTGATTCATCAAGACATCCGTCTCATAGAGACGAGGGACATATGTGTGTACTGATTGTCGTTGGACGTTTATAAGTGTGAACGATGTCGCCTCTCCGAGCCCAGCAATCTCTATCCGTCGACTGAGATGTGGCAACCTCCGACGACTGAGCCACTGACCTACTCCCTCAATCCACTTGTCGCTGGCGACTCTACCGATGATCCAGAGCCAACACCGAGTGAAGCCAAATCTGAACAAAGTCTCCCACTCGACTTTCCCTCGCACATGCGTCTAGACACATTGCGCCCTGGGGTGAGACATATGTTCTCTGCGCTTTGCGTACTCGCATATGGGCAGGGCGACCTCATTGAGGCCTGGGAGGCGGCTTCGGAGGATGGGGAGAGATGGGCGAACATCATGGATGGGTTGTATAAGCGATTGAATGCGATGACCTTGATTGTGAGCTATTCCTCTCAAGTCTAACTCCTCGCGCTGAGACAGGGCAGCTTGCTCCTCGGTAGCCTTGCTGCGTTCCTCACCACCATGGCACCACTGGATGCACACCTGGACTACGATCTGCGTGCATCGTACGTCATGCTTCTTGCAGCGTTTGGGTTCACGTTAGGCGGTACTATCATCGGCTCCGTGATGCTGTACACCTTTCCAATGATGAAAGGATCTTGGTTTCTGCTTGTATGTCATTTGATTGGTGCCCCATCCTCGCGTTCCGTGACAGCCTCACACAGACATTTGCGGGCTCACGTTCAGACGTATTCTGTGCCCTCATACTCGTCACATATCCTTGCTTTTGTGTTGCTGTATCGACGTTCTTCACCGTCATAGGTCAGCCAAGTCGCTTTCATCGTCATTTCGCTCGCGGCGACTCATTTCTTCCCTTCAGGTCTCCTGGTGGCTTGCTTGAAATCCAAAGACCGGATAATCAAGTTCAGTTCCACTTTAGGCTTCCTGATCCCCACTTCAATGATTTTCATATTTGTATGGACGCAGAGACATCTGATCACAAGGCGCAGACCCCCTGCACGCATCTCTTGACGCGTAGTAGTATTCTGGTTGTTCCCCTCATCATTCCAAGCCCTTGGACAATGGACATCAAAGTACATCCCGGGCCCTCCTGATTCTTGTCCAATTTTTGACCAGCCCATTGCATACTTTCCGTTACGCTGCTTACGCATAGCCTCGACGACGGTTTCCTGGTTTAGTACGATACACAATCTACAGAACAATGTCATTCCCTTCCCGTTGCATTGCTCTGCGTCTGGATATGTAATTGTCCCTCGAGACTCGGGGCCAAAGCGAAGTGCTAAGGGCCTTTCTGCTCATGCGCCTTGGGCCGCTTTCTGCATCTGGCCCGGGGTGCCAGTGATTCTGAGATGTATGGCAGACACGGCCCAACTGGCAAGCTTTACACCAATGAATGCATTTGGTGTCCAGATGTATTCGCATTGTCAATTAGCTGAATTCAACACCTAGATTGTGACGGACGACGGACAAATGAGCAGTCGCACATGTTTCTGGGAGCTGACAAATCTACAAAGCCTGCCGCGACCAAGTCAAAGACTTAGATTCGACGCGTCCACCATATGCACGTTCATATATGTCTGATGCGCGTGATTTCTCTGGCCATTCAACTCTCTGACCATTGAGGATCATGATCTAGGGGCAGGCAAGACCGGAAACATTGAGAATTCCATTGCAGATGTCTGTTTCGACTCGAAAACCTCTTTAGTGGCGTCAATATCAAGGCCGCACACAAATAGTTTGCTTTGGGGTAGATTACTAAGATGCAATTCAGCCCCAACGCCACCAAGGCGAGCGCTAATCATATTGCTGTAGGGTGCCGTATAACGAAGACTTCTCTTTTCATTCTGAAGCTAATGAGTAGATGATTCATCAAGACATCCAGACGAGGGACGTATGTATGTACTGATTGTCATTGAACGCTTATAAGTTCGAGCGATGTCGCCTCTTCGGAGCCCAGCAATCTTTCTCCGTCGACTGAGATGTGGCAACCTCCGACGGCCGAGCCACTGACCTACTCCCTCAACCCACTCGTCGCTGGCGACTCCATCGATGATACAGCGCCAACGCCGAGTGAAGCTAAATCTGAACGAAGTCTCCCACTCGAGTTTCCCTCGCACATGCGTCTGGACACGCTGCGTCCTGGGGTGAGACAGATGGTCACCGCGCTATGTGTACTCGCGTATGGGCGGGACGACCTCATCGAGGCGTGGGAGGCGGCTCTGGAGGATGGGGAGAGGTGGGCAAACATGATGGATGGGTTGTATAAACGCTTGAATGCAATGACCTTGATTGTGTGTCGTTTCCTCCGAGTCTGTTTTCTCCAGGACTGATGTGCGTTGAGGTAGGGAAGCTTGCTGCTCGGTAGCCTCGCTGCGTTCCTCACCACCACGTCACCACTGGATGCACGCCTGAACTATAACATGCGTGCATCGTACCTCCTGCTCCTCGCTGCGTTTGGGTTCACGTTGGGTGGCACTATCATCGGCTCAGTGATGCTGTATACCTTTCCGATGATGAAAGGATCTTGGTTTCTGCTTGTATGTCATTTGATTGGTGCCCCATCCTCGCGTTCCGTGACACCTCGCACAGACACTCGTGGGCTCACGTTCAGACGTATTCTGCACGCTCATACTCGTCGCGTATCCTTGCTTTTGCGTTGCTGTCTCAACCTGCTTCACCGCCATAGGTCAGCCATATCGTGGGTTTTCGTCAGTTCACTCATCACTGAGCTCTCTCTAGGTCTCCTGCTGGCTTGCTGGACATCACAAGACCGTATAATCAAGTTCAGCTGCACTTTCGTGCTATTGATCCCCGTTTCGATGGCGTTCCTCTTTGGATGGACGCAGAGACATCTGATTATAAGCCACAGATCCCCTGGACGCATCTCCTGATGTCGTGTATTCTAGTCTAGCCTCATCATTTCAAGCACCCAGGAAAATGGACATCAAACACATCCCGGACCTTCATGATTCTTGTCTACTGTATGGCCAGTCCTGTATAGCCTCGGCAAAGGCTCTCGTCTCAGTACGATACACATCTCGCTGGACAACGTCACTTTCTCCCTGATATGAAGGTGTGTCTACATATGTACATAGTAAGTGTCTTACGAAGTGGACTTGTGCCTGGGCCCCTTGAGGTACCAGGATGGAGGATGGAGAGGGGATGAGTACTTGAAGATTTCTGTATCTGGCCCCGGGGGTGATAGCGAGGGAGGGAAGACACCGCCATAAGCAGGTACTGCACCTGAGCCTTGAGGAATAAAGATCTTGGCATTCACTTGTATTTGTATCGTTCAATGGGCGTCAGGTTGTGAACCCTCCAACTGTAGTACAAGGCGTATACAGCCAGAGAACTCCGAGGGAGAAGGCGCATAACATTGTAGAAAGGGCACAGAATCGGGATGGACCGTCGACGTCATATTGCCATGATTCAATCTTGTCTCAATCGTCGGCATTGCAGCGGGAAGACAAGAGACCCTCTTCATTGTCACTTCATTTGGGGGCGACTCATTCCCTCCCTTCAGGCCTCTTGTTGGCCTGCCTGACTTCACAAGACCGGATAATCCAATTCAGCTGCACTTTCGTGCTATTGATCCCCGATTCGATGGCGTTCCTCTTTGGATGGACGCAGAGACATCTGATTATAAGGCGCAGAGCATCCCCTGACGTCGCGTAGCCTCATCATTGCAAGCACCCCGGACAATGGACATCGGATCCTCATGATTCTTGTCTACTGTATGGCCAACCTCGGCGAGGGTTCTCGTCTCAGTACGATACACATCTCACACTCCCTCCCTGATATGATGGTCTGTGTCTTCAAAGTCTCTCGAAGTGGACTTTCCGCTTGTGTACCAGGAAGGAGGAGGGAGGGGGAATGAGTACTAGGAGATTTCAGCATCTGGCCCCGGGGGTGATAGCGAGGGAGGGAAGACACTAGGTACTGCACCTGAGGAATAAAAGTCCTGGGATTTGCTTGTATTCGTATCGTTCAGGTTGCGAACTCCTCAACTGTAGTTCAAGACGTATACAACGACTCGGAGAAGGCGCATTGTAGGAAGGGAACAGAATTGGGATAAACTGGCATGACTCATGTTCATCGTCGGCATTGCAGCGGGAAGACACAGAAGCTTGAGGTCTGACTCTCATCTAGGAATCGTGTAATTCCAATCGGTATTTGAGGACAGATCCTGTAAGCACGTTCCATAGTACCGTCACCACACCCTTTCGCACGACTGGTGCCTAGACTTCAGTTGATGTTGATGTCGATGTGGCGCAAATCAATGTCGGGCTCGGAGATGACCTTTGGACGACTTTCGACTTGCCTGGGCCGCGCCACTTACTTAGAGTCACCAACAGGATGAAGGAGAAGGACGCTTACAAGACTAAGTAGAGGCTCACCTAGCGCATATCCCCGCCACGGCCCACCACTTGTCGAAGATCGGAACCCTCCGGAACGGCGTCTTCAGGCCTTACGTGGCGACGAGTAACGGTAATTGGGATCTGGCGAGGGGAGATACATAAGATGGTTGTGGCGAGGAAGCCACGCCGAGCAACAACACCCGCACTACTATCACTGATCTGGTGAAAGGTACAGGCTGGGTTACGAGATCAAGAACAGAGAGAAGTTGAAGGGGATTGGGAGGCTAGTTGACGCTGTACGACATTGGTGGATTCCACCGCGGTGTTATT
Source organism: Strobilurus stephanocystis (assembly GCA_019915075.1). Taxonomy (NCBI): domain Eukaryota; kingdom Fungi; phylum Basidiomycota; class Agaricomycetes; order Agaricales; family Physalacriaceae; genus Strobilurus; species Strobilurus stephanocystis. Next base: position 1,215,237 of record JAHLMI010000010.1, read on the forward strand.
GTCAGTCTTCCTGTGGCCTGAATTTCCTTGGCCATAACGTTATTCACACGGCATAAAGCAAGGTTTGGAAAGGTACATTGATTCCGTCACTGCGGCAAGGCACCATGCTACGCCTATCACAGAAGATGCCAGCTCAAGTACGAAGAGACTGAGAGGTTACCGGTTATGTCTTGACGACCGATAGTGGGACAGCGCGATTCAGAGCCCAGAAGATGAAAGAAGCAGAAGAACGTCTCAGGAAGTTGCAATTCGCGTCCAAAAAGAGTCGACGTTGCTTTGTGAACTGAATGCCGGCATACCAGCGGAGGCTATTACCCAAGGTCTGAGAGCACATGGTTGCTCCTGGGTTAGGAAATCGGTGACAAAAGCGAATACAGTGCAGTGGCATCCCAGTCTGAAAAGTCTCGTCGTCTGTGAGAAGAAAGAGGAAGGGGAGCGGGTCCGGAGGCGAAGACGAGCTCGGTCGCCATAACAAAGCGTGACGTCAATGCAGACGGAACGCGGTGTAATTTCCAATAAAAGCCAAGGCCAAAAATGGGCCGGCCCTGGCTTGCGTCTGTTTCCCACCTGCTTTCTTGGCGCCGTCCTCCTTCGTTCCCGCAGACTGGTATCTGCACACTTCTTCACAAGTTGGTCTCATGGCCGCGAACACCGACCGTAGGCGACGCAAGAAAGACAAGGGCACCGGCGCCATCACTGATGCAGGATACGCGACTGGGTACGAGACGGACTCTGTCGCCCCGAGCCTAGGCAAAAAGTCGGGGAAAGCAAGGCTGAAGAAAAAGCGCTCCAAGGCTGCCCTGGGCTCCTCTGATCCTGGATACGAGACGGATGACGGGTATATGTCCTCCTCTGTTCCGTCTATGTCCAAGAAGCAGTCCAAGTCGCGCCTATTTCGCTTGGGAAACAGGTCCAAGTCCAACGTGCAGGCCGAGGAACCCCCGCCGCTGCCGCCCCCGTTGCCTGAGCCGGCGCCCGTCTTCCGCCTTCCCATCGCTGCCCGGTTCGCTACCACGCTTGGCGACTTGAACGCCAACGCCACGGTCGAGCCTCCACTCCCAGTCCGTCCTTTCGCAAATGATACCCGCACTGCTAGCGGCGCATCGAGTCCCAACACATTCATTGAATCACCTTCCTTGCTTGAACAGACCTTCAAAGAGCTTGACGATCGGCGGTCTCTCGAACGCGCGGAGTCGACTGCTACACACGAGGCAGAGTCGACTACGACGCACTCAGTGGATCACAGCAACGACCACGTTGCTGCCGCATCTATTCCCTATCCTCGTCGCCAGCATGGTCATCCTGCCTTGACCAGCAGCGATAGCAGCGACAACCACGGAACCTCAGGCTCTAGCACGGGGCATTCCTTCTTTTCCAAATGGGCCTCCTCGTCATCCGCCTCGTCTTCTTCACCCCAATCAAAGTACCCACCCATCTCATTCCCACTCACTCGCTCCCCATCGCCGCCCTCGCCCACTCTCGCACAGCCGAGCTCTTTCTCGAGCATCAAGAAAACTCCAGAACCGCTCACCATCGATAGCTCTCTATCCGTCGCAGATTCTAGGTCGAGAAACCCATCTCCAGGCGGCCAGTGGTCCCCATTCGTAGTGGTCACACCGAATCCTCCGGGCTCACCGGATCGCTCTGATTCGCCTGCGAGAAGGCTGCCTTTCCTCGCCCGAAACGTCAATCCGCCGTCGCCCAAGGCTACAGCGCCGAGGACGCATCTCGGTGACGAAGTGGCTGCCTCGACTGAGCTACTTGTCCCATCGCCGACATCTCGTTCGCCTGTGCCCCCATATGCGAGGACCCCGCTCCCACAATCTCCTCGTCCCCAGTCTCCCGCTCCACCTCGATCCCTGTCTCCTGCTCCTCCGCGTTCACAATCCCCCTTACCACCCCGCTCGCAGTCGCTCACTCCTTTGCAACCTCCGCCCTTCAATGTCCTCGCCATGCGCGACTTGCCACCGCCCAGCCCACCGCCCACCATGTCGCTTCCCGAGGTCCCCGCAGAGGACCGAAGCATCTTTGCCCAGGAGCAACAAGCATCACGGCAGAGACGCCAGTTCGTCATCAACGCGCCAGTGATACCGAAGCGTGGCAAGGAGGCGCCATTCCCATCTCGACCGGTCATGGGTGCGATACCCGTGCACGCCCAGCCAGGGCTCGAGGCGCGTGTCAAGGTGCGGCGCTACCGGGACTTGTACGCGCTCCCGCCGCAGGCCTACGACGCCGCGGACGTGCCCGAGGCGATGCGCGACGTGATCGTGCGGTTCAAGCACGAGTCGGCGTCGAGCGACGAGCAGGACCTGCGCGCGGCGCTGGAGCGGAACCAGTCCGTCGAGGCGCTAGTGAGGGAGGACGAGTCGGACTACGGCGAGGACAGGAGCATGGGCCGGGAGACGATGTACCGGTATGAGAACCCGTCCACGGGCAATTTGAGCACGTGGAGCGGGGAGGAGGCGTCGCGGTCGAGCATTATGGATATTGAGAAGAGCACGGCTGCGAGGGATATGTTCGTTCAGCGCATTGAGGCGATGTTTGACCACAACGGGCGCGAGCTCCCGTCGACGAAGGTCCCGCCCGTGCCGAAGATTCCTCATGCATACACGAACGCGAAGCCTGTAGCGTTTTGAGGTGCTGCTTATCTGTGAGTCTCTTACTTTTGTCTGAACTCAAGGCTGATGTCGTCTGTAGACTCATCATTCTTGTCAGTCTGGGTTTCACTGTGTCGTTATATCTTCTTGTTGTATTATTTTGCTCTCCATATCCATACCTTACAATTCATACCAGCGACAGACTGGTCTGTTGCACCCCCCATCGCACTCACTCACTCATTCACTGTCGCTTCTTCTGTATACATAGAATAAACCATCGCTGTTCGGACTTGCCGTCGTAGACTACTTACAGTATATTTCCGTTTTCACGGCTTAGGTGGTAGGAGAACTCAGGATAAGAATGGACAAGCGTAATCTTGACTCTGTCGGCGCTTACATTGGTGATGTTGAAGCTCAGCGTTCATTGCTCCCTGGCGTTGGTCGGCTTGGCAATATCAACACAACTCATAGAGATACGCTACTACACCAATCTCTTGAAAGCAAGTCAATCGTGCCAATGGGATACTGTACAAGTGTTAATCTTGATCAACATGTAAAGACACTCGGCCCTATTTGAAGTCAGTGTCAATCCATAAAGATAGAAACTGGTGTAATCACCTGGGACCGTGTAGTTCGTCACTGTTGGGTAGTAGATGTTGATTGTGATGCCGGGGTCGGTACCTATGACAGCAGGTTCACCAGAGTTACATGCGGTTGGAAGCTGGAAGGCTCACCTTTGTATGCACCAGGGAAGCTCACGGTCGCAGGCGAAGCGCTACCGCCTCCCGTGACCTGGATCTGAGCGCATTCCATCTATGGGAGTCAATGTTTAGTGCGCCACGTTCGAACAGTGTGTATCGGAAAACCCTCACGTAGAATTGGGCTCCGGGGTAGGAGCTGGCGCCATGCAAGGCTAGTATGAACGTGTCAATAATCAAATCTCGGCTGTGAGGTATCTCGCCGACTCACCAATCACCTCATGTCGGAGGAGGTACGAGCCCGCCTTTATGCACGACGGGATCGTGTACGTGACCTTCCCTTTGTTCGCAATCATCGTGTCAACACCCCAGGTAGCGGTCGAGGCGTCGTAGCCGTCTTCGTAGATCTTGAACCACTTCAAGCCTGTGACGGTGAGATCTGTGGCGTTGTTCACTGCCGCGCTGGAAACAGGTAATGGTGAGCTGAATGTATAGCGACTCTGAGGAAGGCCTACAGGTAGGTAATGACGGGCCCCTTGTGGCTCGGATCGATGGGGTCTTGGGAATCGCTCGCGTCAGCGCCTGAGAGTGTGTGATGCCATTCTGTTGTGACACTCGCGCCGGCCGGGACAGTGATTATCGATGTTGAGACAGGAGTTTGGTATGGGTTGATACCACCGTTGCAGATAAGATCTATGTAGTGCCGCGCATGAAAATCGACGACAATCAGACTCGGAGGTGACTATATATACCGTTGGAAGTAACATCAGTGATGGGCTGGACGGAAAGGCGTGGTCAGCATGGACCAAGCCGTGTAAAACGTTGCGCCACGTACGCCATCGTAACTGGGTACGCGAATGCCGACCAAATGCCCGGCATCTTTGCCGTTCACGTACATCTCCTAGAATGAAAGGTCAGCAATCGAGTACCAGCGCGTCTGCCGATGAACAAACCTGGAAGATGGTGTGTGCATTTGCATATCCAAATGCAGCGCCAAGGACGAGTGCAGAGTACATCATGTTGCTCTGAGAATCCCTTACGTTAGAAAACTTGCCAGAGGCTCAGATGGTTTTTATAGACTTACCGGAAAATTTGAGGTGTATCCATAATGTCTGTCGGTCATGACCACATTCAGGGATAGCAAGGAAACATATCCAGTGAACCTGTGATGCTGTTGGGATGCTAAAATTACTCTGACCTGTACACGGTATTGCGAAATTTAGCAGAACAAACTCCGTCACATGGTGGCGAAATTGGGCGGTTGGTTAGTACGCGTATCAAGTGATGCACCCCCATCTGTCACTCGGAGCAATGAGGGGATGCTACTCTACCAATGACGGAAAGCGCAACAAACAGGCGAAGAGAAGCTTGTGACGTTGCGGAACTTGAACACTTAATCTGACAGTATTGCATCATATCCGTGCAGCTGTTGCCCCGATTGCACTCAGTGCCTTGAGGGTTGACCACAACGCGAATCCGATACTGAATTGAAGGCGGGTGAGCATCGGTTGGAAGTCGGAAACAAGTAGATACGGATGACAGCTATCGTTCGCGAGCTTACTGTAGCTCGATCGACGAAGAAAATGGATACATGATTATAGATATACCGCGTTGAGTTGTGATGGATCTGAGTAGTTCTAATATTCATAGTAAATGAGTAACTTATAGATGATAGTTGCATCGAAGCGTTTCTAGTGTATTCGGGATGGTCCGGCAATTGCGTTGCCGTTTTCGATGGCGTCCGTCTCCAGCATCGGAACGTCTCCGTCTGCATCTGGCAGAAGGAATTCCACATCCTCGTACATATGAGGGAAAAGAATCGCCAACATGTCGTCGACCCTGCATAAGCTTCAGCAACGGAAGAAACGAAAAGGGCCATGACCCACTTGGAAATGAAGTCGCCCTTGAGAGTTTGTTTCTTCGCCTTCTTGGACGAGACATCAACAGCACCATCGTCATCCGTCTTATTGAGAGACGATATATTCAGTGTCCCCGCAGAGTTTTCTTTGGTGTACAGGGAAAGTCCTCTTCGCGCCGCCAGATCCAGGATATTCTTTTCGATGGTGTCCTCGGTGTAGTAACAGTAGACTATGCCTGAAGTCAGTATATTCTTATGAAGGAAGAACCATAAATCATGACCTTCCGTGGGTCGCGTCTGACCCAAGCGATCGATCCGAGCAATCGCCTGAATTTCGAAGCCATGCTCCACCACGCTTTCGAGCAAGAACACCCGAGAGGCACAAGTGATGTTTAGTCCAGCGTTTTCGCGTTCGCTTGTCTAGGATGAGAATGCCGATGTAAGCAGCGGACTTATCACTCACCCATGTAGAAGTAGAACTTGGATGTGCGCACTGTCCTTGAATCGCTTAGCAGCTGGGGCGTCTTTAGCGTTCTGGTCGATCCTGAGACAGCCTATGGCGTTATGCTGCAAGGCTCGCTCAAGGACTGAGAGGAAGATCAGCAATTGAGCACTGCGTACGCATGAACATACTCTGGAGTGAATCAGCCCAGGCGGAGAAGACGATACTTTTGGCTCCAGGATCTATCTCTTGGATATATAAGAGATGACGGACAATCGTCTCGATCTTCTTTCCGTAATCCCGGAACGACTGTAAGTTCTGGATAACCTCGTAAACCTCTGGAGCTTGAGAGCAATGTCAGTCGTGACCGTTCAAAAGTGAAAGCACTGCGACTGGGACACCCACAGATCATGCTGTACTCAATTTTGCGATGCGATTGAGGCACCGTCACAGCTACCTGTTTCTTCGCTTCGACTTTTTCCGTAGCTGGTGCATTGACAGTGAATCGTTGGAGGTTACGAGTGTCGATGGGGACACTGTTCGCCGTGTGAGCAAGCAAATGGGTATGGAACACTCGACTTACCGGCAAACGGGACACACCTTCCCTTCCCTCCTCTGCACCCAGGCCTTCATGCATGCTTCACAGAAAACGTGTGCGCTAGAGAAGCCTTCATGAGCGAGGAAAAAGTTCAGAGAATGCAGCGTACCAAGCGGTGATAAATCCTCGCTCGAATTCACATCCACATAGGATACATTCGTCGTCGTCCTTGTTCTCTTCGGCTTCTCCGCGATCTTTTTGTAAGTTTTCCATGTAACGCTGCCGAGCCCGACTGGTCTTCAAGCTGGTCTCCAAGTCCTCGAGCTCTTTCTCGCACTCCTCGACAGCCTCCTCGTATGTCTGCCCTTCCCATGAGACTTGCGTGACAGTGTCCGATATTTCCTGTAACTGACGGAAGTAGAGGATACGTTGATTGAAAGCCTTTCGGAAAAGAACGAGGTCTGCGTCGAGCCGATCCAGTGCTTTGCCTATAGTGGCAAATAAGCGTGTGTTGGCCACGACTGGTCAGAGGCTTACTTTGATCAGCCATGAATGAACGCACATCTGCGATCAAAGTCTTCAAAATTATCTTCTCGGGATCTTTGTCGCGTGCGTTCCGAGCGAAAGCTGCACTCATTTCGACGAGGATCTGGCGGTATAATCAAGCCGGTGCTAAAGCTGGATACGATAGATGGACATACCGATTTGATAGATCGCGAGTCAAGATCCTCAAGAAGAGCCTTGCGCTGTTCCAGGAGTTGCTTACGGAGGACCTCATGTTCTGGCTGAAGCTCGATGTCTCGATGCTCGTCATCGAGTGAAATCTCGTCTGCGGCAAGAGCTTTCTGAGCGGCAAAAGTCTGTCGAAGTCGTTTCTCTCTAACGATGATATGGTAAGATAGCTGGAAACGGAGGATATCGAGAAGCTCACCGAGCGTCATGCGCAGCCAGAAGGGTACGTTCGTTCACGAGAGCTTGCCGCCGATCAGCCAAAAGGGAAGTGTAGGCTTGAAGATAGGTTTCGGCCTCCCCTTGATCGTCGAGACTTCGCTGGTATTCTTGACCGTCCGCCTCTCCTTCGCCGCTGTCATTGGTGACGAGCTTCTGAGTGAGCAGACGATGCATTTCAGACCGCCATTCCCATAGGAGCTTCGACTGCTCGTTCAAGACTGCCTCGACGACATCGTGGAATTCTTCGACCTATAGCATAGATCTAGTAAGACGCTGGTGGATAGTATCGAGATCAAACTGACCATTCTGCTAGATCGTACCCCTCCCTGCTCGAGGTAAGGAAGTGCAACCATGAGGGTGTTTTCGTCGATACCATGCTTGGTGGCGTCGGCGTCCAGTTCAGCCATACCATTGTTCGCATCCTCCGCCGTGACTGGCAAAGTGAGTTTGATAAGTCTAACCAGTGGCGATAACCTACCTTTCAGAAGATCACGTCGAAGTTCCTCACAAAACCCATATGCTGCCTTCTCCTCCGCCTCAAACGACGCGCCCAGAACGTTGTAGACATCTCCCTCCAAGAACTTGACTCGATGCAACACGATACGTGCGTCACGAAGGCGATTTCGAAGGGCAGTCCGCTTGTTCCTGTGCTCATCTCCAGCAGGCGTCTTCGGAAGACCATCGTCCTCGGTGGCTGACTCGGGCGCTGGCGACGACTCTCTCTCTTTTCCTTTCGATACCTCATGCTCGGGTGATTCTCTGCTCGCTTCTTCCGCGGCGTGTTGTTTCTTCAGTATTTCGCCCCTTGCAGCATGGGCAACGATTTCTTCATTGATGGCGTCTACAAGCGTCGTACACTCCTTCTCCGCCTCGATAAGGATGTCCAGCGATTCACGATAAGCCCGGTGGTTGTTCGTCTTGGCATGTTGTCGGAGTTGCGCCTGCCGGACCTTGGTCTGCACCTGAGGACAAAGACTTGAACAACATGTATAGTTGCGACAGATTTGCCATGTGTACCTTCGTTTTCAGATCCTCCATGACATTACGCCAATTCTGATCTTGCATGCCCTGGCCAATCGTTAGAAGCTGCCTAGACATCCACGCAAGACAACGCATACCAGAAGAACCTCTTCGATTGTCCTAAGTTGACCAGCCTTGTAGAACCTATCCGCCCTTTGAAGCTGACCGACCAAAGGATGTGTGCATATACCCCGCAAGCGGCGGAGACTCTGACGCAGTACACCAGCGTCAATTTCCCAGTCAGCTGTAGCAGCGACACCACGCGCATCGAGTCCTAGTTCAAGCAGGACGGATTCGAGAGCTTGATCGTACACCTGCAGGGGAGTTCTGAGTCGGATAGGCATGAGAACGATACAAAACATACGTGACGTTCGATACGGCCCATTGTAATGGGCACCAAGAATCGCGTCTGTTGAGGGATGGTGAGTTCGTCAGAGAGCGTCGCTTTCACAGTCCTGGACACGGGTTTAGATCAAGTAAATTCTCCGATGAGGTTCGTGCTGACCGGATGCTGTAGTGCTGTATGAACTCGGTGAATAGAGAGGCATTTTCTGGCTGTATTAGTCGTTCCCAAAGCTTCTGGTTGCCTACAACATCATCGACCCGGAGAAATCTGTGTCGGTATTTAGAAGAGAAGATTCAACCAGCCCGACACGTACTTCAACACATGTATCAGATCCGAGACGTGTGTCCGTGCAGGCGTGCCGGACACAGCAAATGAAGATAGACGCGGAATCAACGATACCATGTCCCTATTCGATGTTCGATCAAAAGCCGGAGATGACGAACAGAGCAACTCACTCGACTTTGCCACCGCCGACCATTTGCACTTCGTCCATAACGACCCTGTGCCACTCGCACATTATGAGCGGACTCCTCGGCAACTCCAGGTTCGAATAAACGACATCCGCTCGTCTAGGGCGCTTGGGAATCGGTCGAGCAACATTGAGATCGTTTCGCAACTCGGTGTAAGTGGTCACCACGACGTCAAACTCGTGCGCATAAGTACACCAATCCACGATGTGTTCCGTGTCCAACTGAGGTTGGCTTTTACGCTTCTTGTTCGCTTGTATTCTCTTCTGCCGCTCCTCCTCGACTTGAGCAGCGTTGATTGGGACGCCGAGTTTGCTCCATCCTTCGTACCGCAATACTTTCAAACTCGGGGCATGCAACGCCAATTCGTCCATCCATTGGGAGGCAAGAGCAGGTGGTGTAACAATCAGCGTTGCCTGAAAGGAAGTAAGATGTGAAAGGAAGGTGGCAATAGTATACTACTTACTCTAACAGCCTTAACGTCAACAGCCGCCTCTTGATCCCATACGACCTGATCAACCGGGTTCCTCTCTGGTGGAGCAGGATTCAACAGGATCAGCGATATCATCTCGAGCGTCTTCCCCAGCCCAGGCTCTTCGGCTAGTATGCCACCGGGAGCAGGCGCTTGGGGTGTGAAGTCCGTGGCGATCTCCCCAGTCAATCGGTTGAAGTAGAAAGTCAGGTTGCCCTCGTCGATGCGCTTCCAGAACGAATATTCGGAGGCGTTCTCGAGAGGGACGACCTCGCCGCCTTCCGTGATGGTTTTGCCTTCGCGATTGAGAAGCCAAGCCAGACTACGCCTTTGGAAAGGTAATAGGGTCGGCATGAGCTCGGAGGGCTGCATCGCTTCGGCGAGTTTGGCAGAAGGTAGGGACGGGGCGGGTTGCAGAACGGAGTAGAGAAAGGGAATGGTAATGGCGGCGCTAGGTGTGTTCGGAAAGTAGAGTCTGCGTACAAGCTGCTCTTGTGCATTGTACAGGGCGTCGTCATACAGCCGCTTGTGAGCGCCTTTGCTGGTTGAGACCTCTGTATAGACAGGATCGAGAAAATGCGGAGTAAGTGAAAAAAGAATCTCGACGTCCAGTCTGAAAGGGAGGAGGGAGTCGGCCAGAGAAACATCAGGCGCAAGACGAACGAGCTTCAGAGAGCCGTACGCGGATACCCTTTTCCTCGTCAACAGGTAACTCGCATCCCTGAAAATGGGCGCGATTTCATCTTCTCTGGACGCCGACGGCACGAGGAGTAACCATTCCTTATCCCCGTTTACCCTATCTGCGCCCACTACCATCCTTCCACCATACATCGCAACTGATACCGCGCCTAGATCGATGGAATCACCGCTGGACATAGACGCGCCAACAGGGCCAAGGGTAGCCACGAGCGCCTCTTCCTCATCCATCCAATCTTCGCCATCCCAAACATTCGGTTCATGGGGTGCTGTTGTCCCAGAAGGAGTCGAGGACGCAGTGCTGTAGTGGATACTAAAAGTGTGATGGAAAACAGGGGTCGCACTCGAGGACTGCGACGAGCGCTGGAAAGGAATTTCAGGGTACTTCATCACCAGCGAGCCTTCCTTTGTTCCATCGTTATGCTTCCTTCTCTTTGTATCGTCGCATTCAGAGCCCGGAGCGGCCCGCTTCTTCCCTTTCCCAGACTCTTTCTCGGGCGAGTCGTTGATTGGGCTCAGCAGCCGTCGAAGAAGACCCCGCTTTTTGCCTTTCTCGTTTACGTCCTGAAGCGGGGGCGGCGCGTCGATACGGTCCTTCAGGACTGTGAGAAGAAGGCCGATGTTGAGGGCAGGGCGATACGACCTCGAAGATCCTTGCCAGTAGAAGCTTGGAGTAGCACGAATGGGTACATTATGGCGGGAGACACCGGTATCCCGCATCTGGATGATGATGGTCAGGAGGGAATTTAGTAGTCACGACCCCGGGACCGCGTCGCGTCACGGTGGCCGGTTTCCCAGGCCGGATAAATCCGAATCGGACCGCGCCCTACACTGCAGGCTACGGCCCCTACCGCGCCTTGACCCATCCCTTTCCCCTTCGTGGCTTCCATTGTTCGCTCGATTGAGTACGACCTCATGTAGTTGTTGGCCGTGTGGAGCCTCTATATCCCTTTGGCGCCGCGTTTCTCTCTACCCTGATGATCTGCATTGCTGACTTTTTTGGGTCGACCTGAAAGGCCCTTTGTTGTTCTGCGCGCGGGGGGGATATAAAGCTCACCTGGAGTGATGCTCAGTACATTCCCAACATCTTCACCTGCTTAACGACCACTCATTGACGCAAACCGGCTTTGCTATTATTATGAACACTTCAACGTCTTCTAATGTCACTCTCCCTCCCCTGCGGTCCTTGGATCTGCTCTACTTGACGCAAGGAAATGCAACAGTGAGTCCCAGTCATTTCTCGCTCAATCCACCCTCATCTATTCAGCCTGAGCCCTATCGCCACCCATCGACTCGCGATGGTCGCACGCAACTGCCAACTCCCGTGCAGAGTCCTGTCGCTCCCCGTAAACAGAACCAGAAACAGAATCCGTACCCTCCGACGAATCCTCAGCCGAGCCTTCATGAGCGTTCACGCACCACGTTGCCCCCAGTTTCTGCGCTACTTCGTGGAAGTAGCATCCAGTACCAGATTCAGCCGTGTCATGATAGCGAGGCCGAGGCTCTCGTCGTCATCATCCCCAAGGGCGCCAGGTACCCCATACCAGTGCCCGCCGATACGACAGGGCTTCTGGTCGTTGGCCCCGCCATACCGACTTTCCGCGATCCTCGCACGACGCCCACAGGAACTCGTATTCTTTCGTATCGCTTTCTTAGACCTGGAGCGAAAGCGTAGGAAGCTTTAGAGAGCTCACTATCTCTATGGATGTTGTCTATCCTGTCTTGCCGCTATTGTATCTTTAGTATTCCTCCCATCACGTCCTCGTCCGCCCGTATGGCAGACATGTACTACTCATTACTCGTACTTACAGTTTTGCCTATTGCTATCATCTTCATTAGCTCACCCCTACATACCTTGCTGACACAATCCCACTCTCGTTACCACGTCACTGGCACCTACTGAGAGACCTGAACTCCAACAGCAAAAGTCTGTATATCGATTTTCTGCATAAGACAGCGTTCGGAGATGACAATGAGCAAATCGCTACGGACCTCCTCGCCGCGATCATCGTCAAAAGCGGCGAGCCTCGAGGCTCGAACTGAACAATTAACTCGCGATGAGGTGGCAGTAGGCTGCTCAGATAAGAATGGCGTAGAATTACCTCATACCAGCGCGAAGGACTCTAGCACCCAAAGCATCCAAGTGATCAATACGGCGCTGAAGCAAGTAGCACTGTCCCAGTCATAAGATAGGACCAACCCCCATAGTACATGTAGCTAGAAGAAAACAACAGAAGAAAAAGTACACTGCAAGATCTTGGTCGGACGGCGAGCAAGAATGGGGTGTGGATAGTGCTCACCTATGAACTTGTGCCGCTAGTGCTCGTCAGTTCGGGATTCCGGAACCCGTAGGCTTCGTGGAGGTGGTTGTGGCACTGGCAACAGGTGACTCCCCATTTCCACCAGTCCCAGAAGCGATGGGCTGATCCGTGTTTCCAGTGACCGTAGGACTCGCCGTCGACGTAGAGGATGTGACCGCGACATCATTATGCTTGCTGCTTTTTCCAGCAGTCCCACCCACGGCGCCTCCTATCACTGCACCAATGACCACAATTGCCACAATCACGATGATGATGATTCCTTTCCGTGTGCGCCAGAAAGGCACCTTCGCTGGTTGGGATACAGGCATGGGAAGATGCTCTTTGGAAGATGGTATGCTACGCGAGCGCATGCTTTCTGGGTCCGTGCCATTCCGCACTGGCGTTCGATTTGGTCGTAGAATGTCTGGGTTGTAGCCTTCCTGAAAGCGCCTTCGTCAGTATGATGCGAATCACACCTCGCAGAAGGGTGCAGCTCACCTGCAACTGCTCCCTAGTGGGCGCTTGCGCTTCGGCTAAGAGATTCTGATCATAACCTCCAGTCATTGCGGCCGATGGTGAGGTGCGAATGGTCGTGAAGACGAACGTGTATTATGGAACGAATTGTAGGGGAAAAGGTGGGGGCGGAGGCTGTCCAGGCACCTGACACAAAGATAATTGATCCCGGTGGATCATTTCAATTTCAACTCACCGCTCCGGTGTCCAGATCCGCTCTTCGTCAGCGACGACCATGCGCCCCTCGTTCGGTACACCCTTTAGTATTAATTATTGCCATCGTATTTGCCAAGACTGCCTTACGATAGCGCTTTCGCGGCTGGCGATTGACGCAGGCAGCTAGCATGTATCCTGCAAACCCGTGTCTGTAATCATCCGGGGTCATCGCCTTGCCCAATTTCCATCATTCTGCATTGTCTTAGGTATCTGGGGTAGCTCAATTTTGACGAATTGTCCCGTTCATAGTCTTAAGGCTGTACTCTACGCGTTGTGGCTCTCCAATCCGACGTCGCGGGGCCTCAGGCGTACGCATCGACTGGCATCGACCCACCTGAACTGCCTGTCAAAAAGGGTTATATCCTCTGAAACGCTGTCAAGCTGTCAGCACGGCCCTTCGAACCGCGAGACCATTTCTTCCCAATGCCTGTGCTCTTATTCTCTCATGGACTTTGCGAGATACCGCTCACTGACAAAAGGGCAAGCGATGTCTATACTCTCTCAGACTTTCTTAGACTCGAGGATTCAAGCTATATCCATTGAGCACGTCAAACTAGTGTCAAACCCTGATAGACCACAAGATCTGCCCCTGAAGCTTTAAGCGCCAACACAGCCGCGCTCTCAATCAAGGGTTCACTTCATATACGGCCCGAACTAGCGTATAAAGACAAAAGTAGGGTTGTTCATCGAGCGATCCTTCCTCCCCACTCCAGCGGCGTCGATATGTTACGACAGGCAGCACTCATTGCCATCGGCCTCCTGCAAGTATCAGTGAGTGCCCAGGATACACCGCACGCGACATGCACAGATCCCGAATATGAATGGGTGAGCGTTCACACCGAATCCTGGTAGTGGACAATCTCTCACACCACATGAACAGTCCTTCAATTCGTTGGGTCAGAGTCCTTGCGAAATCGGGATAGATCTTGGAAACGTTTGCACGAGTGACGGAAGTATGTACCTCGAGGCTGCCTCTTTTCAATGTCACCGCTGATCACTTCTCCTCTCAGGCTTTAACATCCAGTACCTCCCAGCAGGATACTACTACTCTGGTATCAGCCCGACCTTTGCCACCAACTGCGTCTGCAACACCGTGTACTACTCTGTCTTGAACGTTTGTGCCGCGTGTCAAGGCGGTTCAGTTTCTGCGTACGTACCGTTGGGATCTGCACGGACTCAAGCCCCTGATCTACGCTTCTTAGTTGGGACTCATGGAGCGTCAACTGCACCGTAGCATATCAAACCTTCCCGGACTCTATTCCAGATGACACCGCCGTCCCGCACTACGCCTACCTCTCTCTTTTGTCGAACGGCACGTTCGACTTGGCCGCTGCCGAGACTGACACAGGCATGTCGATCGCCATCATCTAGGCACGAAAACAACTCTAATCTCCCTTCTCCTCCAGGTCCGGAAGCAACTTTCACTGGCTCTGCCTCTGCAACATCGCAAACGGTTTCTGCTACGAGTAGTAAGGCGAGCGGGTCCACTGCATCTCCATCCTCCAGCTCTGCATCCGCCTCTAGCAGCAGTGGCGGCAAGAAGTCTCACACTGGTGCCATCGTCGGCGGAGTCGTCGGTGGTATTGTCTTCCTCCTCGCCGTTGGGCTGGGGGTCTTCTTCTGCCTGCGAAGACGCCGCTCAGCGGCATCACCACTACCGCCACAGAGTCCTGGTCCCGAAACAGCCTTCTTGGCGCACAACGGGAATGGTACAACCTACACTCCGACAATGGGTGCTTTCAACGCGGAGAAGGTGTATGATCCCAACGACCCGTCGACCTTCCCGTCCAGTATGCCTGGGACACCTACTGCGTACCCACAGCAGCCTTACAGTCCGTACGGGAACCCGCCATCCTCGCCAGATCCATTGGCGGCGAATAGGTATTCAATGTCGGTAACACCGCAGACTACGGGACAGCAGCAGCCTTCTGCAGGATACCGGGGTGTAGCAGAAATTTGATCTCATTTTCATCGTCCTGTTGGAACGATTCATGATATTTTACGCTTGCTGTATGTATTGAGCGCGATACGAGGTTCTTGGAAGCACAAGTACGAGTCCGAGACTTCCGAGTGGACTCTGGAATCTCACGTACATATCAGTCCTGTGCGGGCCACGGAGACGCGCGACACAGTGCAGAGTCGTCCAGAACCAAAGTATCACAGCGATTCCAATGTCCCTGGTCCACTCCTCCGATTCTCCAAAATATGATGTCCAGGATTTTATGTAGACCTCTGAATCAGACTGCAAGGATTTTTGTCGGATCTGGGATCCCGGATCATGGTCCATGGATGTTCATTGTTCGTCGTTCGATCGAGGTCCGAGGATCAATGTCAGATCTGAGATCATGAATCATGATTCATGGAACCGGGAAGACAAAACATAAAAAAACGTGCAAGGGAAAAACATGTAGTGCACTGTTCTATAAGCTTATGCTCCCTGCAAGGCTCGAACTTGCGACCTCCAGATTGCCCGACCAGTGTCGGTCATAGCGGTGTATGAGACTGGCGCTCTAGCCAACTGAGCCAAGGAAGCGTTTACAATACTTGTGTATGGCCTCCACAGTCCACAGCTCAGGGCATTGCCCTGCATGATGACTTCCTTGACTGCGAAGTTTGTTCCCAACATCAAACCGTCACCATCATGCGCTGCTCATGATCAGATGCTGTCTCTTGCTCTCCGTGGTGGCCGAGATATACCGTGGTATGTACTGTATCGTCGAGTAGAGCTATCTGTCATTCTGACTCCACCCTCCACCATCCTTCATTACAGAAGCTCCTACATACCAGGCTTTGGCCTTCCCAGACCCCCACTGATCATCCACCGACGTTCTTCTCCCAAGCTCCCCCAATCTATGTATGCATTCATATCGTCCTGTGTCTGGCTTGGCCGGCCGAGGTCACTGATGAATAGCATGGCAGCACTCCATTCCTCGATGCTAGTGCAGTGCTAGTCCTACCTCCTTGATCCCCGAGCGACTTAGAAGCCAAGCCAGGTGGGCAATATGACGTATATTCATTCGCCCTATAATCTATTGTTATTTTTGACCTTTCAAGCCGCCATCAGGGTGGCACACGAAGGACAATGGCGAAGAATGGATGATCGTCGGCCGTTGCCTCTTGTCCAAAAGTGTTTGTGTGGTCCAACCGACCTGACGAAAAACATCTTTCCTCCCAATCACCATGTCCCCGAAGCTCGACGCGCTCCGTCGCGAAATCGCTGGCCTCACGACACTGTTGGCAGTTTTGGAGCACTACCGCCATGAAGAGATGGACGTGACTACCTACACACCATCGGCCCCATTCAAACCGGACAGAGCGGGCTTTCTGAACTCGGTGGCGCACTCTTTGAGCGCCACGGACAGAGCGGTAGCAGTTGCAGGCGGCTTGGCGAGCTATAATCATCTAGAGCTTGTCATTGCTGTTGAGGAAGAACAGTTCGATGATCGAGGTACGCGACTCGCGTCTGTATGTTTGTTCCCTCTAACTAATATGCGCGTGATAGTATCAATATACTCGGATTCTGGTGAGTTTCTACGTCTACAATCCTTGCACCGTCAACTTAACGCTACTAACAGAGGAGACGCTAGTCGCCGCTCCGGAATCGAAAGAAAACATCAAAGAGCAAGGGTGTGTTATCCTGATCGTGGCCTCTCATGCCTCGTCTGACGAATTGTAGGCGCTATGACTACGAAACCATCACTCGCTCTATCCGGTCCCACTTCACGCCCGACAAAATGTCTCAATCCGAAGCGCGGTATATTCGTCTCAAAGAACGCGCCGCAGAAGTTCGTCAAAAAATTATCGCATCCGACCTTCTCTTCCCATACCACACTGGTGGCTTCCGCGAGATCTTCTGCAACTGGGGCGGCACAGACAGCACACGCGACTATAGTCTGCTCGCAAAGAATGGCGTCGCCTTTCAGGTCAAGACCAGCATGGGCGTGTTCATTTCGCAATTTGTTGCGGGTGTTTGGACCAAGAAGACGGGCACTGTCTCGTTCACGAACGCTAATCTGCCGCGATGGATCAACGGACTGGGATTGCTATTGGGATATACCTATCTGGCGTTCGGAAATCCGACCTCAGACGCGAGAAATCTGTTCTTCTTGATGGAGGCGCTGTATGTCTTCAAAGACTTTTTTGGATCTGACGCGCTTAAACGCGTCTTTACGCGCTCATCGTTGTCTCTCGCTCTGAAGACGTGTTATGAGACGTCACATCCTATCGGTATGGCAGCTTCATTCTTGTAACTTGGTCTGACGCCGTACATGCAGAACCACACAACCACGCGGCTCATGAGTACTACCCTCTACCGACCTGCGTTCAGCGACTGGTCGAGAATTACCTCTCACGTATCATCGACGTCGCCCTACACGCCAAAAATCTCGAGATCCATCAACGACGACTCCAATCCCATCTACCTCCGTCAGTAAACATCAAGGACATCATCGTGGATGTCGTGTACTTGCCATTGAAGGATCCGCTGTCACCGATGATCTTCTCATTAGAAGATGTCCTTCTGACTTATGTTGATGATTTGGAAGAGAACGAGAACTGGTTCGTAGTACGGAGAGACCGTCTACGAAGGCGAGTCTCTGCGAACATACATCCCGAAGCGGCGATGATGTGCATGAAGCGCAACTTTGCACAGCCTGTCAAATCTGACCGTGAGGAGGACCTCGATGCCCACTCCAGGACCATCGACGTATGTTTTTGCCGGCATCCTCCCGTTTACTCTGTCTGACAAGTATTTCTCCAGCTCATGTCGAGAGTAGCACCAACGAGACACATTGGCTCAAGTCGGAAGATGTGCTACTGCTGTGCCATCGTCGAGGCGTGGTTTACACAGGAAGCTGGGATACCCCTCAAGCACATGGATCCACAACGGTGTCACGGCCGCATCGTCCCGTGGCTACCACCGCGGTATGGCCTCTCAATTGAGAGACTGGAGTCGCTGAGAGGCGATCTCATCGCGACCTTGGGGTCGCTGGTGCAGAAGCTTAGATGGGACGATACGCTGATGCTGGAGGAAGATCTGAATTTCCGGGCTAGTACCATATTATAGATGAATTTGAGTAGTCGTATATGGAGAATCCGTAAGTGTCCATGAGTAACTGGACAGTCGATCTACCGTATTTTGAGCTCGCGAACCTCGGATCCACATAGTCCTTCCCTACTGCATGTTCACGTATTCGGGCATCGGCACGGGCAGAGAGCTAGTCGCGTACCAAGCCAAAGAGTTGATCGTGTAGTCGGGCATCGAAGCGAGGAAACACTGGCAGTCGTTCGCATACTCGGGCATCGGCACAAGGAGAGAGTTGTACATCGGGACAGGCTAAAGACTCTGGTGCCTGCTTCGGTGGGACAGCAAAGTCGAGAGTCTAGACAATCAGGATCAGGAAGATCTCCAAATGCATATGAGTGGCTTGGTGATACCTACAATCCGGGTACATCGCCGCATGCACCCCTTCTCTCTTTTCGCCATGTCCTCGTAGAGTCTGCGGTTCTGGGAGAGAGCGCGTTCCGAGCCTCGTACGTCATGCGCAAGAAGGCTTGCTGTCTGGTCTTGGCCCCGCTGCTTGTCAAGGCGCTTCGGAAGAGCACGGGGCAATGTGACGGTAGAGGTACGAGAGGAATGTGGAGGAAAACCGGCTTGTGCGGCTTGAGGAGGTCGAAGGCATCGCGCTGGCGAAGGATCAGGGTCAGGATGGAGTGATATTTACACGATCTCGAGGTCGTTGGCCCCGCTGAGTGTCATTGAAGAAAGGCCCACGCGTTTACATCTCGAGAGAGCCATCGAGTTAGGTATCGGTAGACCCTACACAGAGAATACAAGGATGCGGGCGAGATCTTCGACGATGATTTTGTGGACCCATGGAACACATAGAAGGTGTGGCGTCCAACACTAGACAGCAGAGAATATCCAGACGAGTAGTCCAAGGGCAGTCCCGAAATTTCTGTTGCTCTGAGTGTGGGCTGGGCTCGTCGAAGAGAACAGGATGTCATGATGGCGCACCAGGGTTTATTTACACGCTTGCCATTGACATGAATTCAGCCTCAATACAAAGCAAGCCGTTCAGAACGACGGGTCATATGAGCGAGGACGCAAGGGGAGGAAGGTGCGTTTTGGTCATCGCGGTCGGTGGTCAACGTGTGACGCGATCATATTGGCCCAGGACCACCATCATTACCAACTTCAAACCAACTTTGGCCCCAGACATCCACCATATATAGCTGCAGCCGCACGAGAACGCCGACGCGCAGATTTCTGGCCGTCCAGCTCTTTCTTGGCTGCGGACTGGATTTCTTCTTGCACTACCCGGTCGAAACCGACCCACTCGGTCCCTCCGACGAAAACTCGACGCAGAACATGTACACTTCCAGGACATCCAGCTCGGAGGATCTGCATACCTCACCTATGAGATGCAGACAACGCTGAGCTTGTACTCTGCTCGCACTGAACAGGCGAATGTTGGTGCGTCGATTCCCGTGTCCATATTCGCTTCTCAACGTGCTGTCACAGGTCTCTCCTCTACTTCTCAGACCTGTATCTCCTCTCTTCCTATGCTGGCGCGTCAGTATAACGGGTATTTTGCCAGTGCACCGCATGTAACGAAGTGTTTATCCCGTCGGTCGCGGGCTGGCTCCTCCCTCAAGTTGCGTATGAACGATTGAGTCGGCTTGGACCAGACACCCCAGTAGCAGCTCTGAATGTCGGCAAATGCATCTGCTTTGCTCGTGTTACGCCCTTGTTCTTTCGTTGCCTCGAGCCCGTTCACAGAACATGTCAAACCGTTTCGCTATGGCATGCTCGACCATGATCGCTACCTGCCACGGGCGCGAGTTCCTTGGTAATCATCCTCAATTGTGTTGTCGACCCTCTGCTTAGGAATATCTCTCAACAGAACATAACGCTCTCGTTGCAAGACCGGTGGCCACCTTCTTCTATATGATCGTGCAATCGGAACGGACATTTCGAGAGCAAACGCTCTGACCGAGACGCAGGACTTTGCATCGATCCCGGCCAAATGCCATTGCAAGGGTCTCTGCCTTCTGACGAGTCCGGCAATTCAATCTTCGTCCTACGTTTGTTTCCACAGGCACTCGCTCCTTACAAAGTGGGAAGAAGGTCTCAACGGCATGGTCGACGGTGGTGGTCCCATGCCTCAATCACTGCACCGTCCTCTATATCTTACAACAAGGAGTACATGGGCTCCTAGTCCCATGCCACGTTGCGTCGAGGTGTTTGCCTTCCTCGACGTCGAAGCCTGGACGTTCTTGCTCATCGCTTATCGGCATCAATGATATTCGGAGCGAAAGCGGGGCAGAGAGCCACAAATGGTCCGCTATCGGAAAGCATTGAGGTGCGAATCGATGGAGGGCAGAGGGGATGAAGGGATGTTTGGCCCTCGAGAAGAAGGGACAATAAAGTGCGACTCCCTTCGTGACTGCATCTTCGCGCGCTCATCTACCATCAGGCGACGAGCACCGAGTCTGAACTGGGAATCGTGCTGTGACAATGCGAACGTACAACCGTAGAGATGCTTATGGCGCAGAATGCAGATCCGTTGCCTGAGCAGACTTATTGTCTTCCGTTTGTGATCGGTCCTATCGTGCGTCCAATACGATAACTACATGTAATTCAAACACTTGTATCGGCTATAATTTGGCTTATTGTTTATTGTTCATCGGCTAATCGTGTGGGCAGGACTATCAATCACCTTGGGAGGCTGCATCTACTTGGAGCCATCTCGTTTTCATCTAAAGACTCTACGATGCATGGCCATTGTGCCACTATTTCATCAACCAGAAAGTCGCTCAAGATGCAACCCTACGAACAGAAATACCCCCCTGATCAACCATGCAAAGAGCTAGGACCGTCAGCTAGGGTTTGGAGGATGTATGGCGACGAAGCGGAGAAGCACGATGCAGATCTGATATCTGGATGGCGGGACAGTCTTGATGTACTTCCCATTCTCGTAGGTGGCTGTTGGCATAGCCACAATACTTACTGAACGAAAACGTCGTTGTAGGCGTCGTTGTTCTCTGTAGTGCTCGCGACCTTCGTCACGCAAACCTGCCAATCTCTACCAGTCAATCAGCTGCAAATGCTAACGTCCTTGGTGACAGAATCCCTCGGTCTACAGCAGAACATGCTTCTGATCATGCAAGGGCAAACAGTTGAACCCGCTGCCACTACTGCGCCGCAGACAGGTACCTCATTTCGCCCAGCCGCCTCCGATATCTGGGTGAATGCTCTCTGGCTCACGAGTCTTGGGCTCAGTCTTACGACTGCATTGATTGCAGTCCTGGCAAAGCAGTGGATTCACCAGTACGCGTCGCTGATCCCGACGGGGACACATCGCACGCGTGCCCGCATCCGTCAATACAGATACATGTCGCTGACAAAATGGCGCGTTCCCCTCATCATAGAGCTTCTCCCCGCTCTCATGCACGCGTCCTTGGGTCTCTTTTTTCTGGGGCTTGTCATATATCTCTATTCACTCTTTCCTCCCCTCTCCCTGAACCTAGGCTTAATCGCTGTCTTCTGCTTGCTGGTGTACGTGATCAGCACCACGCTCCCTTTATTTTATGTTGAGTGTCCGTACCGGACGCCCCTATCATTGCATATCCAAGCGCTATCCCTTGCCCTGGAGCGTTGGATCCGTTCTATCCATATCAGCCAGACGAACGCAGACTTGAAGCATCAAGACGCTTCGGGCCCGGTGCATATGAATCGGCACTCCCCTTCACTTCATCAGATCGAAATGCAGGTAGTGGAGTGGTTTGGCGTCGATTTAGATGCCTACGGACTCGCTTGGCTGTACAATACGACATCGCACTTGTCAGTGCGAAGTGTCGTATTGCAGTCTCTCGGTGTACTTCCCCTCCAGAGTATCCCCATCATCAAAGACCCTTGGGAAGGCATTCCATCGGCTTTGAAGGCCATCAACGACCACTACTCTTACGACCAGCCTTTCGATCGCTTTGAGCGGTTCCAAAGGGCGGCTCTGCGCTTACGAGATGATTCGAACTCCCAGGTGGAGGTTCTCTCGAATCATAAGCAGTCGAGCATCTATGGAGTGCTCGAGGATCCCATTGCATCGATAGAACTGGTCAAGGACAGCCTTCTGAAACACAGTCTTCCGGAACCGGCATGTGACACTATGTTGTGGGGCGCAATCTTTTCTAAC
Organism: Strobilurus stephanocystis; assembly: GCA_019915075.1. Classification (NCBI taxonomy): domain Eukaryota; kingdom Fungi; phylum Basidiomycota; class Agaricomycetes; order Agaricales; family Physalacriaceae; genus Strobilurus; species Strobilurus stephanocystis. The sequence goes on from JAHLMI010000010.1 coordinate 1,237,545, forward strand.
GCCTTGACTATGGGGACGCGATGGCTGTGCCACAGCTGTGATGAGCCGTCTCCTGTCTGGTCAGAGTTATTGAGAGCAGCTATTGCCTATCACGACTGCTCGAGGTTCCACTGCGACGGTGTGGATTGCAAACCTCTGTTTGTCTTCCCTGAACGTGGTACCCTTCCTCGTCTCTCCATCGATAGATACAATCGCAAGTCTGAACTTTTACGTCGTTTTGACGAGGTCGTTCACCAGGACATGCTCCCATCATTTACGGACTTCTTGCTCCATATTGGCTATCCCACAACCACACGTTCCTCTACCGATCATACAGACAAACTTCCCAATGACGTCTTTCTCATACTTCTCATGGTTCAGACTCCTTCTGTTCAGAAGACGTCCTCCATGCATTACATCTGGCATACCAGCGAGGAGGGGGAGCTCATAGTGAAAAATTCTCTTTTCCGCGGACTGCTCAGGTTCCTGGAGAGTTACGCGATTGCCCAGCGCGATTTTGTGGCCTCAAGGCATGTTGAGGATATTGAACAGGCCACCGTCTGTGCGCTGCAGAATGTCCTCAAGTCGGAGGAGTTCCGAAGCCCCACGTCAATACTGCTGGAGGACAAGGCTCTAGTCATCAAAATCGTCTTCCGGGCCCTCAATTTCCATTTACTTCACCGCGAATCCTACAATCATGACTTCTCGTGGCTTACGCCGGAGACCGCACACGACATTCTCGATGTTGCCTTCGCATGTAATCCGCATGATGAAGCTTACGAGGTTCTCAGCAATGTACTTGCATACTTGTTATGCTCAAGCGATTATCTGGAAGGAACGGAGACTTTCTATAGTAAACTTCTCCATCGAAGGTGGCTGCAGGGATTGGCCGACGATATGTCGCAACTGTTACCTCCGCCATACGAAGAAAGCGACATCGACCCGCTTCACGTCTGGGTACCCCACTATACGGCATATCTCGCAGCCCGATACGTAGACGGATTGCCCACACTCGCGTCTCATGCCCCGTCGACTTTTGCCGAAGTTGTGAATGACCTCAGCGAACGTACGAATCTCTTGACCATCTGCAAGATTCTGCTTACTTCGGACGTCGACACGCAACACAGATTGTGGAAACTTGCACAGTTTGTGCAGAGCAGTCATTGGGACAGCTGTCTGAAGGACCTACATACCTTCACAACCACGGAGCAAGCACGGGTATTATATGCGGAGGCGACTCTAGGATTGTCTATGGGCATCGGAGGCACGAGAACAAGATCTGTTCCGTGGAGTGGAGTGCCCGCTTTGCTGACTACTTTCGCGGAAGACATCAGTCATCAATCGTTCGAGTCTCCCGAGCTACCTGCCTGTCCCGAAGTGAGCTTCGTTTACTCGACTGAGAGATGTAATGTACTGACCTTCACCGGCAAGGGTAACGATATTGACCAGCGCGTGGCCAGGATTGGGCCGGTGGCAGCATTGGAAGCAGTCATGAGAGCGGCCTATTACGATCACGAAGAGGACATATGAGACAGGTAATGAATCAGACAAAATCGAGAAGATTAAGACAATGTACGTACGATCGAGCTGAAATACCCATAGTTCGGTCGCCCGAAGCCATATCCGTAGTTCGAGCACAGAGTTTTCGGATCCACGAAGCCCTCCTCGTCCTGCATATTGGGGTGTTCGGCATCGGCACGAGAAGAGGGCTGGTCGCAGTCGAGACAAAGAATTGGTCGTGTAGTCAGTCATCGAAGCGAGGAAACAATCATTCGCATGCAAGGTCATCGAAACAGAGAGACATCGAGACAGGCTCGATGCTCTGGTTCTGCTTCGGTGGAACAGCAGTCTGCAACTCGAAAGTCTAAGTAATCGTGATCAGAGAAAGCTCAAGGGCGCATGTACGTATGTAGACTCACGGTGATTACGGGTGTACGGTTCCAATTGGGTGGGTATCGAGGTATGGGGGAGGCCAGAGAAGTCGAATGCAACAGTCTTCCGACTCTTCCTCGCACCTGTATTTATCCCAGCCTTCTCTTGCGGGCATGCCTTCAGGTTGTCGGACTTCGAATGGCTGGGTGGTACCTAGAATCTCGGTACGTAGCCCGCCGCATGCCTCTCCTTGTCCCTCTTCCCCATGTTCTCGTAGAGTTTGCGCTCCTCACAGAGCGCACTCAACACCCTCCGTTATGCGCAGGAAGACTTGCCGTCTGGTCTTGTGCGCACTGTGCGCCTTGGCAGAGTCGCTCCGGGAGAGCCTGAAGCAATCCGACGGTCACGGTACGATGAGGAGGAGAGAAAGATTGGCGTTTGTGGCATGAGGAGGAGGCTCAATCCATTGTACTGGCAAAGAGTCAGGGACACGTTAAACTGATATCTCTACGAGTTCGAGGTCATTGCCCTGGTGTGTCTGATTGAAGAACGGCCAGCGCGTTTTGATCTAGAGAGGACCAACAAATCCGGTGTCGGTGAGAACACACGGAGAACACAAGGATGCGCGAAGTTCAGGATGATCTCCGAATGTTATTTAGTGGACCCATTGAACACAGAGAATGTGTGGCGTCGACAAGCTCATTGATTGTAGCCAGTTTTCACTTGTCCAACACTAGACAGCGACGAATATCCATAGGAATAATCCAAGGTCAGTCGCAGAAATCCTGTTGCTCTGAGTGTGGGTTGAGCTCGTCGCAAAATACAGAATGTCACGATCGCGCACCAGGGTGTCGTTACACGCTTGCCATCGACTTGATTCGGCATCAAGAATGATGAAGCAAGCCCTTCAAAGCGATGGGTCATATAAACGAGGGAGGAGGGCTAGATGCGGTTCGGGTCATGGCGGTTGGTGGTCAACGAGTGACGCGATCATCTTGCCCAAAACCACCACCATCATTATCATGCCGACGCTGGCTGCCACACACTTTGCCCTTCCCACCTCGAATCATGGCCGCCAGACGCACAGCAGGATGAGCAGTGCTTCGTTTTGCCCTGAATCTACCGATGGAATCCTCCCTCTTTGACCGACCCTCGTACGAATTCGGATACGTCCCAGTAGGACTGGCTCTCGCGGGTCATTGCTTCGAAGCCTCGATCATCGCCTGGACAGAAACCGTTCACCGCCCCGAGATATCGTCAACGCTGGAATTGTGACTGGCCTCAGGCTACAACATGAACAGACATATGTACATGCGGAAGCTGAGACACCCAGGCAGCGCAGCGAAGCAATGCCAACGAGCTTCGCAGATATGCGTCGTGCTCATACTCAACGTGCGCTGAAATCTTTCCTATTCGCGAAAACTTTCAACCCGTCTTGCAGATTCTCACAAGCATTCCTCTCCTTATACCGGCGCGTCGTGCCCCGTATCTCGCTAGCGCAACGAAGTAGGATCAGTGATACGGAGGAGCCTGCGCAGACCGACGAAGGGACTCTCTGCAACCATCCTCTATGGGTCCAGCACTCTCTACGGGGCGACTTGGCTCTCGTTCGCTTTCTTGACGTTGCCATCATATTACTTACCAATGGTCTGCTTGAACCCTCATCAAGTCGCGGAACTTGCTGGAGGTGAGCAACTACGCCTCACAGGGTAGCTCTCGTCTGAGGATCATCCACAGCTGTTCTAACGGCCCATGCACGTCGAGTCAATCGGTTTCTCACTTTGTCGTCGATTGGTCAACCGCTGCCATGGAACCACCCCAGAACCCCAGAGGCCACTTTCATCCTCGGCATCGCAGGTCGCATCCCAGATATCTTGGTAGAGACGATGTGGCGGACGGATATTCATGGAAGCTTTGATTTCGGTCTCTGATCTCGGCATCTACCCACTCGTGCTATGTGTATAGGATCGCGTCCTTGGCAATGGGGAAACGTCATTTTGCCAATGACTGGAGGCGGCCGGCTGTCCGTGCCTCCCTTTGCTAATCGTCATCCTTCACTACCTGTTCCACATACCGCCACTGTTATCTGACAGCTTCCTTTCTCGACATTGGGTCTGCACGCCCGCCGATACTCGGAAGGTGGAGGGCTGGTCCGTCGCACTGGGTCTCCCGGTGAGATCTTAAAGTTGGACTCGAGGAAGTCAGGTGTGTCACATCTCAGCGGCATACGATTTCCCCGCTCATCGAGCGTCAGACGAAACTCCTGGAGAAACGATTGAGGTGCATACCTCCGTCTCATTACATCTCCGATCTCTTTGCTCCCCGAGCATCAAGTAGTATTGGTCCTTCCAACGCATAGGACACTCCGAGCTACATTTGGTGAATTCGGAGAGCTGGGCGCGCATCGAGTTCCTTGGAAATCGAGACATTCAGGCAGCGCAGAATACAGAGAAGCAACGCGAACGAGCTGTTCACATCATGTGGTGGGGAAGAAATCGATTGTTCACTGTCCTGGACAGACTGGTTAGCACCTCTGCTTCCCTCTCTGTCAGCTTCGCTCATTTCAAAGTCTCAAGAATTAGGTTGTATTTTGCGGACAGTAACTTATCATGTATATGATTTCGAACACACATGCCTTCTGATGGCGGCGACCGATAATTTCGTTGCGCTTACCGCGGATTCTTTCCTCATGGATTACTCTCCTCTTGTGCATAATATGCGCTCATTCGGAATGCTTCGAGGGTAGCACGTGCGCCACTTGCAACAATTTCTTCTGTTCGGCGAATCGGCTGATCAGCACTGGTCAGTAAAGCATAGAGACTGGTTCTGCTGTTGAGGACTCACGACGAGAGGTCCCACCAAAACTTCTGGTGGTATATATGACCGGTGCTCGATGTCTTTCGACAGAGTCACGACTAGATCATGCATCGCCTCCGATGGAAGATATTTCGGTGTTGCACCGCCAATACCCGCCGCAGGGTGAAATACAGCATCCCCGTATATCTCCTCTGCCTCGTCCGAGGTAGCGAAGACTTTCAGCTGCTCGATACATGCCGGCCAGTGCTCGATCTGGAGAAGTTGTGCCAGCTTCCAAAGCCTCTCTTGCGTGTTCACGTCTGAAGCGAGGAGGATCTTGCATGCCGTCAACAGGTTTCTGGGATCGCAAAGATCTTGCAGAACCTTTTGGTACGTGGACGGTGAATGACGCGCAAGCATAGGAAGTCCGTCAATATAGCAGGCCGCCAGAAAGGATGACGATCTCGTGTCGTCAAACAGCTGTGGTCCAAGGGAGCGTCCATCTTCGTCCCGGCAGGCATCGTCGCCAGATGGATCATTGACGGTCGTCTCTAGGTTTCGAAGCCATTGACGTTCAACTAGATAGTCGTACACCGCTCCCATTGCGTGAAGATTTGTACCGGAGCAGAGCACATATGCCATGACATTGCTGAGGATTTCGGCAGTGTTATCGGATGCAAATGCGACTTTGAGAACCTTCTGGATGATACTTGGGGTAAGCCACGAGAAATCGTGGCCTTGGGTATGGCGAAGTAGTTTGTTCAACCCGCTGAAGAGGCCTTCGACCACAATAGCTTCGTCCTCCCCAGTGATAACAGTGCCGTCTCCGAAGTACTCCGTAGTTAGCACGGTCTGCAGAGCGATAATCGTGGCCGGTTGGACATCTTTGACATGTCCGGGGCTCAAGCATACATCGGTCACTCTGGCATACTCTGCGAGCCGCCAAACAAGCTCGTGGAATACGGAATGCTTATCCGATAACTTCGCGTTACCAGCCATCCAGGTTCTGTGCACGGATGATGTTCTTTGGACGGCTGGGGATTTCACCATGTTCAGAAGAAGGAACACATCATCTGGGATGCTTTCGGTGCAGTCTGCAGCGGAACGAGAGGCGGTAGAGAAACCAACATGGAGTGCCCATCTTATGAATGAGGGATACATTGTTGCTACGAGAGACCCGCCCAAAGAATGCCATTTGCCGTTCCGATGGAGGTCGTAGTCAATTATGCTCAGTTGTGGTTGGTCGGGTATCTTTGGGAAGACATACAAGGCTTCGGGTTCGTCCGTCCTGCAGAAGGTCTTTTCGCACCGATGTGACCGGATTGCGCATCTCAGCAGCTCAGTCCATACAAGGGATGGTTCATCGGGACTGATCCTCAACCACTCCGTTCCCCAGGATAGCGCGTTCGTGAAGATGGTGCCCCATAGAATGGCATCCAGTTCTTGTCCACCCGGGCCATTGACTATAGTCTGCTTGATGAATTCAATGGCTTGAATTGGATCTCTGTAGCTGGAGTAACTGCTGGACTTCTTACAGAGTAGGTGGAACACCATGGCATCGGGGTCGACATTTCGAAAACGCAGAGCCGCTCTTTGGAAGCGTTCAAAGCGATCGATGGACTGGTCGCGATGCGAATGTTCTTCAAAGGCCTTCAGGATGTAGGGTATGCCCTCCGGAGAAGGCTTGTTGATCATAGGGATCCAGTGTAAAGGGATGCTTCCAAGCGACTGAATGATAAGGCTCTGCATCGACGAATTAGATGTTGTGTTGTAGACCCATGCAAGGTTTGACAGGTCTATTTCATCTGCGCGCCGCTCTACTTCAATCAACTCAACCTCGCTCAAATGACGGGGTGAAGGAGCAGCCTTCGCAGCTCGACGTGATCTCCGCTTCGGGCCGACGTAGAAGAGGTTTCCGAACAGGCGCAGACGTCGGCGTAGTGCACCAAAAACGGCGAAAAGGTACGAGGATAATGGCGTTCGGTACGCGCAGTCTACACGAGATATGGGGAGAGCGGTGCTGACTGTGAAGATAAGAAAACAAAAGGTTGCAATAATCGCCAAGTCTGCAGCAATAGGATGACTGAGATTCTGGAGATACACGATGAGGCCAAGGAAAAAGAGACCCAATGACGCGTGCATCAGGGCGGGTAAGGACTCTATGATGAGAGGAACGTGCCACTTGTTCAAGGCCACGAATCTGAAGTGGCGGATACGGGATGTGTGGAGAGGTGTGCCCGAGGGTAGAGCTGCGTAGTGGTGGATCCACTGCTTTGTCAAAACCGCGATCAACGAGGTTGTGAGACTCAGTCCAAGACTAGTAAACCACAAGCCATTGACCCAAATATCAGACGTCGAAGGACTAAAGGCGGGGGAGTCAAGGTCCGTTCCTGGAACGGCGTCGACAGCCTCTTGGCCACGCGGTAGGGCCCTCTGGACTCGAATCATCTCCATCATGAGAGACCGATCAAGCAGGGTATCGTTTGTTTGGAGATTCTGGCACGTTTGCACAACAAATGTTGTCACGACGGAGGAGAAGAGCGCAGCCTAGTCCATAAGATTACAAGATCCCACTACTTCGAGAGGGGGACTCACAAATACAAGGAGGACATCGAGGCTATCGCGCCAACCTGCCAATAGGTCGGCATCTGACTTTTTGCCCTCGTCCAGACATGCTTTCCAAACCCTCGCGGAGGGTGCGAGCTCTTCGTACTGCTCATCAGCACGATATTTCTGCTCGTAGTTGAAAGGGTCGTTGGAGCCTGTAACCGTTTGAGATCAAAGTTGCACCCCGTTGAGTACGCTTACCGCTGTTCGAATAAGAAGAGTCATCGAGACCAAACAGTGTTTTCGACGAGAGTGTGTGCGAGCGTGATGGCCAGGACAGTCGGACATATCCTTCGCCACTGTTCACGATGAGTTCTGGCTGCTCGACATCCGAATCTGGCCCCGCCTCGGCCATGGGCGGCATGTTGCTTTAAGGTGAGGGTCGGGGAAAAAGTGGCGCAGCTATGCGGATGTGTATGATCTAAAAGCAGTCTATCGATGGATCCGAGTATACACAGCCCAGGGATCAACAGGACTGAGCTTCTGACTGAGCAGATCCGTCAAGAGAACAAGGTCTCGGTCCGAGCATCCGAGATACATTTGGTCCGTTTATGGCCGGCATTGGCGCGCTGCCTTCAAAATATGGAGACAAGCCAATTAAAATACCATATCAGACGTGTGGTAGCAATCAGCTCGCTGTTTGTAGCTACAAGCTAGTCTCCACAGGTCCATTAGACGTACTCGTCCGTGGTCAGTCCTGCAAGGTTTATCAATATCCTTCTGAGTCGCGTCGATTTCATTGAAAGAAACAGAAGTTGACGGTCTCGCACTGGGGTGAGTTTACATGCCTACCGTCGACTTGAGAACCGATATTACAGCGAGGACACAAGAGGAGGAGGGCGCGATGCTGTCAATGTCATGGCGGTTGCTGGTCAACACGTGACGCGATCATCTTGGCCTAGGACCACCATCATGACCGACGTTGGCCCCCAGACCTCCACCCTCTCAAGTTCCAACCGCACGAAGATACCGATGCGCAGATGTCTGGTCGTCTAGCTCTTCTCTGGCCGTAGACTGAATCCTCTCTCTCTTGTGCACAAATCGTTCGGACTCACTCGCGCTGCCCCTCGCGGGTTCATTCGGTGAAAATCTCGACCCAAAACTTGTACGGAGTCTGGGACATCGCTAAGCTTGAAGAATTTTTGAAGGCTAGCAACATTAGAGATGCAAAAGGCTGAGCTTAACCATTTTTCTTTTCCTTGGACAGGCGAATGTTGGTGCGTTGGATATCGTGTTTGGCATATTCGCTTTGTTCAACGCGTCTTGCAGATCTTTCCTTTACTCCCTAGTCTCAGTTTCTCTCTTTCATGCCGGCGCGTGGATACGAAGCCAGCGCACCGCATGAACAGGAATATCAATGCTTTTGGTCGCAGACAAACTGAAAGATGGAAACTCTCTCAAGTTTCGTGACATGGAATGGCTCAGCGTAGGGCCGACAACGTAATATTGATTGCGAACGTCTGCAAAGGCGCTCGCCTTCCTCGTGTCGCGCCTCTGTTCTTCCGTCGCCTCGAGCATCGTTCTCAGAACGTGACGAGGTTTCGCTTCGCTACCTGGCGCGGGTTGCTTGGAAATCATCCTCGCTTGTGGTGTCGACCATCTGCTTGGAACAGAACAGAACACCGTGGTCGCAAGATTGGCAGCCACATTGCTCCGCAATCGCTTTGAGCCTTTGACCAAGACGCCGGCCGAATCCTTTCTGCTCTCTGTCGACGCCCGGAGCATTTCGACCTTCTCTCCTCTATCAATTTTGACTCGCACTCGCGCGTGTTAGTACCTAGTCTGATGGGAGAAGATCACCAATGGCATTGTAGACGGTGGCGGTCCCACGTATCAATCCTCGCACCACCCTCTATCTCTTTTCAGGAGCACATACTCCCGTGCCATTTTGCCGCCGTGTTGAACGTGCTAGCTCTCTCCATCATCGTACTCTGGACATTCCTGGTCGTCGCTTTTCGGCATCTACAACTTTGAGAGGGAAAGCGGGGCAGAGAGCCCCAAATGGTCCGGTATTGGAAAGCATTGCGAACACTGATGGATAGGGCTCTCGAAGGAAAGAGACAATAAAGTGCGAACTCCCCCGTCACTGTATCTCGCCGCTCATCTACCATCAGGCGAAGCACCGGATTTGAATCGAGAGTCGTGCTATGCCAACGCGGACGGACAACCATAGAGATGGCGATAGCGCATGCAGATCCATTTCCCGTGCAGCCCATGGTCTTCCGTTTGTGATTGCCGCTGACCGGTCCTGTTGTCATCGTGCGCAGAATTGGGGCGGGAAGCGACAAATCTACGACCGTAGAGACCTTGTCATGTCACTGGGTCGAGCGTAGGTTGAGGAGTCTCCTGGGGAAACAATTGAGGTGCATACCTCCGTCTCATCACATCTCCGATCTTCTTGCTCACCGAGCATCAAGTAGTATTGGTCCTTATAACGCACTGGACACTCCAAGCTACACTTCGTAAACTCAGAGGGCTGGGCGCGCATCAAGTTCATCGGAAATCAAGACAATCAGACAGCGCAGATTCCAGAGAACTTGAAGCAACGCGAACGAGCTTCTCACATCAGGTGGTGGGGATGAGTCTGATTGCTCACTGTCCTGGACAGAGTGGTTAGCACCTCTGCTTCCCTCTCATCAGCTTCACTCATTTCAATGTCTCAAGAAGTAGGTTGTATTTCGCGGACAGTATCATATATATGAGTCCGACCACACATGCCTTCTGATAGCGGCAACCGATACTTTCGTTGCGCTTACCGCGAACTCTCTCCACATCAATTACTCTACTCTTGTGCATAATATGCGCTCATTGTGAGTGCCTCGAGGGCAGCACGTGCGCCACTTGCGACAATTTCTTCTGTTCGGCGAATCGGCTGATCAGCACCGGTCAGTAGAGAATAGAAATTCTGGATTTGCTTTTGAGGACTCACGACGAGAGGTCCCACCAAAACCTCCGGTGGTATATATGACCGGTGCTCGATGTCTTTCGACAGGGTCACGACTAGATCATGCATTGCCTCCGATGAAAGATATTTCGATTCTGCACCGCCAATACCCACCGCAGGGTGAAACAGAGCAGCCCCGTATATCTCTTCTGCCTCGTCCGAGATAGCGAAGACTTTCAGCTGCTCTATACATTCCGACCAATGATCGATTTGGATGATCTGCGCCAGCTTCCAAAGCTTCTCTTGTGTGTTCACGTCTGAAGCGAGGAGGATCTTGCATGCCGTCAACAGGTTTCTGGGATCGCAAAGATCCTGCAGAACCTTTTGATACGTGGACGGTGAATGACGCGCAAGCATAGGAAGTCCGTCAATATAGCAGGCCGCCAGAAAGGATGACGATCGTGTGTCCTCGAACAGCTGTGATTCAAGGTAGCGTGAGTCTTCGTCTGTGCAAGCATCGTCGCCACATGGATCATTGATGGTCGTCTCTAGGCTTCGAAGCCATTGACGCTCGACCAGATAGTCGTATACTGCTTCCATTGCGTGAAGGTTTGTACCGGAGCAGAGAACATATGCCATGACATTGCTGAGGATTTCGGCAGTGTTAATGGATGCAAATGTGACTTTGAGAACCTTTTGGATGATACTTGGGGTAAGCCACGAGAAATCGTGGCCTTGGGAATGACGAAGCAATTTGTTCAAGCCGCTGAAGATGCCTTCGACCACGATAGCTTCGTCCTCCCCAGTGAAGACAGTGCTGCTTCCGAAGTGTTCCGTAGCCAATACAGTCTGCAGAGCGATAATCGCAGCCGGTTGGACGTCTTTGACATGCTCGCGGATCATGGATAGATCGGTTACTCTGGCATACTCTGCGAGCCGATAAACAAGCTCATTGAATACGGAACGTTTGTCCGATAACTTCGCGTTACCGTCCATCCAAGCTCTGTGCAAAGATGATGATCTTTGGATGGCTGGAGATTTCACCATGTTCAGAAGAAGGAATATGTCGTCTGGGATGTTCTCGGTACAGTCTGCAGCGGAACGAGAGGCAGTCCGAAAACCGACGTGGAGCGCCCACTTTATGAATGAAGGATACATTGTTGACCCGAGACATTCGCCCAAGGATTGACATTTGCCGTGCCGATGGAGGTCGTATTCGATTATGCTCAGGTCTGGTTGGTCAGGTATCTTTGGGAAGACGTACAATGGATCGGGTACGTCAGTCCAGCAAAAGGTCTTTTCGCATTGATGTGACCGGACTGCGCATCTCAGAAGCTCAGTCCATACAAGAGATGGCTCGTCGGGCTTCGTACCCAGCCATCTAGTTCCCCAGGATAGCGCAGTCGTGAATATGGTGCCCCAGAGAATGGCGTCTAGTTCTGGTCCCCCGTTGACTATGGTATGCTTGATGAAATCAATGGCTCGAACGGGCTCTCTGTAGTTGGAGTAGCTGCTGGGCTCCTTACAGAGTTGATGAAATACCATGGCCTCGGGATCGATACTTCGGAAGCGCAAAGCCGATCTTTGTAAGCGTTCAAAGCGATCGATAGACTGATCACGATGTGAATGCTCTTCGACGGCCTTCAGGATGTAGGGTATGCCCTCCGGAGAAGGCTTGTTGATCATAGGGATCCAGTGTAAAGGGATGCTGCCAAGCGACTGAATGATAAGACTCTGCATCGACGAATTGGATGTCGTGTTATAGACCCATGCAAGGTTTGACAGGTCTATTTCATCTGCGCGCCGCTCTACTTCAATCAACTCAACCTCGCTCAAATGACGGGGTGACATAGCATCCTTCGCTGTTCGACGTGATCTCCGCTTTGGGCCGACGTAGAAGAAGCTACCAAAGAGGCGCAGGCGTCGACGTAGTGCCACAAAGACGGTAAAAAGGTATGAGGACAATGGTGTGCGGTACGCACAGTCCACACGAATTATGGGGAGAGCGGTGCTGACGGTGAAAACAAGAAAACAGAATGTTGCAATAATTGCTAAGTCTGCAGCAATAGGACGGCTGAGATCATGAAGATACACGATGAGGCCCAGGAAGAAGAGACCCAGTGACGCGTGCATCAGGGCAGGAAGGGACTCTATAATGAGAGGAACGTGCCACTTGTTCAAGGCCACAAATCTGAAGTGGCGGATACGGGATGTATGGAGAGGTGTGCCCGAGGGTAAAGCTTCGTAATGGTGGATCCACTGTCTCGTCAAAACCGCGATCAACGAGGTTGTGAGACTGAGTCCAAGACTAGTGAACCACAAGCCGTTCACCCAAAAATCAGAGGTCGAAGGATCAAAGGCGGGGGAGTCAAGATCCGTCTCTGGCACGGCATCGACAGCATCCTGGCCACGCGGTAGGGCCCTCTGGACTCGAATCATCTCCATCATGAGAGACCGATCAAGCAGAGTATCGCTTGCTTGGAGATTCTGGCATGTTTGCGCGATGAACGTTGACACGACTGCGGAAAACAGAGCGGCCTTCAGATTCGTCGTGAATAAGGCGCTTGCCCCCCAAGAGCAGAAGTCAGACTCACAAACACAAGGAGGACATCGAGACTATCGCGCCAACCAGTCAAAAGGTCCCTATCTGATTTCTTGCCCTCATCTGTGCATGCCCTCCAAACCCTCGCCGACGGTGCGAGCTCTTGGTACTGCTCATCACGACGGTATTTTTGCTCGTAGTTGAAAGGATCATTCGAGCCTGTATGTGCTTCAGGAAAAATCAATAGACAGAGAAGAGTAATCGTACCACTATGCGAATAAGGAGATTCATCCAGTCCAAACAGTGTCCTCGACGAGACGGTATGAGAGCATGACGGCCACGAGAGTCTCACATGTCCATCGCCATTGTTCATGATCAGGCTTGGCTCCGCGTCCGAGTCGATCACTGGCTGCTGCATAGCACTTTGGAAGGTGTTGATATCAATGAGGAGAGTGGCGCAGATATGCGTACCGTATGGCTTAAGAGCAGCGGATCAAAGGTTCCGAGTATACACCGCCCTGTGTGATTGACAGCTTCTGGACAGGTCTCAACATACAGACAATTGAAGCAAACGTAAGTGATCATTTTCCTATTAACAATGGGAGACACAATTGTTCGGCGCCAGGCATACAGAGGGCGGTACTTATCGAACTTCGGTCTCAATCTTCCTGAAATTGCTTTACAACTGTCTAAAGCTCCTCCGGAAGTTGGTTGTAGTTTGGTGGTGTACTGTGCATCTGACAATTACGGAACGTGGGTCTATGTTCGTATGAATAGTACTTGATACCCGTAAATGCCTTGTACGCCAGGTAACATCAATACGTTCAGGCGCGAGGTGCGTGGCGTAGACGCCGTGATACTCACTGTAATCGGTCCTCCTCCGCCACAGCTTGCTTCCATCGTCGATGTCGGACATCATGAACGCTAGCCAAGGACGAAAGACAATCCACGATGCATCGACGGAATGGCAACATTCGGTGCCAGGTAACGTTATTGTCTTCCAAGTATTGATAGGCGAATCGCCTCAGGCACCGGACTGAATTGACAGGATCGTACACGATGACCTTGGGGTCCACGCTATCAGAGGGCCATCGCGGTGGGGACTTGTACCAAGCATTGTCGACGTTTTTGCCTTTCTGGCGTCTACGTTCGTCGAGTTGCATTCTTCTCTTTCGACGCTGCGCCACGGCCAATGCGCGTCGCTTTTCCTCACAGTCTCTGCGTTTCTTGAACCAACTACCGATTTCTCTCTCATTTCTGTTCGAAGTCGTCAGAGTCGAGGACATGCAATGCAATATGGTGGCTCACCGTCCCGTCAGATGTGCGATCTCTCGGAAAGCATCAGCCCATCTCTCCGGTTCTGGAGTCACTGACGCAAATATTATCTCGCAGAAGATGTCGGTGGCGAATCTCGAAGACTTTCTTTTCCGCATGTATCGCAGAAAGAAAAGACTCCAGTGAAGGCTGTCAACATTGAAGCCGGGTGGTAACGCCCTGTCGGGATGGGGATCCCAATACCACTCTATTGCCACCTTCTCCTGCCCCAACCGAATCCAGTCATATGGGGTGAGTGTATGCGAGTCCCAGAGTTGAGAATGGGAATAAAACTTGTTATTGAGCCAGCCAGTAGGCGTCTCCAGGAGATTACATCTCCTGTAAGCAGCGTAAAGCTCGAAGTCGGTGTGGAAAGGGATAGGATAATATCCGCTAATGCTCGATTTCAAGATGTCCTTGTGAGAGGGGAAGGTCGTGGCGTTCGAGTAATCAGGTGGAACAGGGGGTAGCGTGGCGTGCTCGGAATCGTAGGGTGGGGGCGGCTCTTCGGTATTCGGGTTCACAGAACCAGCTGAAGAGACCTGACCAGCAGGGGGCGGTAAACGAGAGTGTTTCGAGGGCATTGCGCTGCCATTGCTCCCATCTCTCGTTCGATTTATAGACACTCAGAACAAGAGCCGCCTTCAGATGCTTTCGAATGAATGCCCACTCCTCGAGTGAACGAAGACCGATAGAGCATAAAGACGGTGAAGCGCGGATTGATGATATCTAGGTGAGTGGTCAGACCACGCCTTGTTCTCTGAGAGGTAGTGCGTGTCGGTACCTTAAATTGCGCCACTAGTCGACCGCGCTGAAGATGTCAGAACCCATGAGGGGCTGGCCGAGTTAGAGCGCTGGAGCTATCAGTAGGAGGTTCGTGTAGAGCGCGAAGATTCTCGACGCGAACTTTATGGCAAACAGTCGTTCATTGCCCTATACACAACGCGTCCATGCTGATGATTACTTTACCCGACCCAGGCTTCCTCCCAAAGCAAGACAGTGCACGAAACCAATCCTGACCCTCCACTGTGCACTGTCCAAATCAGAGTCCCAGGTAGAAAACACCCAGTCTCTCTATGAAAACAAGAAGACGGGCCCATCAAAGCAACACAATAAAGCTGTGAGTGTGTGGAACGGATGCGCGTTCGCGTCGTTATTGTGATGTGTAGCTCGGAGGGTCCTGTCCCGTTGGCATGACGCAACTCCCAATTTGTCGAGATGATTGTCGTCGATCCAGCGTCGATCTGATTTTCGGTGAGCAAGATGATCGAGATGAAATGACGCGAATGCAAGGACCTTATTGTGTATGCATGCATCCATTCCGTGTTCCCATTGACTCCCGACAGCCTGACACGACGAAGTCTCCGTGGTTATGGACTTGTGGCTCCCGCCTCAATCTAGCGCACGATGACAATAAGGCCGGCCACATCGAACGAAAGACAATAACGCTGCTCAGGAAACTGATCTGCATTCGGTGCTATTCCTCTTCGATCCAATGTTCGCGTTGGCATAGCACGACTCTAAATTTGGGCAGAGAATTTTCGTCGCCTGATGTTGGATGAGCGGAAAGGTCGTGTGATGGAAGACTTCGCACTTTATTGTTTCTTTTCTTCGACGCTCGTACATCTCTTCAGCTCGTCTCTCCAGTATGTTGCTTCGTGTCCCGGCCTGACGTGGTGTCCCTCGACGTGGATTGGGAGTCTGTGACTGTCCAACCATTTGGGCTACAAGTACCATAGATGCTTTTAAGCGACGATGATCCGTGGTCCGGACTCCGATTCTGAGAGACTCCAAGCAGCAAGCGACCTTCACGAGCACGACATGATGATGGTGTATGTAGTCCGTGGTGGGTTGGGTGAAGGAGGGCGAGCATTGAGGCGTGGGACTGCCACCATCCACGATGCCTTTTCCCCATCAGCCTATCACGATCGAGGGCGTGCACCAGTAAACGCAGGACGACAGTCGTAGAGACTGGGATAGAAAGCATCGCATCGACACCAGGCCTGGCTCGAGGCGTTCAAGCCAAAGTCTCTCGTCTGAGCAAAAGCATCCAAGACCGGATCCACGGTGCAGTCGCAGATCTGGCTCACAACAACTCTGGCGGTCCTTGTGATGGGCGGGCAAGGTCTGCCCATGTCGGCGTCGACGATACAAGTTCGGAATGAGAGAGCGCATGCTGATAATGCCTTGAACATGCTCGATCCGGACAGGGGCCGAGCTCGAACGTGTATGTGTAATACGCCGTGGAGCTACATGGAGTTGTAGTGATAGCACTGACCAACAGGGAGTCGTCTGGAGTCAACTGGCGTTGTCACGAAGTCAAAGTCACCGAGCACCACTGTGAGCCCAGCTTTCAGGCAACAGCGACACAACAAAGAGTGAATCACCTACCACGTCGGTCAAGAATACGCCTGGACGGGTAAGAAGAAGTCACTGCGACGAGGGAACGCTTCCATGAAGATTGCCACACGTTGATGAAATGGGCCCGGAAGGCTTTCGAAGATCTTGTTGCATCATAGTATATACAAATAATTTGGCTCGCCGCTCGCAGATGTACGAGACTTCGGCGACCTAGATGTGATGCAGTGAGATGCACAGAACATATCGAGGAGACGACAATAGAACACACGTCTGTTTGTACTACTCGACGATGTTTCCAGCCAATTCCGTGTATTCGTCCAATGTCTGTTGAGACGACTCGCGTGTGATACTGGATGTTTACCAAGTGCTAGTCGAGCACGAGGCGAAGAGAATGATCATGAGGAGAAACTGCATGACCGAATGGCCGCGAATTTGCTGGAGAAGAGGTCAATGCGACAGCGTCGGAGTTCTGTCGTCTGTCTGATGATGATTCGGTGTTTCTGGCTTGTGATCGGGATTATAGCCTCGTTGCTCTTCAAGCCATGTTCGGCGGGAAAGGATGACGAGCGTGGACGTCGCATCACGCGTATGGCCAGTGGCGATTGTTCGTTGATGCGCCGTGAACAGGTGGGGGGAAAGCTTTGGTGGTGATAGTTGTTTCGTTGAAAAACCCTAAGTGGTCGTATGAGCATACTGCTGGACCGGATGAAGGGCGTGCGCACTGATTACAAGATAATGGTGAGGGCTTTTGTGGCATCGGCTGTCTAGGCGGCACTTGCATGCAGGCTGAAGGACGCCCTTCCCGCTCATCGGTATGCATTTGACGCGCTAATCTCCTATTGAGTGTGGCGGAAATGCAAGAAAAGCCACACGTACCTGCAGAGGAGACACCGAAATTTTGGCAGGCGTCGCGCCCTGGTCTAGCTGATTCAAACTTCATTGGGGCGTGCGAGGCGGAGGATGGGCGCGTCGCACAGGTGGTGGCCGTCCCATGATGAGCCGAACGAAGGCGTCTGGGCAGAAAACGTTCTTCCATCGAAGAATACTCGCATCACTTGAATGTAGCTGTCTTCGGAGGAGTGCATCTCGGAACTGGGCTGAAAAGTCCTGCTCATATAAATCAAGGTGGCTTCGCATCGGATGGGAGACCTAGGAGCGCACCCTTCGACTGGATGCCGGCCCTACTGATGCGGTGAAAAGTGAGGAAGAGGAGCCCGTCAAAGGGAATGATAGCGGCGGTCATGATGGTGTCAGGGCAAGTTGCAGCTCGGCCATCAACCATCGCGATCATCCCACCGCGAAGATCAACGCCTGCCCGCGCCCGTTGTCCCCTCAACCCTTCTCCTTGTATCTCTCAATGCTTCTGCAGACCTTGGGCCACGCGGACTCTTGACGGTACAGCTATACTCACAGTTTGTCGACGACAGACTGCTAGACTGAGACTGTCAGCTTGTCATTGAACCCAAATGGCTGAGAACACTGCCCAAGGACGATATTTGGCCTGAAGCGACAGTCCGAAAAGACTGAGACTAGCAGGGCACGTATGTGAGACATCGGACTCACAAGCCTTCGATGCACGTCGCTTTGCAAAGTGGTCAATGGATGACGATCTGCGTTTTGCTTGTAATTGTCTACGTATATCTGGCTAATTGTTTATTGTTTGTTGGCTAATTGTGTGTCCCGAGCTGTCAGTCACCGCCGAAGGCTGTATCTACTCGGAATCACCTCGTATTTCTTCAAATACCGTACGATGCATGACCATTGCGCCACTTAGTTTCCAACCAGAAAGTCGCTCAAGATGCAACCCTACGAACAGAAATACCCTTCTGATCAATCATGCAAAGAGCTAGGACCGTCAGCTAGGGTTTGGAGGATGTATGGTGACGAAGCGGAGAAGCACGATGCAGATCTGATATCTGGATGGCGGGACAGTCTTGATTCGCTTCCCATTCTCGTAGGTGGCTGTTGGCATATGCTCGAGACTTACTTACGAAAACATCGTTGCAGGCGTCGTTGTTTTCTGCAGTGCTCGCCACCTTCGTCACGCAAATTTGCCAATCTCTACAAGTCAATCAGATGCAAGTGCTAACGTCCTTGGTGACAGAGTCCCTCGGTGTACAGCAAAACATGCTCTTGGTCATGCAAGGGCAAACAGAACCTGCTGCCACTACTGCACCGCAAACAAATACCTCATTTCGCCCTGACATCTCCAATATTTGGGTGAACGCTCTCTGGTTCACGAGCCTTGGACTCAGTCTTACGACTGCATTGATTGCAGTCCTGGCAAAGCAGTGGATTCACCAGTATGCGTCGATCCCGACGGGGACACATCGCACGCGCGCCCGCATCCGTCAATACAGGTACAGGGCGCTGACAAAATGGCGCGTGCCCCTCATCATAGAGCTTCTCCCCGCTCTCATGCACGCGTCCTTGGGTCTCTTTTTTCTGGGGCTTGTCATATATCTCTATTCACTCTTTCCTCCCCTCTCCCTGAACCTAGGCTTGATCGCTGTCTTCTGCTTGCTGGTGTACGTGATCAGCACCACGCTCCCTCTCATTTATGTTGAGTGTCCGTACCGGACGCCTCTATCATCGCATTTTCTAGCGCTATCCCTTGCCGTAAGGCGGTGGATCCGTCCTATCCAAATGAGACAGACGAGCGCAGACTTGAAGCGTCAAGACGCTTCGGGCCCGGTGCATATGAACCGGAACTCCCCTTCACTTCACGAGATCGAACTGCAGGTAGTCGAGTGGTTTGGCGTCGATCTAGATGCCTACGGACTCACTTGGCTGTACAATACGACATCGCACTTGTCAGTGCAAAGTGTCGTATTACAGTCTCTCGGTGTACTTCCCCTCCAGAGTCTCCCCATCATGAAAGACCCTAGGGAAGGCATTCCATCGGTTTTGAAGGCCATCAACGACCACTACTCTTACGATCAGCCTTTCGATCGCTTTGAGCGGTTTCAAAGGGCGGCTCTGCGCTTACGAGATGACTCGAACTCACAGGTGGCGGTTCTCTCGGATCATAAGCAGTCGAACGTTTATCGAGTGCTCAAGGATCCCATTGCATCGATAGAATTAGTCAAGGACAGCCTTCTGGGACGAGGTTTTCCAGAAACGGGATTTGACGCTATGTTGTGGGGCGCAATCTTTTCTAGGGCCTTGACTATGGGAACGCGATGGCTGTCCCCAAGCTGTGATGAGCCGTCTCCTCTCTGGTCAGAGATGTTGAGAGTGGCCATTGACTATCACGACTGCTCGAGGTACCACTGCGACGGTGAAGATTGCAAACCTCTGTTTGTCTTCCCTAAACGTGGTAGCCTTCCTCGTCTCTCCATTGATAGATATGAATGCAAGCACGACGGACTTGTGCGTTGCTTTGACGAGGTCGTTCACCAAGACATGCTCCCGTCATTCACGGACTTCTTGCTCCATGTTGGCTATCCCACTGCCAAACGTTCCTCTACCGATCATACAGACAAACTTCCCAACGATGTCTTCCTCATGCTTCTCATGGTCCAGACTCCTTCTGTTCAGAAGACGTCGTCCATGCATCACATTTGGCATACCAATGAGGAGGGAGTGCCCAAAGTGGGACACTCTCTTTTTCGCCGACTGCTCATGTTCCTGGAGGATTACGCGATTGCCAATCCTGATGTTGTGGCCTCGAGACATGTTGAGGATATTGAACAGGCCACCGTCTGTGCGCTACAGACTGTCTTAAAATCAGAGGAGTTCCGAAGCCATACGTCAATATTGGTGGAGGACAAGGCTCGAGTCATCAGGATTGTCTTCGAAGCCCTCAATTTCCATTTAGTTCGGCGCGTTTCCTACAACCATAACTTCTCTTGGCTTACGCCGGAGACCGCACACGACATTCTCGACGTTGCCTTCGCCTGTAACCCGCATGATAAAGCTTACATGGTTCTCAGCAATGTCCTTTCGTACTTGTTATGCTCGAGCGGGTATCTGGAAGCAACGGAGACTTTCTATAGTAAACTTCTCCATCGAAGGTGGCTGCAGGGATTGGCCGACAATATGTCACAATCGTCACCTCCTCCATACGAAGAAGGCGACATTGACCCTCTTCACGTCTGGGTACCCCACTATACGGCATATCTCGCAGCCCGATACGTCGACGGATTGCCCACACTCGCGTCTCACGCCCCGTCGACTTTTGCCGAGGTTATGATTGACCTCAGCGAACGCACGAATCTCTTGACCATCTGCAAGATTCTGCTTACCTCGGACGTCGACACACAACATAGACTGTGGAAACTTGCACAGTATGTACAGAGCAGTAATTGGGACAGCTGTCTGAAGGACCTACATACCTTCACAACCACCGAGCAAGCAAAGGTATTGTATGAGGAGGCGACTCTAGGATTGTCTATGGGCATTGGAGGCACGAGAACAAGATCTGTTCCATGGAGTGGAGTGCCCGCTTTACTGACTACTTTCGCGGAAGACATCAGTCGTCAATCGTTCAAATCACCCGAGCTACCTGCCTGTCCCGAAGTGAGCTTCGTTTACTCGACTGAAAGATGTAATGTACTGACTCTCATCGGCAAGGGTAACGATATTGACCAGCGCGTGGCCAGAATTGGGCCGGTGGCAGCATTGGAAGCAGCTATGAGAGCGGCCTATTACAATCAGGAAGAGGACCTATGAGACAGGTAGTGAAATCAGACAGAATAGTGAAGATCAAGACTATGTACGTACGATCGAGCTGAACGGAAAAGATACTATCTCGCGGTTCTGTCTCCCTGATCCATACCGATAGTTCCGATTCTCGAACCATGTCCATAGTTCGCAGTCACAATTATCGGATCCTTGGAGTCCTCCTCTGTCCGCGTAGTGAGGCATCGGCATGGTCAAAAGGTGATTGCGTATCTAAGCATCGATCAAGCTGGTGAAGATCGTCGTTTGCATACTCGTGCTCCGCCACAGGGTAAAGGTATGCATCGGAACCGATAATGTTCTGGATGGAGGTGGTGTAGACGTTGACTGCCTGAGCGAGAATCAAAAGCAGGATGAGCAGACAATCTGAAGGCTGAAGAAAGAGACATACGGGTGCCGGGGTACAATTCCAGTTCGGCGGGCGACCTGTGATTGAGACGAGAGGAGCACTCCCAAATCCTTCCTCTTCCATCTTCGTCTTTGTCCCATGTGTATCCTTCGAGCTCGCCTTTGGCTCGGAGTCATTAGGGCATACCTATGATCTGGGTACATCGCCGCATGCCTTTCCTTCATCTCTTCGCCATATCCACGTTGGCCTCGCGCTCCTGAAGACATAGCGCACTCCATGCCTCGCCCGATATACGCGGAATGCTGTGCTGCTTGGTATTGGTACCGCTATGCGCGATAGAATGTCTAAAGGTTGATCCGGAAGAGCACAGTAAAACTTCGAAGGCGTCTTGTCGCGCTGGAGGATGAGGAAGGTGGAGAGGCCAGTAGAAGCAAATGAGTGAGTGTCGCGTCACGCGTATGTCCAGCGGTAATTGAGTGTCGAGGGCGGGCGTGAACAGAGAGAGAGGGATTTGAAGCTTAGGTGGTGAGAGCTGTTTCGCTATAAAGCCCTAGTGGTCGTATGAGCATACTGCTGAAGCGGTTGAAGGGCGTGCGCACTGGTTACAAGATAATGTTCATCAGGGTGAGGGCTTTTGTGGCATCGACTGTCTAGGCGGCACTTGCATGCAGGCTAAAGGACGCCCTTTCCACTCATCGGTATGGGTTTGACGCGCTGATCTCCTATTGAGTGTGGTGGAAATGCAAGAAAAGCCACACGTACTTGCACAGGAGACGCCGAAGGTTTTGGCTGGCGTCGGGCCCCGCTCGCCGACGCCCTGTCCCATAGTGGGTCAAATTTAGTTTGAGCGTGCGCGGCGCAGGATGGGCGCGTCGCGCAGGTGGTGGCCGTGCCATGGTGAGCCTGACGGAAGGCGTATGGGTAGAAAACGTTCTTCCAGCGATGGCTACTCGCATCAGTTCAATGTAGCTGTTGTCGTATGAGCGCATCTTGGAACTGGGCTGAAGGTCCTGCTCATATAATCAAAACGGCTTCGCGTCGGATGGGAA
The DNA here is from genome assembly GCA_019915075.1 of Strobilurus stephanocystis. Classification (NCBI taxonomy): domain Eukaryota; kingdom Fungi; phylum Basidiomycota; class Agaricomycetes; order Agaricales; family Physalacriaceae; genus Strobilurus; species Strobilurus stephanocystis. The sequence continues at coordinate 1,259,981 of JAHLMI010000010.1, forward strand.
GCCTAGGAGCCCACCCTTCGCCCGAGTCCCGACCCTACTGATGCGATGTGAATTGTCGAAGAGGAGCCCGTCTAAGGGAATGAGAGCGGCAGTCATGATGGTGGAAGGGCAAGTTGCAGCTTGGCCATCAACCACCACGATCATCAAGCTTTCAAGTTCTGCCCGTGCTCGTTGTTCTCCACCAACGTTTCAACCCTTCTCCTCGAACATCATTGCTTCATATCATGCAACTTTCGGGCCACGCGGAGGCCGTCGGCGCGCTTTGGAAGGATTTATAGCCGCGAAGTTGAGACCTCAAGGCGCATCTGCTCTTGGCGGTACACCTGTTTTCTCTCAGCTCAAACTGTCATCTTGTCATTGGAACATCAAATACGACGTCCTCTCGAGGAATCAAGACATACTGGCGCAGCGCGATTGCTTATGTTTCCGCTCACAAAGCTGCCTTGTCTTTCTTCTCGTGGAAGACATCACGCCGACGCAGCTACGACCCTACGCTGCCGAGTCTTCTCTCGCAAGAACATTGGTGTCGGACTGTGGTCACCTCAACTTGTGCGACACGTTGTTTGACGCCTCCATCCCGCAATCCCTCGGGTGCCGCGGTCAACATTGATTGGCGGTCGAAGCCAGGGCCAGCCGTAGAGCTCTGAAACTCTCTGGAGGCCACTGGCTCCAGGGCCAGCAAATCACTAGGTCACTACACCGTCTACATGCGCCAGCAGCGGGCTATCCTCACCGTACTGAGTTTGCTATAAAAGAACGCGAAAAGGCAAGGTATGTTCAATATCATTCCTGCTTCGCTTCACAATGCTCTCATTACCTCTCACTGCTGCAGTCGCGTCTCTGGCTGCGGTCATCCCAGCCGTTGAAGGGACGTGTAAAGCTCAATTTGGTCCAGGCGTCGGAGTCTTCAACGTCCTCTACTCTGCTAACAGTACGTATGGCGAATGCTTACTTGCGCGAGAGAGAGCTGACGATGTGCATTAGGATCATGACCCCATACGGATGGAAGTACCAGCCTCCAGGCTGACAGCCAATATGGCCCTGCGGTCGAACTCGTGAGCCCGAGGCAATATGGGCGAACACTCCATGACTGACGCATATCTCATCGCAGGCAAAGCTTGACAATCTAGCCGACAAAGACAGTACTTGGTACTTCTTCCCCGACAACGCCTCGAGCCCAGACTGGACCATCTCGTACGTGTCAAGACTGGATGATTTCTTTCGATTTGTTTCTCACATACCGCCCTTCCAACTGTAGGTCCGCCAAGTTCGATATCCTTGACACCTGTGTTCTCGCGCCCAATTCGACTCTTCCCGCACCATGACCGACGGTCCATGTGCCGACCCATCTACGGGATTCGGTGTTGCATCGGCCGTCTTCGACTGCGACGTCTGCTCGGAGGATGCCACGGGCGGAACAGCTGCGTTCTGAAGATGCCATTCGTTGGTGCTGTATGTCCAGCGACGCCTCCCACGACGGACGATCTGGTCACATTGACCAAGTGCGGATACTCCACGGATCAGAAATGAGACATTGTGCTGTTGGAGTGATCTGTGGGCCAGAACGGACCATCAAAGTGATTACCTTGTACCTTTCGTCAATCTCTATCGAGTTCCTTCACACAACGGCCTTCCAAGTTAAGCTTGATCTTAAACCGCCCACCATATCGCTTCGAGCGTCTACTACCCATGTTGACCATCCAGATATAGAGCACTGTATACCCTATGAACTGTTCAAACACAAGTTGTTCACTGCGCGTACGTTCATATTCGTGCCAGTTGGGCTTGGTCTTCTCCTAATCCCTTTCTCAATAGCCCTCCAAGTTCACCTTTCCACGCTTTTACATCACGAAACACGCGTACCCTTCGTCTTGGCTTGAAATAAAGCCGGATCACAAACTTGAATGGCTGCCGATATGCCAGTTCTATAAGCTCCTGTTGTAACGACCCGATGCCCTGTCAATCCGGGGAGTCCGAGCTTTGATGTCAGTTTCGAATCGAATCAGTAGCCGCTCGTAGCGAACTATGCAGAAAGGTACTATTGGTCAAGGATAGACTCGTAATTGTACGTGGTTTGACGCCTCTATGCTGATCATGAATTGTGTTTGACGACCTGCGTTCGAGAAGAGCGTAGCTCTTTCTTAAAATATACTGTATGTGTCTGAGCTCACTCGGGGGCAGCGTCCTCGGAATTGACTCACATGCAGATCAAAGTATACGCTCTGAAATTATCTGAATGTAGCTTTCCACATCGGGACATCAAGATACGAGGGTGCCGTACTTAAGGATGAGCGCTCAACGCTTTCCTTCAGCCCGTCCACCATGGCTACTTTCGATCCACAAAGCGATCTCCAGCTAGTCCGCATGTACACCCAACCAGAGGACTTTGAGATGGCGGCCTGCGATAGAGACTGGATCAAGGTTCGTGCTTACGCGCAGGCCTGAAACTCTACTCACTATCGACCAGAACCTCCCTTTCAGCATCCAGTTCAAAGACGGTGGGGCTGAGATAGGGCGTATCTACGTCCAGGTCATCGACATCCGAACCATCGGTCCTCTGGAACGGTTTTCCTCTATGCTGAAATCCTTCGGGATTCGAGCTGATGTGAGTTCTGGTTCTGGCTATATCACCGTAAACTCATCGCCTCACGCTAGGAGCTCGTCCAATTCGCAGAAGACGTGTTCAAACTGTTCGGTCCTCCTGTCCTCAAGCAGGAAATCCTCCAGGCTGGGACCCAGTGTTGGACGGTTGACGACTCCGAGGCAATGGCTGGAGAGCCGATGGTCTACATTGACCGTCTGGTGGTCTCTGAGGCGTACCGCCGACTGGGCGTAGGCACCTGGGCCATTGCCAACGTGTTGGCTGCTGTCAGCACGCTCTCCAAGTCCGCATACGTCTTCACGCTGCCGAACTTGCTGTACGGATGCCCTTATGATCACTCCATCGGAGGAGAGAGGCCAGAGGATCGAGCAGCGTGGAATGCGGCAAAGGCGGGCCTTCTGAAATTCTGGCGCGCTGTATGTATAGTCGTTTCCTCTTTCTCACAAGGTTTAGACTAATATTCACTTTAGGTTGGGTTTCGTCGTCTGGGCACCTCGATGTTCTTTTGCTTCTGCGCAGATGACGGACATGCTTCGCGTCAGATTGCCTGCGACAAAGACGCCGACTTAGTTCATCCCGACATCGACAATGACTTGGTCGGGCAGATGAGGCCCGGCCCTGTCTTGGTATTCGGTCACGACATGCGTTTGGGCTACCGGCATCCAGTGTCGCACCACCCTTTTAACAGCCCGAGCAATGCGGAGAAGGCTGAGATATTTCTTCGTACCCATCCACTTCCCGACCTGTGATGTGAATTAGATTTTCAGTGTCGACAGCAGTGTAGTTTCTATGTCGATATCTCTTGTCATGCATTCTGTAGTTCCACAGTAGTCAGTGTCATAATCTTGTTGAGATTTAATGCTATTAGTACCGCACTGAGAACCCGCCTTGAAAGTTGAGGAGAGTCGCCAGTAGGGTGTCGGTCCGTACATCCGAGACTCGTTGGGACGTTTATGTCCGGCATCGTGCCTTGAAAACAAGCCACCACCATCCCCGCCGTCTTTGCGCCCTGTCTCGATATGTTATGTCCCACGACAATCCTGAAAAATCCAGGAACTTATGACGAGCATTCAACGTGCGTTCTTCGTATCAACTCTTTTCTTTGCTCACGGGAAGATAGCACGCTCCAGCGAAAACTCTTCGCGTTTCGAATTGAAATGCGGGTTCACTCGACCGAAGTCGTTCGATATCCGGAATGCGGACTATGAGTTCTGAGATAGAAGCTCATGAGTAGCGTTGTGGCGGAGCTACATATGGCGGCGCTACAAGTCCCGGGCATGGTGCGCTCAAATTACACATTCACCTTTGCAACGCGTCCTGATAAGCTGCGATGTCAGACGCTCGTTCGAGTCTGCTATAAAGCTCGGTTGGGTGCCACGAAATGATTCGCCTTCGCTAGCCCTTTGCAGTATCTTCTTGATGCGACCGTCTTAGGATTATCACCGTTCGCAATGTGCTCAGCAGGGCAGGCAACCGACCAGGGCTTTTCGAGTTGCTCTTTGGACCCAGTACATTGTTGCCGCAGGACCCTAAACCTCAGGCCACATGCATTCACCTGCGGTTTCTATGAGAAGGATCATTCTACACACCGGGACCTGTCCTCACCGCATCCCGAACAATCATCAGGCCGTCGCAGTGGACTGTTGCTGCTGAGCTCACCGTCGTGACGCTTCCCTGGTATCACGCCTAGAACGGAATCTCCGGCACTCGCCTCACCAGCTTCCCCCGAGCGTATGAACGATAATGATAGGCTTATGCCGCCGCGGCATTCTTGGTCTCCAGTCATGTCATAGCGCACCCTTTACGTGGATGGAGCTGCTCTCGTTGACAGGTAGACCTAGCAGAAATTTTGGGGATTGCTACGACCAATTGGACCGCTCTCACCTCCCGACTCCGTGTCTCATTTGCCTCCATCGTTCTCTCTCTCTCTCATCTCATTTGCTGCCTACACCTCTCATCCCCACGCGGGCGTCCGATATCAAAACGTCACTTGCCCATGTCCTCTGGGCACTCTTTTCTGTTAGCTGTCCAGCACAACTGGCCGGTATTCTCAATACAACACAGGGAAACCGTAAACGAGCCAGGGCAACGACTCGGTCCGTCATCGACGCGTAAATTGAGCACCTCATCCAGTTCGCCGACAAACCGGTCCGTCATCGACGATTCAGTTCGCCGACATCAGTCGAACGCTCGGTGCATTGCCGGAAATGCAAAGAATCAGCAACTTGGAGTGCGAGCTCAAGGCGCTTGTAGAGCATTGCCCCAAGCTACTCTGGGCGTTTTGGTCATATTCCAGCAGGATTGTAAGATATTATCGTAATAAAACGACCTGGTGAGCCTCTATCGCAACCCTACATCTACCAGTAGACTGACAATGCGTTCAGACCCTTTATACTCCGATGTAGCTTTCTTTGCCTTATTCAATCGCATTACGGACTCGACTGCCCTCATACACCTACAATTGCGAGCCCTTTGATCGTAGGCGAGTTTGACACCGGTCTCTGGAATTCTACAAATCCTCGCGACCAGGCTGGTTTTCGTCCTCGGGCACATCTCCGCCGTTGTTCAACAAGGCTTCTTCAGATGCCTTATCAATCGATTGACTGGGATACTCGGCGGTGAACGGAAAGCCGGAGTTCATACTTACTGGCCACTCGACTATTGTCTTTTCTTCGCTCGACTACATTCTCTTCCTGCCTAGAAACTTTGGTACTGCGGACAACGCTTACGACGGTAGCGATCGTCAACCTTGATCGATTCTTCGCTACACACGAAGGCCTTGCATATGTCGCTGGTCCTGGCCGTACACGCGGCGAGCGGTTCTTGTGGCGTCGGTATTGGATGCTGTCCAGACGGACGGTCACTATAGCACATGGTGCATTCTGAGATTGGCATTGCTTGTTGGCTGGGAGACCTGAGCTGGCGAGCAATGTAGCTCGAATCAAAGAGCGAGAGTTGAGGCTTTGGAGAGATCGACGCCGCTGAGCTCGAGACGTAAAAATGTTAGCCGTGAGGTCTCAAAAGGGTACGGAAGATAGCCATGGAGATCATCATTCGGGCAGCGCAGAACACTCATCTCATGAGCGTTCCTACCGAAACCCGTCGTGCTCGTTCTGGTGCACATGGATAAAGGCCTTTCTTTGGGAACAAAGCCTCCGCTAGATCCCACCAATATTGGGTCCGACGAATACATGTGCGATGATCTCCGGGGAATACTTGGTGCTTTTTGCGGGACCGCGCCAGTTCCACCATCACCTTTGTCTCCGCCCAAAGCGAGGGCTTCGCATCTTTGCCATGCTGTCCTATATATATCGTCAAGTCAGTGCCCATGACGGGGTTTCCCGGTTGAGAAGACTTCGTCTCTAGACGACATCTTTTCATCTCTCCTCCGTTGGTTCGACCGTATGGCCGAGGTGATTATCATCATCGACCAAATTTTCGCTACTCTATACCAACTGGGTGTCGCACGCGTTGCTATTGTATACTTAGCTTTCTTTGGCGTGATTTGCTTAGCATATCGTTCGACGAAGCTGATGTCCCATGCGTCGGATTGTGATACTCTGACTGCATTCCCTTACGAACTCGGTGGTAGATAGCCGCCTTATGAAGAATCGACTGGACTGGCTGATGAGAAGATCTTGCCTCTTGGGTATGTAAGGTATGTATGCACTCCGCGCCAGCTTCGTAATCTTCACCGTATTCAACGTGATGTCAAAATGTCAGGTTTGTGAGTTGTTAGGCCATACTATATTGATTCCATACGGACTGACTGTGGGTGCTGACTCGCGCTCTATAGCCCAGATACTCGTGGCGACCTCTGGAGAATCCAACAATAGTCTGAGACTTTATCCTAAAAATGACCGCTTGACACTCGTGAATCTTCGCGCTATGAGTCCAAGATTCCCTCAGAGAGCTGCGCGAAAACAGAATCGTGGCAGACGCGTCGGAACAGTTGCTATCAATATCGACCTACTATTGTCGTGAAACCAAGACTGTTGACTGGCAAGCCGTGTTCTGTAATGACATTCGATCACCGTCCCCGTGTTTCCCTCGGTGGGCGACGGCGGCCCAGTCTACGTTGTGAAGCGAGAGCCGCGGAAAGAGGAATTTGGATTCGGGATCGGTAGTAGGATACATGTACTGAAGATGGCGTGCAAGTGAGTGTATGCGACTGGAAATGCAGGAGAAAGTGGAAATCGAAATTTAGTGCATCCGTTTCTGTAGGTCGTTGAAAAGGCAGTGATAGGGCTACAGAGATAGAGAAAGGCTACAATGAGGGATGTATGGTATAATGGTATGGCAATTGCATAGAAACTCGACGAAAGAGGGTATAAATAAAAGAGTGGAAGCGATTGAAATCAGTGATGGAGAGATCAGACGAGAAAGTCAATCGCAGAAAAATTTGGACACCTCCTCTCAGAAAATGGCCGGCCAAACGATCTTTGCACGAGCACTCAGATCTCCCTCCAGTACTTCTCAGAAACCATGTCCGACACGTCCTCAATTCGGTAGAGAGCGTTCGAGTAAACGGTCACCGTTCTCTCGTAATCGTGGACGAAGACCACCTTGACGATGAGCGGGCAATATAGCCTCAACTCGCTGGCGAGGGAGCGAAAGACAGCCAGCGTGCTGGGAAGCTTCCAGGCAGAGATTTCAAGCTCGATGCACTGCAATCTAGGGCACTTCATCAACAGGCCGTAGAAACGTAGTCTCTGGAGCAAGAACTGATCAACTGAGGCACGGATGAGTTACAAGTGAGATGTACCTCGTCACCGTCAATGGGCAGAATCAATGTCCCAAGATAACGTAGCCTGAACCCAACTTGGGTGATGCGCGTCAACGTGTCCAGACCAAAGGACGCGTCGTATGTTGAGTCGCCGATGTCCAGCGCGCGAAGGTGGCATGTCGAATGTGTCAGAGCAGTGTAGAGATCCTCCAGCTCCGCTCTGCGTTCATCTAGATCCGACCGCGAAAAGCAGGTCTTCAGGCGCTTGATAGGGCGGCCTGGAACGAAGGTGACGGCAGCATCAATGAGGGTGCACTCCAAGACGGATAGCTTGGGCACAGCCGTCGCCGCATTGCCGGGCGTGGTGGGAGTGGGCGTGTCCGCGGTCGGGGTGGCGTTGACGTCGCTGTAATCTCCGATGTATAGATCACGGAGGTCCGTCTGGGCATTCAGAAATGTGAAGAGATGCGGGTCCCAGTTGAAATCGCAGTGGAATGTGCGGAGAAGGAAAGTACAACCCTCGAGAATCCAGGCGTTGGAGGAGACGGAAGGCACGTAGATGTGGATATTTAGATGACGAAGTCGTAAGAGATTGCGTAGGGCGAGTGAAAGGATGTCCCAATAGTCTTCCGGAAGGCTGGTCTCGGACGATTCTTGGTCTTGCTCCTCCTCGCCACGTTCGTCGTCGTCGACATCATCATCATCGGAATCAGACTCAATGGGCCTGAGGACTTCGACGGAGAAAGAGTCCACCAATCCGGCAAGATGTGGAGTAGTGGACAGAATTGCGCAAAGTCGCATGGTATGCCGAGCGGCTTTGACCTCGAGCGTCTTGTACAAGGCACGTTCCGCGAGCTTTCGGAAGGCTTTGGACACTCTGCAAAGCACGGCGAGGGAGGGATGGTCGTTGACATTCTCGACTATATTGCGATAAGCCTCGAGTGACAGTTCCATGCACTTTGCAGCATAACCTGAAGATCCATTAGATGAGTACGAAAGAATGTTGAGCGATCACGCACGTCCTCCCGCTCGGGGAGTTGGAATGGGAGGAAGGAAAGACCGTTTCTCGCTGGTATTAGTGTATCTGATTACTTATGCGATGAAAACAACGCGAAATTCTCAAGGCCTGGGGGTGCTCAGGGCCGGCCATCAACGGACATGTGGAAGCAGGTACTCACCAATTTCGTGAAGACGAGGAAAAAATGAAGGAAGGCGCGACGGGAAAGTCGGAAGACGTGACAAAATGAAAACAGGATGATGATCTGGGAAAGACAGCCATTTATATCTGGCGTGGGGAGCGGACGCATTTCGGAGTGCGCAGGGAACAGAACCGGGGTGCCCAGAAATGCTTCCGTCGTATCATTAGCCCTGTGCCTAACTTATAAAGAAGTCGGTCATTCCAGGGCATTCAGTACCTTGAAAATACGCGGAATTTGGTCTGCTGGCCGATGCTGATTGCTCGTTGCGCAGCCATCGAGAAACGTGGCCAGCCACGCGAAAACCATGCGGCAGTCGAGGACAATCGGTCTCCTCGGAATCTGTAGCCAGACGACCGCGATGTTTGTTACCAGTTGCTCACCCAGAGAGTTTTGGCGCTGGACTACGTCAGGTGCCTCGTCATGAACTATCGTCACGGATTCGACACCAACGGGAATCAAGACGCTGACGGCTATTTCCCGACAACACGCCTGTCATGTCTCCGGACATTTGCTGACGTCCGTGTGGAAGAGAACCAGATGCTTATAGTTGTATAACATCACATAACCGGTGGAGTTGAAGCCCAAAGAAGAAAGCCGATATGTATATCTGATGTCACGACCGCCTACAAGTGTGATTCAGTGGACCCTTTCGGCTCTTTTAGAAGGCAACGACGTACCAGCCATCGTAAAGAAACTAGCGGTCCGTATCCGCTTCCTTTTTCCTTCTCTAACGTGCTGTTCTCGTTGTCATTCACAGGCTGACCAAAAACACCGTCATAACGCTTAGGTCTTGACACCAGGTGTGAATCCATGCCAGGGAACATGCCTCCAATTCTGGAGGACGCCAAGCGAATCAGAGCCATACCAATTAGCCCGCAGTATGCGGACACCTCCGCTAGAACGGGGCCCAAGCCAAGCCGATCTAGAGAGTCACGAAGGAAGGACCAGGGGCTCGGCAACCTTTCCGTCGACTGGTTACGCATGTGATGGTTCCTTCAGTGCTGTTCGATATCCCCAGGGCTTGAGGCAGGTTGTTGTTGCGTTGATGAAGAGCAAAACAACATGAAAAGCACCGTCGAAATGCGTCTCCACCGCATGGGAAACAACCGAGACCACCGAGATAGCAACTTGGATTGCAACACAAAAAGAAGGGAATTGCTTTCTGGAAAGCGATGCGACTTTCTGATCAGACAAGGTTCCTAGTAGTGGCAGCGGTGAGCTATGAATTCCAGGCCCATTACTCGGCGTCAATTCGTATGTGTATGGATATCGACCTAGCCGACTTCCCTTCGTAGTCCCATCGTCGAATTGAGATCCGATATGAACAGAGACTGGACACCGAAGTCATGGTCATCGGTCCGCAGAGGAATGTACAACTTGGCTGAAATCGGAAAAGCGCTGCAATGCATGAGCGTCAGAATACTCACGCAGACGTTGTTGGGACCACGAAGGAGTTCATTACACCATCTATTACACCACTCCAGAACTAGTGTCGAACTGTCAACCGTTGTTAGCTCTCTGTCGAAGTAAGCTGATAGGACCAGCGTCGAGAGAGATGGCGCGAGAGTTAGAGAGTGGAGGTAGAACGTGCCTTGTGTGTCAACTTCAGAGCTATCCGCAACGGCCTCTGCACCGTAAGCGAGACCGAGGATTCTGCGCCCGAGTGAGTCCAAAGGGTAACATTGCTGCAACCATTTCAGAGCCGGTAACAGCCAACAATGTCCTTTTGACTGAAAGTTTCAGTGGTGAAGGCGATATAGTCATACGAGTGGCTTACCGATGCTAAGATTTCGCTGGTATGCACACAATGTGCACTTGTGACGGGAGGTTCCGGTATGTGGAGAGCCGAACGACGAGATTTCATGGTCCGCTTTTTACTCGAGACGTATATGAGAGGCCATAGAGCTGCATGGATGTGTTACTGGAAATTTAGCTTGTCAGACGACTCGAACGTGATGGGCTGAGGACAAGTAGGATTACGTTACGTACAGCGTCTCATTGTAACTCGGGCGGATCGGCCCGTCTGGATCGAATTTTCAAATCGCCCTTTGCTTTGCCGCCGCCTGGCCGCCGCCCTTTGCGCCTTTGACCTCTCCGAGTCCGATTGCATTCGAGAGCTAGTATCGTGTCAATGCTGGCTCGAGAAGAGGAGCCGAACGTGTGTCTCTGAGATGGCGCGAGAGTATATGATGAAAGGTTAAACCTCTTGGATCACTTCTTGGGATGATGGATCTTCGCTTGCCACACTCGGAGTCGCGGTAGCTTGTTCAGAATTCTCCCGTCTCTGAGACGTGCAGAAGACCATCAACAACATGGCCATTTGCGTAGCCTCGCAATCCAGAGCGGACGCAATTCGCCTTGTCATTCACGACACCCTGCAGGACGGTGGGCCATCGCGCGAGCGCGAGCTCGTATTCGCGAGGAAGAAGCAGAATCAGCTTCCCATGGGAGCCAAATCATTCTCTGGCAAGGTGAACCACAGGATACTGTCACCTCATGCCGACCTTACTCTGAAATCTGATTAGGCCCGGTGCACAAATTGTCGTGCGACAGAACAGCCTGACTGCACTTTTCTTTTCCACAAAGGCCATTGCTCGTTCTGCAACAACCAAAACCGGTTGGCCCTTACCGGAAAACAGTGTTCCTTCCGGGACGAAGAGCTTTACGATCGTCTTGCAAGCGATGGTCAACTAGGAGTTGGTAGTACGGCCCGTACGGGCTTGATTGCGTTCGACGAATTCCTCGTCTACTTGACAGATGTGGTGCCAGACCCTCGCAAGGGGCATCACTCTTACAAACATCTTGTTAAGAAAGGTGCGCCGTATCATTGTCATGACTTCCTGGAAGCTGACGTTCGAGCAGAGCTCTTGAAAGAGATCTCCCGTAAGTGCATATTGTGTGCGCGCATTGTACGGTGTCGCTAACATCGTCCGCCCAGACTCACATCGCGAGAGACGAAGTAGACACCGCTTCGTAATTTCTGTCCTTCATTCTGTCTGACTTCACTTGGTAGAGATGTCTCAGAAACTAACTACTGCGCAAACAACTATCTCAGCTCAGAAAGACCGCGAGCAAGAACTCGTCCAGAAGGCTGCGGAGCTCCAGGCCGAGCGGGCCAAGAACTCACGTATGTCCACTCTCCTGCACCTCTGTCGAGACTCACAGTCGTACAGTCAACAATCAGCAACGAATAACCGCAGAGTCGGCGGCCAAAGCCTTGCAGGGAAAGGTCCAAAGGCTCGCCAACGACCTCGTTGAGTCCAAAAGTACGCTCCAATTTGCCCTGCATATTTCTTCGTACCAAGCCAAGACAGAGGAAAAGACTGCGCTATCGCAGCAGCTCACCAAGATCACTGAAGCGAAGGCGTCATTGGAAGCCGAGTTCCAGGCTTTCCGCGAACAAAACAACGGTGAGTTTCATCACAGACAAGAGCTGTTATTGAAAGTGAACATCTTCGTACCAAGCCAAGACAGAGGAAAAGACTGCGCTATCGCACCAGCTCACCGAGATCACTGAAGCGAAGGCGTCATTGGAAGCCGAGTTCCAGGCTGTCCGCGAACGAAACAACGGTGAGTTCCATCACAGACAAAGCGCCAAGCTGTTATTGAAAGTGATACAGACCGCAAGCTACAAAACATTGTGGAGAGTCATGTGCTCGAGCGCCAGGTCAAAATGCTCTCTACCCTTGCCAACGAGAACGACGTGCAGAAGCTGCACCAGAAAATAGCCAAACACACCGGAATCTTGAGAAGACTCTCTGCTGAGCGGGAGGACGACCTCGACGACGAGGAGGATGTCGTACAAATGATTGCGAGTGTCCGCGTGAAGAATGAGGAGATTGATGGGGAGCGACCTCGGAAGCGCAAGCGCGAAACTCCCAAGATGCACGAGTAGATTACTGGAGTATGAGAGATGAAGACCGTGATGTTCTACATATGACCAACGTTTGCATTTGGGATGGATGTTGGCCTTCCTCCGGAATTATCTACTCAGCACGACAGAGAAAGTACAGGATCCTCGACAGTGTCAAATGACTTCCATCATACTGTGAGCTGCCGTTACATATTCTCGGTCGCAACCTGTATACAAGCTAGTCTCTCGGGTGTATCTGAACCTCCATCCTTGAACAAAAACAGTATCGTCAATCACAACGTCGACGTCGATCATGTAAGTGGCCCCCGAGCAAGAGAGCCCACTGATAGACGAGCTCGATCGCATCCTATCCAAGACCATGGACGACGATGTCGTTGGAAGATACCGCACTTGCCAAGACCTTGAAATTCCCATTGTTGCCGGCGGCCGAGTACAGTGAGAGCGCATGTCGAAGATGCCGCCAGTGCCAGACTATCTGCTGTGTGCCGAGCTTGTGATGGGCACGTTAGAAGCTTTGATTTCAGAGGCAAGCAATAATGATTTGAGCGACTCAGCGAGGAAGGGACAATCAGGGTCATATGACCATGGGCACTCCATCAATCTCCTCCACCGTGATATCAGGTCCTGGAATATCTTGATTGGTGACGACGGCAGTCCAAGTATCATCGACTTCGATAGAGCGAACCTGCGAGCCTCTAAGGAAGACATGGCAAGAGAGGCTGATCGTCTAGACCGTTTACTCTCTGGCGAGTATATTGACGAGAGGACGTTGATTGGTCGTGAGGGTATGGCAGATGATATTGAGGATATCTTGCGACGCGATCATTACGAAGACAGCGCAAGCGACTCCGAGTGACCTAAATTCATAGAATGAGATACACAGAGATAAAGATGGTTTGCTACTTGTGATGCACGAAGGCGAGCATGTAGTATATGTGCAATAATGACGATACCCATTATTTCGTTCGATGTCAATGTCTTCTCTGCGAATTGGTATTGATGAAGCTAAGAGAGGGCGGGAAGTGCGGGCCGATTGATGGCCACGGATCAACGTAAGCACGCGGCTTTGTTCCTACCCTCACCCCCATGCCCGCAGCATGCCCGCTCTTCAGTTTTGCCTCGCTCGACTGCAGTTGACATATGTCTGACCGGCGCCAATCGTTCCACTTCACCTACGCTTGGTCTACCATAGGAACGATGCTCTGCGGACGACGAACACGCAATCTCGATGTACCCATTACGACGACGGATATGCAATGGAACACTCGATCCCCTCAGCTGCAACATACAGAATCGTTCGGCTGACTCGCCATGGTCCAGGCCTCTACACAGCCGCTTTTTGCTTCGCCCCCACTACCTGCTACACGTCGTGACACCCCTTGAACTCTTTCATTCCACTCGCAATGGGTGTCCGACACGGACGTATCCCTCTCCATCCCCGCAACCAGCATTCAAAAACGACGCCTTGAGCGAGGTCTGATCGGTGCTTGACTGCCGACACTTATGTGAGGCTGTACGCGTATGGACCACTACACGACGACCTCGCCTTTCGCGTTCAGATCAAGAGCACCGCCATCAGTCAACGGTCAGCACACTAAGTGTCGGCGTCTGTGGTATGGACCCCTGGGTGTGGCCTATGTCCGCTGCTACTTCCGTTTCCCTCCCTCCTGACATTTATCATCAGACGTACGGACTCGCCAATAACACTCTAATACACCCCCGCTCCGGTCGTGCCATTTAGACCCGTATCACCTCGGGAATCAGGCATGTCAAATGAGCTCGTCGCAAGCGTGACCAGGCGCTTGGCTAGCGCAATACGGTGCGGTGCATTTCAGGTTCGTGTTCACATGCATAGAAGTGCGAGCAGTAGTAATCCGAGCTTGCAGAAGGCTGCACAGTGCTATTGGCGCAACGATGCAACGACTGGTTGTACATATGCTATCGTCACACAAACAGTCTGCTTTTACACTGCTTGGCTCGCACTATCTTTCGATCTCATTTTACGAAGATATTCTGTCCCATGTCGTATCGAGCTACAGCGAATCAATGCCATCAATTGCATGCTGAAAGCCCAATATGTTGACAGACATAGTTCCAATCGCAATGTACAAGTTGCCGCTTGGTTTGCTTGACTGGTCCAATTGCATCGCTTGCCGTCGCTGAATGTTCCAGTCATCCATGATTGTTGATTCCCTCATGTTCCCAAATTTCACTGCTCTAGTACACGTCGAAAGAGACGAAAACATTCAGTGACTGATGCTGTGTTTGTGGGATTGCGAACCTTGGTCGCTTGTGTCCGTCTTAATCGTGATGACAGCTGTGAACAGCTAGTGATAACGATCTACTCTCAGGAGAAGTCGAGTAAAGACAACTTAGAACACATCCACAGCAGCTTGAAGCGCGCACACCCACACCCGGGCGTGCACACCCACACTCGGGGATGCACAAGTGCACTTGACATGCATAGTTGGACTTGGAACTTGAACTTTACCACACGGCCCGTAGGGCCGTTAGACCTTAGACGACCGCCGTGTGGCGGCACTCTGCGCAAGACGTCCGGGCGTATGCTTCAGAGTGTTCATGCAACTCGACCATTGCGACGCGACACATTTAGCGGTCCAAACTTGTGGTGCAGGGGGCGGGGCGCAAAGGTTGGGGAAGAGTATTACCATACATTACATTGCGAATCTAGTAGATCACCGAACGGAATCCACAGTCCTGAGACTCATAAAATATTGCCGGGCCCGATATATGAACCCAGCCTGCTGAAACACAGGCTCTCCGTCATTGTCTGCTTTTTGTAATACCGGAAGGGATGGACGACTGCGAAATGAATGTCGACGTCGATTGCTACAAAGCATCGGTTAGTCCGCATCACACGAGTCAGAATGTATAACTCAGCTGGCCGCGATTGAGAATGAGCTTCGCTGCCCGTGCGTTCGATTGGCGGCAAAGTGAACACATTCACGGATGCCCTGCCTGTGAGTCTGTGACCAATGGCCCATGGGTCAGTCCGCGTCGAGCAAACCCCAATCAACGGCCCGCCCAAAGAACCACGGCCGTCTGAATCCATCTCATGGTCACCGGTGACTTGAGGGCATGGCGCGAGTGTCCAGTACATTGCCGCACGGACGGCGCTTTTGAGCTGAGCTGCTAAATTGAACAGGTTAGACTGCATGAAATTAGCGATAATCGACAACTCACCGGCAACCGCTCTCCAGCAATGGAACTTTGATGCGACTTCCACTAAGGGCTCCGTGGATCAACGAACCTCGAGCGGCGAGGCGGAATGGTCCTGTGTCCAGCGGGGGTCGATGGCGAGGGCATCGATGGTGGTGGTACGGAGAAAAGCAGCATTGATCCCGATCACATGCTGATCATCGGTCCATACCGCCACGCGCCTTCTCGTACGACGCGAGTGTGAGTGTGCATGCCCGAGTGTGGGTGTGCACGCCCAGATGTGGGTGTGCGCGCTTCAAGCTGCTGTGGATGTGTTCTAAGTTGTATATACTCGGAGAAGTCCATACGTACATTCTTCATCTTCCTTCTCACCATCATGTCTGCACCCAGCTCTGACCCTCCGGAATACGAACGATCATCTCAAATTCAAGACAGTACTACTCTGACGCCCGATGCCAAAAAGAGTCTACCATCTACCGAATCGACGTACCGGTTCTTGTTATGTTTCTGTACGTACCTTACTTTGTTGGCCGCAGATCTCTCAAGTCGTGTAGTCGCGTTCGTTGGGCTGCTCATGGCCATTGTTGGGTACGTCCTCTCGGGCTTCCACCGCTGTCCGTTGATCTTCAACACCCTCTAGGTCCGTAAGTCTTTCTTAACTCTTGGGCTTTCGTTGCTGTTGATCCTTTGACCAGTACGCACCGTACCAAGGCATGCTCATGGCCGAAGACGGTAACATACTCATCTTCTTGTCATTCCCCTCTCATCATCTTCCCGTAAGCCGGATTCACGAAACTAGCGCTGGCCTGTAGATGGCGCGTGGGGCTTATTGGGATCATCGTCTTTGACCAGGTGAGTGGGCGTCAGCGCTGAATGACTCTGAGCGCTGCTGACTGACCCAGGTCCTGACTCTCTTTCTCGCAGCCCTCGTCAGTCCTCTCAATTGCACCTCGAGTGCTCGTACTGACCGAGGTTCCGCATCAAGGTCATCGTCGGGGCAAGACGCTTTCTCTTGAATGTTTCCGTTCTCACCTTCATCGCTGTAACCAGCGCTGGCGCTGTACAGCTATCTATGCTGCACGGGCACAAGGTGATTGTGATTATTTTTGACGTGACGTTCCTGATTCGTGTCTTTTGGTATGGGTAGGGCGACATCCTTGCAACCTGTGCCGGAACTTGGGGAAAGCCTGATGGGATGTCTTTCATGTACGGCTTCATTTTCCCGTCATGGCAGAACGAAAGGCAGGTAGTCAACAACGCGGAAGCTGCCGCATATTGTAAGTATCACTGCTCGAGATCGGTCGCTTGGAAGCTCACATGTGCCGTGTCTTTGGATAGGGTGTCGCGCGGAATGGAACTCTGAGTCCTGGTGGAGTCTAGTCTTATACGTTCTCTCTTTGCGTGAGTACTGGCACATCGGTTTCCGCGGAATTTTGGCTTATGGGTATTGAGATAGTGTTCTCCTTTGCGGTGTTGTTCATCCACATCGGTGTCGCGTATATGTCGGTGGAGCAGCTGAAGGCCCCCACGAAAGACTTGAACTCGAAATCTGACGATGCAGAGTCGGAGGAGCATCCCTTGCTCGCATATGCGCAGTTACCGGCCCGGGATACAGAAGTGCACAGTGACGAAGCCGAGGGCAGCGCTTTGGGTACGAAATTGTGACTCCGGGCTAGTTGTAGAAACTTGAAAGGCGAGAGAGGCCCACCTAATTTAAGCTTGCGTGCTTGAACTGAGTGTTGCAACCAGATCTCTGTTTTTAGCACGCTGGTGTGATGATAAGATGCTCGTCCGCCGAGCGCTTGTCCCAAACTTGAATTACCTCTCGTACATGATTGATTTGATAGCACGGCACAACTGCTGCCGAACGGCCATCACCTTTTCTAGGCTCCGAGGTACCCACATAGGGCGAAGAAGACATCTTAGACAACGCCCCGACCAGATTGTGGCTGATCTGTGGGCTACAAAGCTACTCGAATATCGAATACGACACGATTTATTCACACTCTCAAAGGCGCAGCCATGAACGAAGACCTGGCACCGAGCAGTAGCACAGCGACCATCCAAGCAGACAATTCACCGCCGACGCAAAATGGTAAATTGTTTCTTACGCATTGCTTATCGGCGTCATTCATCATTTCGCAGTTGTCAATGACCCCTATAATTACGAGCAGAAATACCCGCCCGACCAGGAATACAAAGAGATGTCCGCCACCGCCAGAGTTTGGAGCACGTACATGGATGAAAGCGGCAAGCACGATGAGGAGAGAGTGAAAGGGTGGAGCGCAAGCCTTGACGTGCTGCTCATATTTGTGAGTCTATCTGGTGCTCCTACTTCAATATGAGCCTTGACAACGGCCGGTATAGGCTGCAGTTTTCTCGGCTGTTGTAACAAC
Organism: Strobilurus stephanocystis; assembly: GCA_019915075.1. Classification (NCBI taxonomy): domain Eukaryota; kingdom Fungi; phylum Basidiomycota; class Agaricomycetes; order Agaricales; family Physalacriaceae; genus Strobilurus; species Strobilurus stephanocystis. The sequence continues at coordinate 1,277,958 of JAHLMI010000010.1, forward strand.
GTTCGTTGCACAGACGTGTCAAAACCTCCAGTTGAACCCCACCACTGTCACAAATGCCCTCATGTCAGAGCTCATTGCAGTGGAGCGCGCCATTGCCCAAGGAGTCGAAGCTGTTAATGCTGTCCCCGCCGCTTCCATCATGTTCTCCCCCAAGACCTCTGACCTTTGGGTCAATGGCCTGTGGTTCACCAGTCTCGGTCTGAGTCTTGTGACAACTCTCTTAGCTGTGGTGACCAAGCAGTGGATTCACGAGTACACGTCCATTCCGTCGGGAACCCCACGCTTTCGATCCCGCATCCATCATTTTCGATTCCGAGGCCTGGAAAGGTGGCACGTCCCGATGATCATTGGACTTCTCCCATTCGTGATGCATGCATCACTCGGTATTTTCTTTGTCGGACTGGTCATTTACCTCCACGCTCTTAGTAAAACCATGGCGGCGGACCTTGCGTGTATCGCTGGCGTCGCCTATGCCTCGTACTTCATTAGCAGTGTGCTTCCTGTCTTCCACGCAGATTGTCCTTATAAGACGACACTCACCTCGCAATGCTTCCACGTCTTTGCCTATCTGTATCGACACCTAGCCCCGAACTGGGGCCTTACTCCCATGACCAGTTCCTTGAAGGATTTGGAGCGTGATACTGTGGAACGGGCAAGCGACGCAGTTGATTCTTACGCACTATCGTGGGTATACAAAATGACCTCGAATCTTTCGGTTCAGAGCATTGTGCTCCAAGCCTTCGGTGCGCTTCCTCTCCAGAGTATCCCCACCATTTGTCGCAGAGATGGTGGTATCTCGGATGTTATCGCAGCCCTGAACGAAAACGCTCGTCCAGGCGATACACACGATCGTTTCGAGAGGCTGCAGCGAGCAGCTTTGCGGTTCGAGGAGCCAGATGCCGGAACAATTGTTATGACGTACAGTGCTGCACCGAGCCTATACGCGCTTCTGCGAGAGCCCTTTCATGCAATCGAATTCGTTTCGAAGAATCTTCTTAGTCTCCGCGGACATGACACCAAACTGGACGCAGTGTTTTGGGGCAGAATCTTCGCTCGTGCTGTATCGCCGGGGTGCGATTGGCTTGGTATCAGCGAAGAGGCCCCGACAAAACTTTGGTCCAAGCTCTTGTGGTATGCATTATCGCATCATTCCTGTACTCAATCCGATTGTGATCGCTCAAGATCACCTTTACTGACTTTGCAAACGTCAAAGTCTGGACCCTCGCCACCTCTGGAGATCAATGACTATGACTTAGAGGTCAGCGGGACCACTGAGCATGTGGGGTCGGTGGAACCCTGTTGTGGGGCACACTAGATCGAGTGTCGGAGACGGATGAGAACGATAGGGCGAAGGAGTCGGAGATCACGCGTAAGAGAAAGTTTAGTGCGCGTTATGGATTGTGTGAAGGTAAGGGGGAAAGAGAGAAGAAGGTACAAGATCGTGGTCGTGGCGTATATATACTGTGGTCACGTGTACGTAAGCGGTAACGTGCTTACACTCTCACCCATCCTAGAAAAGAACCAGCGTCTCCAAAAAATTGCAACCGTGGTAAGCAGTAAAGCATAAGTAAATCACCAAGTGGCAGTCTCAGCGTGAGAAAGCGACGAGGATCGAGCAAGGGAAAGAGAAAGGCCCAAAACCAAACCTTCCTTCCACCGTGGAAGGGCGAGCGAACTTGCGATCGCGGAAAAGAGCACGTTTGAAACCTGTTGAGGAGTGCGTCGGATAACGAGCGAACTTGCTATCGCGGACGAAGGCACGCTTGAGCCCTTTTGAGGGGTGCCGATGTCTTGAAGATGACGACCTATAAAAGCAAAAATCGGGGACCCAGGCGGTAGCAGAGCGTTGATGGTTTCCAGAGGAACTTCAGCATCGACAGAGTCCAGGAGGTCTTGAGGGCCTTCGCCACCGGAGCGGACCCAAGCGTCTAGCGCCGCGCAGTCCTTGAGAGCGGAATAAGACATCCACTCGTCATGCCCAGCATCGAATCCGACCCAATGCACTAGGAATTGCCAGCCGCGGCCACGGCGGCGAGCGTCGATGATACTGTCGATGTCGTATTCGCCGGCCTTGTTGACAGGACCTGGATTGGCCAGTCGACGTCCTGGGAAGAGTTCGTCGTCGTTCGGGATGTACTTGGTAAGAAAGTCAACGTTATAGTTTCCCTCCTTCGTCGGAGCGTTAGGCATATCGAGGACGTAGGAATCTGTGTGGGCAATAGCTCGTTTGATCAAGTAGGGACCGTCTTTTCGAGCATAGAATTTCCCGACCAAACCACGCTCCCGCTGGGCGCGCTTGCGTCTGTGAACAGTAGTGAGCATGACCAAGTCGCCGACAGCGAATTTGGGGGGGTCTCCGCGGGAAGCATCCGCGTTAGAAGCCTGTAAAACTTTGCTGGCCAGTAGCGCGTCTTGCGCGGCGGTCTCAATAGCGCGGATCTCCTGGATGATCGTCGAGGCGCGATCGGATGTAGAACTGACGCCGTCGAGGATCGGCAAGCGACGCGGTTCGCGTCCCGTCTTTAGCATGTGCATGGAGAGACCGGTGCTCGCGTTCACCGAGGACATGATGTTGAAGCGGATGATCGGTAGTGCGTCGAACCAGCCGCGCTGTTTGCGGTCGACAAAATAGCGCAAGCATTGAATCATAGTCTTGTTGGTGCGTTCCGAAGCGCCATCGGCTTGGGGGTGGTACGAGGAGGATGCCTTCATCTTGATACCAGTGAGTACGGCAAGCGACTTCCAGAAAGATGACATCCAGAGTTTATCCCGGTCACAGACGATGTTGTCGGGGAGACCGTTCTCACAATACCATTCCCGAAAGAAAATGTGAGCCGCCTGTGGTGCGTCGATATCCGTGTTCGTAGCGGCCAGCCGTATGTCTGAACCGAGTCTGCACGTCATGGTAAGGATGCAGTCGCATCCCTTGTCTTCTGGCAACGGTCCTACGAAGTCCAACCCAACCGAGAGCAGGCGGCCGTCGGGCACAGGCAGAGGATGAAGAGGGCCGGCCTTACGGATGGTGGAATCCTTATTCCTCTGGCAGGAGTCGCAACCGGGGACATAGGCACGTTCGAGGTCACGCCTCATGTTCGGCCAGTAATAAGAATCGCGGAGTTGCGCATACGATTTGTCAAACCCAAAATGACCACCTTGATCGTGGGCAATTCGGAAGAGGTCTTCTCGGAGGGAGGAGAATCTCGGGATGATTAGACGCCCATCGGCGTACCAGAGGCCGTTGGAGCAAGTAATGCCGGGAGGCAGGGAGCGCAATTCGGTGAGTTTGACACACCATGGGTCGGACTTGTATCCTTCTTTGATAGATTGAAGGTAGTCGGCGGAGGAGGAGATGGAGAGAACGGCGGCAACAGCCTGAGGTATGTTGGGCCACGCTGCAAAGGAGGACTCATCGGGTATTTCATGGATGTATCGACCGTTCTTCACGCGTGAAAGCGCGTCCGCGCCGACGTTCTCAGCGCCTTTTATATACGCGATGGAAATGTCGTACTGCGATAGAAATTCCTGCCAACGAAGTTGTCGGCGGGAGAGATCCTTCTGAGTGTTGAAGTTCTCTAGGGTTCGGTGGTCCGTCAGGACGAACACTTGCATGCCGACACAGTCCGCACGCCACTTTTTCAAGGCTCGGACTATGGCGAGAAGTTCCTTTTCGTGCACTGGATAATTAAGCTCGGCGGAAGAAAGTTGGCCTGAATCAAAGGCAACAGGACGCGCTGATGCCAGGTTGGGACCCCACATCAGGATTGCGCCCGTGCGCCACTCGCTGGCATCGCAGACAAGGAAAATCTTATTATCCCCGGGATTGTCGTGGTTGATGACTGTGAGAACCTCACGGCTGACGACCAGCCGTTTAATATTCTCAAAAGCATGTTCGTGTTCCTCAGTCCAAGGTGGGAACGATTTGTCGTGTTCTTTCATGGTTAGAGGAGTGAGGATCCGTGTATATTCAGCCAGATTTTCAAGAAATCCGGCGACGAAGCGTACCATACCAAGGAACCGGCGGGTTTCCTCAGCAGAGCGTGGTCTGGGAAAGTTCAAGATAGATTCAACCTTGGAGTTCTGGGCTTCCACCCCGTCGCCTGAGATCCGATACCCCAGGAAATCAATACGATCTTGGAAGAACTCGCACTTGGCTCGATTACAAAATAGTTTTGCTTCCCGCAGGGCTGTGAGTATCAAGCGTACATGTTCGGCATGTTCCTCGTCGTCTTTCGACCAGATGATGATATCGTCAAGGTATACGTGGCAGAATTTACCAATGTAGGGACGGAGAGCCGCGGTAACACGGCGTTGTTGAACGGATGGCGCATTTCGCAGGCCTTGGGGCATAACCACCCACTCGTATAAACCCAGGGGGGTCATCACGGCAGTGTAGGGGATGGAATCGGGATGCAGTCGTGTTTGAAAGAATGAGTCTGTCATATCCATTTTACCAAACACTTTTCCCCGCGCACAGTCGGCGAGGATCGTGTCAATCCGAGGTAAGGGATGGCGGTCAGGGACAGTGTTGGAGTTCAACAACCTGTAGTCATTGACCCATCTAGGCAGCGCTGCGGGGTCTTTCTTAGGGATCAGAAAGCCCGGAGATGTGTACTGTGAGGAAGAAGGGCGGATACGACCGGCAGCCAGATGTCTGTCAATGTGTTGTTGCCACGCCTCTTTATGTTTCCGAGGCGAAGAGTAGCTTCGAGCGTAAACCGGGGCAGAATCAGATTTGAGGTTGATCTCACAGACGATGTCTGTGGGTAATTCATCGACATGAGGGATGTCACCGAATACATCGGAGAATTCGTCCACCAAGGCAGCGGAGCTTGTAGCCCGGCGATCGCGTTTGATGGCAAGTTCCTCCACGCGCTCCACGTGAGCTTTCAATGCTGCGACGTGAGAGCCAGCTAGAACAGGCTCAGGTGCGACGTAGTACTTCTTCAATTGATGTTTCAACACCTTGATGAAGATCAAGTGCAATTTACACTCGTCCACGCGTTTCTGTTTCGGACTACGTTCGTCGGGGATCCGCGGGGGTTTAGGATTCATTAGATCAATTCCGCTAGGTTTATTAATCATAGTTCGGGCGGCGTAGTCGGCGACTAGTTGATTATGAGCAAGGAAAGGCAGGCCGAGTAACAAGGGTGTACACAAGGAATCGGTTATTAATGCTCGTACAGAGCGACTAGTAAATTTAGAAACGGGGTCGGTCAACGTGATATTAACGTAGTGTGTATATTCGAGGCGAGCGGAGGTAGAGGCGAGGGACGCAAATATCGGTTCAGGGAGGCGGTGTCGCGAGAGATTGGCTTGTTCAACGAGGTCCGTTCTGATAAGAACGAGATGAGCTCCGTCATCCAACAAGCAATCCACCATAACATCAGGGCGATCGTGTACATGTAAACCCGCCTTCCAAATGAAGTGGGGCACACGCAGAGGCGACACACCGCCTCCCTGAACCGATATTTGCGTCCCTCGCCTCTACCTCCGCTCGCCTCGAATATACACACTACGTTAATATCACGTTGACCGACCCCGTTTCTAAATTTACTAGTCGCTCTGTACGAGCATTAATAACCGATTCCTTGTGTACACCCTTGTTACTCGGCCTGCCTTTCCTTGCTCATAATCAACTAGTCGCCGACTACGCCGCCCGAACTATGATTAATAAACCTAGCGGAATTGATCTAATGAATCCTAAACCCCCGCGGATCCCCGACGAACGTAGTCCGAAACAGAAACGCGTGGACGAGTGTAAATTGCACTTGATCTTCATCAAGGTGTTGAAACATCAATTGAAGAAGTACTACGTCGCACCTGAGCCTGTTCTAGCTGGCTCTCACGTCGCAGCATTGAAAGCTCACGTGGAGCGCGTGGAGGAACTTGCCATCAAACGCGATCGCCGGGCTACAAGCTCCGCTGCCTTGGTGGACGAATTCTCCGTGACCGAAGGTACCCGACCAGTCTCCGGAAGAGTCGCTGGCAGGCTCGATGATCGCAGCCACGGGCGGCGCAGACTGGGAACTCGACGGCTGAGTCGGGGCGGTGGAATACACAAACGAACCGGATGCGGTGTGTGACACGGGGAGCGGCGCGAAAAACGCGGCGATGTTGTCCAGGTTGGAAGCGGACGAGGACATGTATGACGAGATATCGTCCAAAGGTTGAACGGCGGCGACGGCCGGCGTCTTCTGGAACCTCACGGAGGAAAGGATGGCGTTGTAGGTAATAGGGCGGCTCGTCTTGGCGTGAACGGACTTCGCGTTCGCGACCATAGCGTCGGTCAACGGCAGGTGAGGCGATTTGAGCTGAGGACCGTCCGTATTGGGGCAGGTGTAGGAATAGTGACCCGCGAAGGCGAGGCGGCAACGACGGCACATTTGGAGCTCGGTAAAACGGTCGGCAATCTTGGGGTCCTTTGCCACTAAGGCGTTGTAGCTCGGGCAAGGGTAGAAGCCATCAGCATTCGGGACGTCGTAGCGAACGGCATGAGAACCTGATGTCGTTCCTGCGGGGGTTTTCGCTTTATCGAGAGAAGAGCAAGGCTGTTTCTTGGGCTGGTCGTTCGAATAGTGGGACGAGGTACCGTTTCGCTTGAGCGCAGCGATTTCCTTCTCGAGGCGTTCGTGTGTCAGCTTGACGGCGAGCATTTCGTCCGCCTTCTTCTTGTCTCGGGAGCGGTATTTCGTGTCGAGTTTCTTGATCTTCGCAATCCAGTCGTCGTACTTCAGGGAGATGAGGATGCCCTTCGTTTTGACGTAGTCGCGGAAGTCGATGGACATGGCGTTGTGAAGACGCGACTTGATCGCCTCCTGAGAGAGGTGATGGGCGGTGCCGATCAGGAGGTCGTTGATCTCGGTGATGCGATCCTCCATCGCGGAGAACGCGTGCTCGTCGACATCGGCCTGTCAAAGTTCATCGATCAAGAGCAAGGCGCTGTCTTGCCAGGTCTCGCCGACGACGTGATCGAGCAGGCTGTGAGTGAAGGCCTGAGCGGACTGTTGTAGGAACTCGAACCGTTTGTTCGTGAGGAATTTGATGCTATACGGTGCGCGGAACGCGTTCAGCAAGGCTCCTCGACGTTTAGATTCGTCGAAGATGTCCTTGTTGTTGCAGTAACCGGCGACCGCGGACGTGAGCTGGATGAACTCGTTGACGGTGACGCGTCGTTCCTTCGTGTAGGGTGGGGACTTGTGATCGCCGTCCACGATAGAATTGGAGGCGGTTGTAGACATGTTGGAGGATGAGGTGGATGAGGTGGACGCAAAGGAGATGTCTGGCAATGGAGAGGGCGGAGATGGGGGTCGCGGGGGGCTGGGACGTCTAGGCTTCTTGGTCTGTCGCACGAGGGCGTCGGGGTTATCCACGAATGGTATCGTGGGTCTGGTGGAGTTTCGCGTTACGCGGGGGTTCTGGGACGCCGTTATGGGAACGGGTTTCTGGGACTGGGATCAGAGGAGGTTCTTGGAAAAGGGACTGGGTTCTGGGTTCTGGGCAAGGGTAGGGATGTCCAATTACGTGGGGACGTAAAAGGAACTATTTGGACAAGGGCGAGACCCCGAATACGACGTTGAAGTCGCGTAACGAGTCTCAGGGACGCAGCAAACGGAGTGAATGCGGATTTCCGATGAAGGGAGGGATGTATGTAATTTTAAAGGGGAATGGGACAAGGCGAGTTGTCGAAAGAGGGTTGAGGACTCACGACAATGCCTAAATCGCGCTCGGTGCTTCACAGCAGCCGAAGATGAAACTTTCAAAAAGTGGAACCCTGTTGTGGGGCACACTAGATCGAGTGTCGGAGACGGATGAGAACGATAGGGCGAAGGAGTCGGAGATCACGCGTAAGAGAAAGTTTAGTGCGCGTTATGGATTGTGTGAAGGTAAGGGGGAAAGAGAGAAGAAGGTACAAGATCGTGGTCGTGGCGTATATATACTGTGGTCACGTGTACGTAAGCGGTAACGTGCTTACAGTCGGCTTTGGTTGACAATATGTATCCGTCCTTCATCAAATGGATCCTTCGCGTCGGATTCCCCAACTTCTCGCGATCTTCGGCCGACTACACGTTGAGCCTTCCCGAAGATATCCTTCTTCCATTGGCCATGATTCGTACTCCTGCTATCCAGAAGACGTCCTCTCTTCATGACGCCTGGCTGCGGGAGGAAAATTTTCCCAGTGAAGTCGACCAAACCGTGATTCACTCCTTATTTCGTGATGTAACCGAGATTCTTCGAGGGTACGCAGCAAGCAACAATTGTGCAACTCGGCATCATGGTGCTGACGTCCGCAGAGCGGCGACGTTAGCACTTGTACGTCTCGTCACATCCGGGAGATTCGGAACCGCAGAAAGCTATATCACTCGAGAGGACGAGCTAGTTGCGCTTAAGGGTGCGTTCGAAGGAATGAATCGTTGCCGCACGGAACACATCCGGGTCGACGAACTTCAAGATAAGTTCACTCTGGAGGCAACTGAAAAGCTGCTCCGGGTGGCTTTCTCTGATGTCCACACACTCTATCCAACCCTCACTGAAGTCGTCTATTACCTTGTCTCGACCAATTCTCGAGCAGCAACCATTGAGACTGTCTATATGACCCTCATAGAGCGAGACTGGCTCCGTGGACTTAGCATAGACTTGCTCTCCCCAATGGGTACTCACTCTGGCGACCACCCTGATCTTCTTCATGTATGGCATCACCGAAATACGGGTTTTTTGGCGGCGATGTATGTCGATGGTCTGCATGGTCTTCTCTCCCACTCCCCCGCCACATTCATGCGTGTCATGAACAATCTAAGCGAACGAGATAACTTGGCCGCTATGTGTAAAGTTCTGCTTTTGGCCGATGTTTGCACGCAGGAACGCTTGTGGCGATTGGCGGCAATGCTTGACACTGAGCATTGGGACGATGTCCTTCAAGACCTCCTTGCATTCTCCGCAACACAGCAGGCCAGTCAGCGCTACGCTCGAAACTATTACCATTCCAGTTTCGGTCCAGGAGCGAAACGAACGAGACAGGTCATGCCAACGGAACTCACCGGCGTAGCAGTGCGATTCGTCAATGACATGAAACGGGGTCAATTCAAGCCACCAGTGTATTCAGAAACTTCCTCATGGATTGGGGTAAGTCGTTCGCACTGCTTGTTCGAACTGCTTCGGGTTTCCGCCGTCTGACAATATGCCCCAAGGATCCTAATGCCGTGTTCAAGACGATTTGGGGCAGAAAGAAGGATAGACATGTTCGGCAAGATGCAATGGCAGACGTGGAGCGGGAGTACACCGTGGCCGAACGGCGTCATCTACCGTTCATGTACATTGTCCCTACTTCCTAACGACCTTTGACCGTGTTCTGAAATTTCCCGGCGTCATTGCTCAGCTAGTCGAGTCGACTCGTCCCGCGCCGACGAGGCTCTACGACTTGTTGAAGTTGAGAGGAGCAGTGAATTCACTGAGGAATACAATCCATGTGTTCAGAGGAAGCTTGTGCGACTCCTTCACTCAGCCTTGAAGTCTGCACGGTTATGATCACGACCTTCTACTGTGTTTTTGGATATGGGTTGGGAAAAACATCGACAAGTGTATGCACGAATAAATTACTGGACTATGAGAGACTCGGATGCACACCGTGATATTGTTAATATGACCAGTGTCTGCATTTAGGATTGATCTCGGCCTGCCTCCGGAATACACAGCAGAATAGTCTTGAAACCAGAGTCAACGAAAAGTGAAGATGAGTCGCTCACTGTTGTAGAACAGCAGGACAGCCTGAGAAAATTCTCGACAATGGCAAAAGCTCCAATCGTATCGTGATGTGTATATTAGCAGGTCCCGAGGTGTCTCAAATATCCACACTGCATCAAACGTATCGTCAGTCACAATGGCTGGCAAACTGGTGAGAAAGGATGCCAGGCATTCATGCGGAGTGAGTGGACGACCAATAAGTAGCACGGCACGATCGGACGGCCATCACCAACTTTGAAGCTCCGAGGTACCCAGGTCCCACTTTATGCCACATTGGGCGAGGACAACGCCCCACTGTGATTCTTGCATCGCATACAGCCTGCAAGCTACCCTCCATCTTCCGAACCTCTGCGAAAAAATTCAAGGCTCGATATTCTCTTTGCTCCCTTTCCCGCTCCGTATCCACCTCAAACGCATTTCTGATTCTGTGCCGTCATACGGCCCGCACATACGGCCTACAAGAGATGTCGCGACGAGCCCCATTATTGCCCACTCAGACTACGACCGAAAAAAATCGCGACGGTACTTTGCGCGTGCCATTTTCTCACTCTGCTTTGCTTATCACTTCTGTAGCCGTGACAAACGATCCATACAACTATGAACAGAAGTATGAACCAGACGAGCAATACAAGGAGATGTCTTCAACAGCCAGGGTCTGGAAGGCATATGAGGACGAGAGGGAGAAGCATGACAAGGAAATGACCGAAAGTTGGCGGGACGGTCTCGACATGCTTCTCGTTTTCTTGAGTAGCCTCCGAGGACATGTGGCGCAACCATATCGTTGACAATGTATTCGACAGGCTGCCCTGTTTTCCGCTGTCGTTTCTACGTTTGTCTCTCAAACGTCGCAATCTCTGCAATTGAGCAGTGTTGACGTAACTGCTGCCCTGATGTTCGAGCTGGTCAGCCTTCAGCGTGCTATGGGCAACGGTACTCCGCTCGACGATGTTCCGCATTCGACCGTCACTCCTGCTCTATTTCGTCACAAGACCTTGGATCTATGGGTCAACGGCCTTTGGTTCACCAGTCTGGGGCTTAGCCTCACAACTTCCTTGCTCGCCGTTCTGGCAAAACAATGGATCCACCAGTACATGGCTGTGCCCTCGGGAACTCCTTTGGATCGTTCACGAATCCATCACTTCCGATTCATCGCTTTGGAAAGGTGGAATGTACCTGTCATCATAGGTCTCCTGCCCGTCCTTCTACACCTTTCACTGGGCATTTTCTGTGCAGGCTTGGTCGTATACTTATATGATCGTAGTCACGCAATTGCCATCGACATGATGTTCATTGGAGGCAGCGCCTTCCTCGCATACTTTATCTGCAACTCACTCCCACTTTCGTTTCCTGATTGTCCCTACAAGACGCCGCTGACATCGTATTCCTACGCGCTGGTCACGGCTATACGCCGGCGTTGGGGGTTGGCTCGCGACCGCGTACTCCCGGCATCATTGCCTGAGGTAGAACGCGGCGTAGTTGCCCGCATTTCGGAGAGGATAGACGTTGTCACAGCGCCAGAAGTTAAGCAAAAGTTACTAAATACAAAAGCAACTCAACCCGATTAGGAAACACATCCCGATTAGGACATGAACGCTTTGACTCAACCACGGAACATGCCGGAAACGCTCGGAACGTATCAGAATATTCCGGAACAAGAAAGAAAGGACTATTGAGTCAGACCTAGTCAGTATCAGTCAATTGTAGTCATGATATCTATTTATAGAATGTAGTCAGTACACTTTATAAGGAGCTGAATCGGACCGAAAGGAGATCAGCTACCCCAATACACAGCTTAGCTCATACACTCAGAACGCGCTCTCATAAGCTCAAAAGACAAGATATCATCTATATCAAGTTAATAATAGCTTCATCTCGCACGCTTTCAAGTAACAAGAATTCAAGCAAGTCAAGCAAGTCAAGTACGATATAAGGTGCCTAGAAGATTACAACGGTATTCAGGCTAGCCCTTCAAGCAAGCACGTCAAGCAAGTCAAGTCAAGCAAGTCAAGTCAAGCAAGTCAAGCACGATATAAGGTGCCTAGAAGATTACAACGGTACTCAGGCTAGCCCTTCAAGCAAGCACGCAACAAGTCCCCATAGCTATCTCGATAGCTTCTACCCAACGAACTCAACCGTCACTGGGATCTATTCCAAACACTCTTGGACCGTGACATTAATTTGGAGCCCACCGCGAGGGGGTAAATCACCCTTTTTGCAACCTAAATCTGTATGAATCAAAACAGATCAGACTTTCCATCAGCAGCAGAATCCCCAGAGTCATCAGTAGCTACTTCACCGGAAGAACGCTACCAACCACCCATCAGCCCAAGTGAGTTGCAAGAACGCATATCAGCGCTAACAGACCCACAACTCACATTCTACTCTATCAACCCCCAAGCAAATTCAGAACACACCAACTCTTCCTCAGAAACCTCTTTATCCAATACAGAATCGCAAGCATCAGGATCTAATATGGCACAACCAGCTCGAACACCTGCCGATATCCCCATGGGAAATACACGCGATGCTATCAAGACATTTAAAGGCAAACCCCGTGATCTCAAGCCCTTTTTCAAGAGACTTGAACGTCTATTCCAACGATACGCTGTCACTACCAATCGTGAGAAGGTAGAAACAATGATAGAATATATGTCACCCAAAGTGATCAAGTTCTTAGAAGGGTGTGGTCATTACCAAACACCTAACTATGTACTACTCAAAGCCGACATCATGGAATTCTATGACGCAGACAAGATAAATAACTATTACCAACCCAAACACCTCAAGAAATTAACCAACAACTGGAGACATAAGAATGTCCATCGCCTGGACCAATGGAAGAAATACCGAAGGGAATTTGTAACAATAGCCGGCTGGCTTCAAGGCCAGGGCAAACTAGCAGACGAAGACTTTAATGCCTACTTCTGGCATGGCATTAACAAACGTTTACGAAGAGATATTGAAAAGATTCATATATCTCGAGATCCTACAGCAGATCTGTCACAAGCTTTTGCACACGAAACAGTCAACCAAATCGCTCGAACAATCTTGGAGAGAAATAGGTTTGAAAACAATCTGGCCGAAACAGATTCAGAAACAGATTCTGATAGTCCACAATCAGACTCAGAATCCGAGGAAGACAACAGCGACTCTGACTCAGACACAACGGCTAAAGAAAAACACAGCAAGAGCAAACATCGACTCCGCTCGGCACTCAAAGAAAGGAAAGGAACAGCCATCCGAGCTGACAATATAGCCGTAAAAAAGGAAGGAGGCGGTAAACAACCAGAAGAATTGGATGATATTATACATCGCCTAGGAAAGTTATCAATCGATGATCCACAATATGCCATTCATTATTCCTCACTGTATTATCAGGCACTGCATCTTAACCCAGAAACGGCAAGAATTCTAGCAGCACCACCTACAGCACAGAACACAAACAGAATGGCAGGAAACTATACATTCAAACCGCAACCAGGATATCGGCCAGCCCCGCAACCATTTACGCCACAAAATGCGCCACAATATACGCCACAGTACCCAGCACCGAACATGCCCCGAAATACAACTTGCTATGGATGTGATGACCCAAACCATTCCGTACGAAACTGCCCCACCATCCGAGACATGGTATCCAAAAAGCAGGTAGCTCAGAAGCCTGACGGAAGGGTAGTAATGGCAGATGGGGGCCCTATCATGCGCTATAATAACGAAAATATTGCCAAAGCAGCAATTCGACAAATGGCAGGTCTTGGCAATCAGATGCAAGGATCGACGACATCGTATATTGAGGAAGAACCATCCATTCATTATGGATCGCACTATATTGAGCTTGCCAACTCGGATATCGAAGAAAGTCAAATTTATCTGGGAACAGAACCAAGCAAAGAAGAAGAAGAAAAAGAAATAATATCGGAATCAGAAGAAGAATACCCTTCTTATTGGGTAAGCAACAAGGGCAACACTTACAACGCAGATCGACCAAAAAGAACAGTAACCAGGAGTGCCAGGGCTCGAGCCATGGAAGATCAGTTTAAGGCACCCAGTACCTCTACGAGTCAAAAAGCAAAACAAGACACCATCAAAGCTCCTTCTTCCAAATCTGCTGCCAAAACACCGGTAATCATACCTAATCCAAAACAGTTTCCCGAACCCATACCTGTTGATGTACGTTTACCAATCAGGTTAGAAAGGAAGAATTATGAAACAATGGAAAACATTCAAGAAAAACCCGCCAAGACACCCGTTGCAAGCAATGTGTTACCAAAAACCAAAGCTGAAGAAACATCAAAACGAGTCAAAGGACCTAAACGCTCATCAGAAATCAGCAAAATGACAGACAAAACCGATTTAATGAAAATTATCCTCAATACGGATATCACATTAAAAATGTTTGAACTATTAGGAGCTTCACAGGATATTAGTGAAGCACTTGCTGAACTGTTAAAGAAGAAGAACACAAAAGAAGGGTCCGTAACACGGGACGATCATGAAATGGACATTCCCGTTTTACTGCAAGTGGAGGAGGTATACGATCGAGGAGTACTCATCACTATCCCACTCACAGCTAACGGGGTAAGCGTAAACGCTATCGTGGATACAGGGTCACAACTCAATATCATTAAAAGATCCGCAGCGGAAAATCTAGGATTAATGATCGACGACTCGGTAGTAACCACAATGCGTGATGCTAGCGGCAACAATACGCAAATGCGGGGCTTCATACGAGAAGCTGAACTCTCCCAAGGTGCCGGACAAGTAAAAACCAAGGCGAACTTGTTTGTGGGATTAGAGACGTTTCCATTTGACCTATTACTCGGCCGACCCTGGCAACGAGGGAATTTAATATGCATAGACGAAAGAAGCGAAGGAACGTACCTGTTATACAAAGACCTACAAGACCCCACCGGAAATCGAAGACACGTCTTCCGGGCGCTCGGAATCCCCAAACCGTCCGAATACAGGCTAACCAGAGTACACACTGAGGAAGAAGTCACGGCGGGATTGCATGACTTGGCCGAAGGAACATACGCGATATATGTGCCATTGAGTGTCGGCAGTGAAAGCGAGTCTGACGCGTCTTCAGTCAGAATGACGCGAGAAGAGTCAGCTGGAGAAGAGAAACAGTCAGAAAGGAAGACCGAAGAGTCAGATGAACAACCTAGAACAGACGGGGAAGGACTCACCAGGACAGCCGAAGCAAACGTCAGCAGCGCCGCAACGAGAAGAGCATTAGCAAAGGCTGTGAGCCCAGGACCGAAAGCCGAGACTGAATCAACTATACAGCAGGCAAGAACATACCGAAGGTTATTGGTATTCAGCATTGTCCTGGCTGCAATTGAAGTAATAAGGCGACTCACGATAGCGGTAACGAATCAGCTCTACCCAAAAGAGACGAGAGGAGCGAGGGAGGATAAAGTAACGATGCGGCGAGAGGAAAAGGTTGCTGGTTTCGCCATCACGAAGTCAGTCACACCCGCACGCAATACGGTTATGGCCGGCCCGATACTGACCCGCCGGTCTAATGTTCACCATCACCAACTTTGCGAGCACCCGGACAACACGGTTCTCACCAGCGAACACCCGTCCTCAGCCTTGGTCTTACCCGCCGTAGCCATCGACAAAAATCCTAAATCCTTTATCTTTCCGAAATACCCCCTCGAAGGACCCACGTTTGGACCCGACCTTACCCCCGACAGCAATGTTTACCGACTAGCCGAAATCCACCAGACCCTCGAAAGTGTCACCCAAAGCCGCTTCTGTAATCTTACGCGCGGCGTATATCAACAAGCCCCATTCCAACCCGACGAAATTCCCTCCAGCTACCAGCCTACCCAAATCTACGGGGAAAGCTCCATCCATTTCCCTGCCGAACGAGTCCACGATCGAACATTTGAGTCGGGCGTCATACTAGGCGGCTCACTTGTTCGGGGAGCCTGCCCGCCATTCGTGGGCTATCTGTACTATCGCCTCAGCTATGGACCCGTCTTTCAGAACGAACGCGCCGAGATGGAGACGCGGTATGACGCGGGAATGAAGGATGCAGGAGAGTGGATTCAGAGATTGAAGTCCTACGTCCCCCAAACAATGAATGCGGGAGGTAAGCTTGATATTGAATATTCCCGTAACGGTAAGGTTGACGACAACACAGGCAGTCTGAAAGGTCTACAAGAGTCTTGCATGCGACAATCGAGCGACCCGTCACCTGTACCCCCTGTAATTATCGAAATGCCTAATGGGATTCAATACGCTACACAGGGATCAGTCTACCCTTACACTGCCTTGAACGAGCGTTCTCCCCTCACCAACGACGAGCTCCACCGTATACGCGCCGCCACCATGAATGTCCAGTCCGCCTATGCTCGCGGGGATATTGAAACCGCTTGCAACGACACAGTGGTTAACGCCGAATATCCTTGTTTCCACTCATTCGAAGCGCGAGGAATGGGCGCCGTCTATCCGGCCTACGAAGGAGTTCATACAGATGTCGTCTCGGGCGTAGTATTTGGAGCGCAACTCAGATGCGCTGGAGGACAAGTCAAGACCTCACTACTATTCTGGACAATGTTTCCTCTCCTCCCTAGTCTGCGACCAACTATGTGGGACTTGGACTGGGAACCAGGCTCGGTCGAAGCAGACAACGAGACTCACACCATCCCTACCCGAGTACCCGTGTTTGAAGACTTGGACAAGGAAGACGAAGACCCCTCGGATTCATCGTCGGACGATGAAGGTACGCCAAGTCATATTATCACCACGCCAAGAGCTCAACTATTGTTATCAGATGACGAACATCGCAGGTACAGGAGAAGAAAGCGTCGGGGAAAACTACCAACCAAACCCCTCAATTCGCCCGCACCATCCACAACCTACGACCCATTCAAAGTCGTACCCAAAGGAAAAGTGGCCGAAATCATCTGGCTGGTGCGCAGTGAGGTTCTGAGATGGGGAGAACCGGGACTTCGAAACCACGCCCGGAGCCTATCGGCTGTCGGCTGGTATCAAATCTCTTCAAAATTAGGCGTGCGCATGCCTCAACAGATGAGAATGGACGAAACCATCAGGAGCGTAATTCTGTTAGACGCTCAGGTCCATGCACCCGACCGCGAGCCCCATTCCGTTCACGCCTTTGGCTATCAGATTGACGCAGCCACATACAGCACGCTGGCGGCCGACTTGATGAATCTAGGGTTTCATGTGGCATCCAAGCCACGCTCCACTTCCAGCCAGCGAGCGCCGTCCTGCCGAACGCAATTCACACCCGCACCGTCTCGTCGACCCGATTCGGTAGTCGAACCACACATCCCTAATCTTGCTATCATCCAAGACATCCTAGCAGGATTCTGCGGGCACCTCCGAGCGCGCGAGCGACTCAGCGACTCCGAACGCGCTCAGGAACACTCTCCGTTCGAATTCATATCGATACACGGACGCGTATGGATAGGCCTGGAAGCAGTTCGCTTGAGCGAGCACGCGGTCTTACGGTCAGGCGTGCTTCTCGACGCAGTGTTCAGGACTGGCGCAGGGACAGAGCTAATTGGTCCGGCACTCATTGCGATCATGTACGGAGGAGAACCCAGCAAAGAGGCGATCCACGCCAAGGGCCTTTTAGTACCCTCATTCAAACGGACAGACGACCGTTTTGCCAAAGAGACTATTGGCGACATCGGCGACTTCGTGAGGACGGCCACGGGAAGCAAATCATGGGTCTCCGAAGAAGCCTATCCATCTTTGCTAGCCGGAACAGTCGATGAAGACGGCGCACCTCGAATCACGTCGTCCGATCCCACAGCTGTCGACTATCGGGGCGTAACGTTCGAAAAGGGGCACATTTACGCTCACGGAGACCTGTACCCGCGAACACCACAATACTTCCGACCCCTTCCCGCATACCTCAACCTGTTCTATCTTGCCAAACCGCCTACAGATAGACTGTCTATGAAGGTACATCGCAGCGCCACGTACGACACAAGACAGAACCTCTACATGCCGCAATCCATGCGCAAGCCAGGAATCATATCGCCGGACTATACCGTCATTGACCCCTTGCAACAAGTCCTCAATCCACCGACCAGCGCGGAATGGGAAGTTGTTCGCACCAGGCTTATGGCGGGACACCCGGCCCCCGCGGAGCATCTTCAACCAGACTACAAAGAAAGCGACCTACTCTGCATCTGGGCTATGACTTGCGAAGCCTTACGACGATTTCGCCACGTTGACGATAACTCCCTACTCAACACGGTCATGCCTACAACCAGATTTGATCCGTTACTCATGCACACAATGCGAGCCACAAGCAAAGTCACCATTTCGCTCCCCGCGCTACAGCTAGGCCACCTGTGTATTCAACAACTGGTCATGACGAACGTCGACCAGTATCAGTATAACGACCAAGGAGTGGAACGAGTTCTGACCGGAACTCTACATCTGTGGCTAATCAACGACGAAACGCTACCTGGATTCTCTGACAGACGCCATCTTAATCCCACATTCGAAGACCAATACCCCCAGGACAAGTACAACCAGTATTGGGAAGTGATGGAGGGAGTAGACGAAGACGGCATGACACAGGGAGAGCACGCCGAATTCGTAACGCTCGCCAATGCTGACGCTCGAATGTTCCTAGAACTACAGAACAGGCATCTAGCTTCCCATGGTCGCATTCCAGAACCCCCGCCTGTTCCTCGAGTACGAGGAGTGGACACAGCCGCTACTATCTTCGGCGCTCCTCGACGTCGAGCACAGGTCCCGGGAATACCTATCGTTCCTCGACTGATTCCTGCGTTCTCGAACAGTTTCTTGGAAGCCATTTGCGAAGTCGCGCACCAAACAGAACGATTCACCGAAGCGCTGACCATAGGACACGAGACTGTGGATGTCAACATAGCCAGACGATACGACTTTGACAGCGACTACACATTCAAACTTCCGCACCACATGTCAGGAAATACCCGCATTGAAATGGGAGCCATCGTCGATGGGGTACTCGTCCAAGACGGAGAACCCTATCTGACAGACGTACATGGATTCTACACGTTCATTCCTGCCACGGAGAAAGACACCCCCGACGACCCCAGCGACATCGATGCGGAGGCGGACGACAATGATTCGTTGCCATACGAACAGGAGCCGGAGATTGACAGTGAGCCAGAAACAGAATTGGACAAAGGTACCCATCGCTTCACTAGTCTCAAAAGGCCGGTACTGAACAATCGGGTAATAGCCACCGATCCAAACGTTGCGACTACCGACTCAACCGCCATGGTCCACACTGTCCTATTTGGATCCATGACGGGCATCATCTCTAACTCCCAGACCACGTCGGCCATTCCTTATCAAAAAGGAACTGTTGCCAATAAGGCAAGCCACCTCACCGACATCGGGAAGGATTTTGTGAACGGCTATGAACAGATACCCATCCGCGCCATCGAGCGGCCTATTCCTCGCTCGGACCTACTCCGAAGGGAAGCGCTCGGTCATCACATCCTGGCCGAAGTAGCCCAAACTGCGAAAAGGAAACCCTCGTCACCTTTTGCGCAACCGGTGCCGAAACGGTTGCATGCCATGAACCATGCCAGCAAGATGGATACCGACCTAGAATACCCATCGGACGAAGTGGGAAGGGACGACGAAACTGGAAACGTATTCGGTAAGCTTTTGACAGCGATCAAAGACAAACATGAGCTCAGATGTTACCCAGACGCAGCGGCACTGTTCTTGACTCAAAACACAACGCCTAGCGATTCCAGTGCCAGTCGCCATTGCTCCCCAGCATCCTCCGACACCTTCTCCGTCTATTCGCAAGATCTCGACATATCCACTTTCGAACAGGCCATTTCAAGCAGCATCGTACTGGCCACTACTGTACTGGACCTCCCTCGTGACGAGCGACGATACGCGCTTCCTACTCGCAACAGTGAAAGCGATGGGAACAACTACAACGACTCATTCGCTGTTCGCACGCATACCCAACACCTACCCTCATTCAGCGACATGGAAGCCGAAGCCGTCAATACGACGGAAGCAGCGCACCGACTCCAACATGGAAACATTCTTCCTCGACTACGAGAAGTCATCATCTTTCGGGAAGCACAGGATAATCATCCACTACAGCACCACGGAAACGGGTTTCTCGACCCCGAAGTAATAGACTGCTTCGTGTGGCATCGAGAGGATGAAAAACATATCGGGGTATCTTTTCGCCTATCCGCGGAACACACGTACACCGCCTCCCTCCAACTTGACGACTGGCCCATGGCCGACGACACTGTGACCCAGCTCAACAGAAGACGTGTTATCAACGGCATCGTGTCAGCCATGAACGCTGCATCATCCGAGTACAGCGGTCGAACGGTGGACGAAATCGACGGTCTACATAACGACAGCATCACAACGTACGCAGATTTACTCACCTACGGCCGCGGCAACATGACGCTAGCCATCGAAGAGCCGTTCACGCGTCGCTGCAAGGATGTCCTACTGGCAAGACTTTTCCCCGAGCGAGTAGAGACGCTGCGAGACCCGGACACAGGCAACAATCACTACTTCCTGCGGACCGAGTACTCCACGGCCATGGAAGTCCGCATCACGCCATGGGAAAAGAGACTAGCCGCGCTACGATATGGGAGACATTACCTTGTTCAAGGACTGAACCGGCTAGCCCGGTATCTTCTTACCTCGATGTGGCGCGACGTCATAGACGGATTTCCCGTCTCGGACGACACTCACCACTACTTTCGCTGGCATTGCATATTTTTTCGACTCCTCGATGACGGAGCAACGGCTGCGGCTCAGGGATTTCGATCGCTCTGCTTACATGGCGGATATATTCGCAACGGCCGAATGGAGACGAGGGCGCCACTCATTCCACAGAATCCACTTCTCACATGGCAAGAAGAAGAATTTCTTCACCACGCAGCACTTACCCTTGAAGCAGGCGGGCACCACGAACTCGCCAACACACTCAGAACCATTCGTTATCAAAACATCCTGCTCTCGGACGAGGTTTACCGGCTCCTGGAACTCGGGTATATCGATACGCTCGATACATTCGACGATTCTGGTTATAGGCGCGGTTTTATGGCTGACAAGCTATGAAGTAAGCGCCGCCGTTAACAATTCATCCACTACAAACTTATACTTGAACAGATCCGAGAATGAAGATCTCCGCTATGCAAACTCGCCATATTTTCTCAACAATCAGTCTCCGAAGGACATTATCCCGCACCCGCCTCCATCAGCTTACTCAATTCTTGAACCAACATGCTTCCCACACCCCCAACTCAGTTTTTTCACTACGGAACCGTTTCGCGATCCATTCCATACCAGCCCAGCTCCATTTACGCAGAACCGACTCACCGCTATCACAGTGTACTTAACATCCGCGAAGGATTGTATTACTATTTATTCAACTCGGCCATCACCGCTCAGCTTTTTGTCACACTTGCTACTCGTAGTTTTGACTTTCTACAAATGTATCACATTTCTGGAGAACTCGAAAAAGCGTGCCCAACAGCAAAGACAAGATAAATTGAAGATCAGAGACGACTTCAATTTAAAAAGTTGTGAGGGAAGGGTGGGCTTGATATTAGCAATACAAGAAAGTCAACACATTACACTGGACATGAAAATATACTGTACAGACAACTACAAGTTCGAAGACGAAGACTTGTTAATTTGCTGTGCAGAAAATGACCCGTACCCAGAAAATACCGAAAACGTATTCACCATGTATAAAAAAGTGGATCAAAAAGTAAAACCGGTATCAGGAACATTTCCAGAAGAAGCAAGAGTATTACGTACAATCCCTGAAGACCCACTACTATCACTCAAGGAGCTACCTTTCAGGCCACCCACATTCATACCCACTAAAAGACTAACTATGGAAAGGATGGACAACTTAGAAGTCAACCAGGATAAATTTCTACTACCTGAAGAAGAGAAGCTGTTCAAACATATCCTTCGACTACACGAACAAACCCTACCATATGAAGAGAAAGACCGAGGCACACTCAGTCGAAAATATTTCTCAGACTATATTATGGCAACAGTACCCCACGTACCATGGGAATACAGAAATATTCCTATACCACCCGGAATCAGAGATAAAGTTGTGGAACTGCTTAAAGGAAAGCTAGCTGCCGGAGTATACGAACCCAGTCAATCATCATACCGATGTAGATGGTTCTGTGTATTAAAGAAAAACGGTACATTACGTATGATTCACGACCTACAACCCCTCAACAAAGTCTCAATACGAGATGCAGGACAACTACCAATAATAGATGACTTCGTTGAACCATTTGGAGGAAGTCAATGTTTCACGGTATTTGATCTCTTCTGGGGCTTCGACGCACGACTAGTTCATCCAAAATCAAGGGATTTAACGGCATTCTACACTCCATTAGGATTGTTACGACTTACAGCACTACCTATGGGATATACAAACTCTCCAGCAGAATTCCAAAATTGCATGACTTTTGTCCTACAACCTGAAATACCTGACTCTGCAAATATCTTCATAGACGACCTGGGCATTAAAGGACCAAAAACAGCATACCCAGACAGTACAGGACAACCAGAACGGATTAAAGAAAATCCAGGAATCAGGCGATTCATATGGGAACATGCACAAGATGTACACCGAGTCATGCATCGTGTAGAATGTGTCGGAGCTACCTTTTCACCAAAGAAAGTCCAAATATGCCGACCTAAAGCCATGATAGTAGGGCAAATGTGCAGTGCAGAAGGTCGAACACCAGATCAAGATAGAGTCGCTAAAATCCTGAAATGGCCAGTACCCACCAATATTACTGAAGTTCGTGGCTTTTTGGGACTATGTGGAACAGTACGAATCTGGATAGAAAACTACTCCTTATTAGCACGTCCACTTACTGAACTGACACGTGCTTCACAGGATTTCATCTGGACAGATAAACGCAATCAAGCATTTGAAACGTTGAAGATCAAAGTAGCCCATTCATCAGCTCTCCGTGCCATCGACTATAAATCCAAGGAACCTATAATTCTGTCAGTCGATACCAGCTATATCGCTGTAGGAATGATCCTATCACAAAAAGATGATCGAGGCATCAGGAGACCAGCCCGATATGGATCACTACCGCTCAACTCCGTAGAATGCCGATATTCTCAGCCAAAATTGGAACTTTACGGGTTATACCGAGCATTGCGACACTGGCGACTATATCTAGTAGGAGCCCCAGCTCTAACAGTGGAAATGGATGCTAAATACATCAAAGGAATGCTAAACGAACCAGACCTCCAACCAACTGCAGTAATAAATCGGTGGATTCAAGGAATATTAATGTTTGATTTTCAACTCGAACATGTACCGGCCACCAGATTCAAGGGACCCGATGCTCTCTCAAGACGAAGAGCAGCACCAGGAGAAGAACCAGATGAACTACAGCACGAGGATGATGAATGGTTAGACAACATAGCACTAATGACCATGATACCAAACCCTGTGCAGTTTCATCAAAACAACTATAAACTGGACATTGTACTAGATATCGCGCAGCAACCTAATCCTAATCAAGACTCATCCCGGCAAAACAGAGCAGATCAGGAGCTACAAAAAATCTATAACTATTTAGCAAGTGACGAAAGCTCACAACTGCAACTTAGTCAGCAATTTCCATCAGAACAACAAAGGAAACGATTCATTAAACGGACATTAAACTATTTTGTACAACAAAGCCGAATGTTCAAACGAACGCAGCAAGGACATCCTCTCAAAGTCATATTTGATCCACAAGCACGACCTGCAATTTTGGAATGGGGACATGACAAGTTAGGACATAGAGGCATACATACAGTAATGGAATTGCTTCGGCAACGATTCTACTGGCCATATATGCATAAAGATGTCCATGACTTCATTTCATCCTGTCATGATTGCCAAATACGAAACATAATCCAAGTCCAAATACCACCAACAATTTCGCAACCAACTCACATCATGCAAAAGGTCTTTCTAGACGTGATGTTCATGCCACCCAGCGGAGGATTCATAGCTATTGTGGCTATTAAAGACGATTTAACTGGAATTACCGAAGCTCGAGCCCTGCGGCAAGTAAAGGCAGAAGCAATAGCAAAATTCCTGGAAGAAGAAGTCTATTGCCGTTACGGAGTCATAGGCAAAGTAATTACAGATAATGGATCTGAAGTTCAAGGAGCATTCCGACAGCTGACGACCCGACTAGGAATACCACACGTAGCCATAACGCCATACAACAAACACGCCAATGGACAAGTTGAACGTGGTCACTATATTTTGCGAGAGGCAATTATCCGATCATGCGAAAAGGAGCCAATCACTGGAGCACCAAAGCAATGGCATACAAAAATACGAATAGCATTATTTGCCGATCGAGTCACCATAAATTCCGCCACAGGCTATTCACCATACTATCTATTACACGGAGTCGAACCGGTACTACCTTTAGACCTACTTGACTTCACCTGCGCCGAAGACATATTTCCACTCTCGCTTACTACGGCTGAGCTTCTTACCAAACGAATTAGGCAACTAGAGAGAAGAGAAGAAGATATAACCAGCGCTGTTGAAACACTTCAACAAAGTAGAATAAGAAACCGGGATCAATTCAATAAACGGTATTGGCACCGTCTCCAGAAAAGGCAATATGATACAGGCGAACTTGTCCTGGTCAGAGATGTACGATACACAACGAGTTACCAAATAGGAAAAAAGACCAACCCAAGGTATTTAGGACCTTACCTAGTTCGATATCGAACCCAAAAAGGAAATTATCAGCTATCAGAACTTGACGGAACAGTACTGCAGGATTTAATTGCAGGATTTCGAATTATTCCCTATATCACGCGACGAGACGGCCTGATTCGAATCTTGGAATCCGGTATTGAACCTAATCACAACGACACCGAGGATGCCGACGGAACCGATGACGAAACATAGCCGAAGATGTGTAAGCCACGGCGCTAAAAACTCAAACTTCAACCATCATGGCCAGTTCTGAAAGCACCTTCCAGTACGTGTCTCCACGAAAACTTGTCAAAAATCACTAAAAATCATCAAAAAGAATCGAAATGTACACCATGCCTGCATATCGTCCTATTGTCAGGCCCTTACAAGCATTTTGGATTGGCGGGAACTCTGCCGTAATCTACGAACCAGAACAACCCGGCAACGAAGTAGTCGTCGATGTGTTCAAAGGCAACCTCGAACTCGAGGACGGATTGCTAAAACAACATTTCATCGCTGGCATTCCTTACCTCACACCCCCATTCGAGCACCCAGCCCGGGCCGAAGCTCGTTACACCGAGCTAAACTACGTCTACGATAGGAACATAGGCGAAATACTCCTGGGATGCATCGCAGCGAGTCCCGAACTCTGCGTACACCTCCTATGCTACAGCGCCCGCATTGGCAACTACATCATCACTCATATCGATACGCGGCGGGGTAACGGGACCCGATACGCACACATCATGTGCCTGGAAGATGAACCGCAGTTCGCCTACCATTCCTACCAGCGTATCGTCATCGCTAATAAACACCTCAAATACGTCCGGGGAATGGAACCCGACGACGTGCTGCCTGATACGGATCGATGGATGAGGGTGGCGGAAAAGCACGCGGAGACGCTGGATATGATTTTCATGGACAAACGCGTACGGTTTACGTAAAATACAACATAGGTATCATCGCAACAAGTCGACATATCCACAGGGCCGCACGAACATCCCTGACTGATTCGTGCATTTGTAACATCTCGACAAATCAACAAGTACGACTAGAACAGGGTCGTAAATAGTTCGCCATCAAAATACCCAAATTAGGTTTCATCACAAAACTGTAAAATAACCAAGACGCCGGTAACGATAAATACCGAAGGCAATACTGCGCACACCTGGAGGCTACCATCATGCCAAAGGCCGGCTCTACGCAGAAAAACACGCGCAAAAATGAACCGTCAGTCATTCAACCCAAGAACGCTCTCTCTCTGACCACTCTAAATAGAGCTAGCATGTACAGCCGTACAGCGTTAGGCTCACTACCCGGACCAGTATACGCGTTCTGGATGGGAGGAGACGTACCCATTATCTACGATCCCCACACAGCCAGCAATCGCATTATCCGCAACATCTTCAAAGGAAATGTCGAACTAGCCGAGTCGCAGCTGCGACGCCTTCTCAGCTCTAGCACATTCGTGTCGGAGCCAAGGCTCGCTCCCAATCCACGCATCGACGCACGCCACGTCGTAATAGACTTCGTCTACGATGCATTCTCAGGAGAAATCCTGTTGGGATGCACTACTGCCGCCGTAGGCTTACGTCTTCATCTACTCTGTTTCAGCGACCGCTTGGGAAACTTCATCATCCATCACATTGACCGCCGTCGTCAAGACGGAGTTCGTTACGTTTTCATTCAGTGTCTCGAGGACACGCTGCAGTTCAATTACCACTCCTTCCAACGAATTGTGATCGCCAACGAGCATTTGGAGGAGTTCTTAGAGTTAGATCCGGACTCATTGGAAAGGCCGCACCCCGAACGATGGAAGAAGGTCTTGTCGAAGCACGACAATGAGTTGAACACGCTGCTCACAGAGAAACGGGTAAAGTTTACGTAGGAAAGTAAAAAATTAGCGCCACTAGGATCACAGTCTGACTTACAAAAGTAAATACGACACGGGAAAATACAACTTGAGACGGAACCATCATCATGGCCGCCGCAAGCACCCTGCTTCATCGCCTACTGCGCATCATCAATCGGCAAACCAATGAAGTAGGAGAAACCATGGAGAGGCCTCAGGAGCAGATAGAAGTACGTGCACTTCACCGACACATTAACCGCCTGACAAAGATCATAGCAAACGTCGGAACCGCCCACATACGAGGAGGCTCTCAATTTCTATCACCAACGATGGGCACTTCCTCGTCCTCCCAGGTTTCCTAACCCCGCCCGATTGTATGAACCTAATCGGTTCGTCCTACCAGACATATCCGACAACCTAGTGCAATTCCTTCCGGAAATCATACCCATACTGCGACCCACCGAGAGCACAGTTCAGCTTATCAATCCGTTCCAGGACGAGCTAGTCAATGGATCTCGTCTATACTCAGAACAAGTTCGGCGAGAGGAAGCTGGAATCCCCACCTCTGAACTCATCATCATATCCCCATCCAGTGCGACACCCGCCCATCCTAGTCACGTAATCCCGACCGTCGACGGTCAATTCATTCGATACCTTTCTGCTACCACAGGCCCTCCGTCCTATATAGGTGTAGAACGTCTGCATGACGAGCTCACCAACGAGGTGGAACTGTCGTACCTGGCTTATCTTCCCCACCGCCAGCTTTTCCTAGCCGTCACATACACCAAGTATGCCATCGGCCCCTGGTTCTATGGACACAACGGCGCCAGGATGGGCAACTTCCGCGTCGACGGATTCTATCAGGATCGAGAGGGTATTGCTATTTTGATGTGTAGCAGCTGCAATATCGACGGGGAACCCACTACTACCACGCACCCTCGACTCCTTGCCGTACCCTACCAGTTCCTCTCCAAACGCTATCAACGAATGATGGAGGGAAGAATGGTAGACGTAAACATATGGCAGCAGGTTCCTTCGTACGCACTCACCACAATCGATACACAGGCGGAGACAGGAAAAGGCACATGGTGGAGCGCCGCCACCCCCGAGTTGATCAGAATGCACGAGAACTGATAAAATCGTACACATATTTGTCTCGCTTTTGTATTTTTCCATATTGATCAGGGATGATCAAATCTATCAGTGCCCCGCGAAATGTCACAGCGCCAGAAGTTAAGCAAAAGTTACTAAATACAAAAGCAACTCAACCCGATTAGGAAACACATCCCGATTAGGACATGAACGCTTTGACTCAACCACGGAACATGCCGGAAACGCTCGGAACGTATCAGAATATTCCGGAACAAGAAAGAAAGGACTATTGAGTCAGACCTAGTCAGTATCAGTCAATTGTAGTCATGATATCTATTTATAGAATGTAGTCAGTACACTTTATAAGGAGCTGAATCGGACCGAAAGGAGATCAGCTACCCCAATACACAGCTTAGCTCATACACTCAGAACGCGCTCTCATAAGCTCAAAAGACAAGATATCATCTATATCAAGTTAATAATAGCTTCATCTCGCACGCTTTCAAGTAACAAGAATTCAAGCAAGTCAAGCAAGTCAAGTACGATATAAGGTGCCTAGAAGATTACAACGGTATTCAGGCTAGCCCTTCAAGCAAGCACGTCAAGCAAGTCAAGTCAAGCAAGTCAAGTCAAGCAAGTCAAGCACGATATAAGGTGCCTAGAAGATTACAACGGTACTCAGGCTAGCCCTTCAAGCAAGCACGCAACAAGTCCCCATAGCTATCTCGATAGCTTCTACCCAACGAACTCAACCGTCACTGGGATCTATTCCAAACACTCTTGGACCGTGACAACGTCTGGTCCCTCGTCTGGCTCTATAAGACCTCGAACTTCTCTGCTCAGAATGTGGTTTTACAGGCTCTCAGCAGTCTACCGTTGCAAAGTATCCCGCTGATGGTCGGAGATGGCGGCATCAGGAACATCTTGAATGCTCTCCACGAACATTATCTACATCCCACTGTGGCACAGTCCACGAGTCGCTTCAAGCGTTTTCATCGGGCTGCAATGCGCTTCGGAGAGAGTGCAGGCGTCGTGTTGGGGCAGCCTTCCAGCGCATACTCTCTTTTCCTGCACATTGATCCTCTCCCAGCAGTTGGTTTGATCCGTGACAGTCTTCTCGGGGTGGTCAACCGCTCCCGATACCAACTTTGATGTCATATTCTGGGGCAAGATATTTGAGAACGCCCTGCGCATGGGCAAAGATTGGCTCGAGATTGATCACGATCGTTCATCTCGCGTGTGGTGCAACCTTTTGCAGTATGCAGTTCTCAACCACGACGCTGTCTGCTGTAGGACGCAATGCAACGACAAGGCAGACCATGCCGGTCTGTTTAGCTTTTGGATGCCTCCTGAAACCGACTGGCCACCACTCGTTGTCGACGTATACGATGTAGAGACATGTGGACAGTCAACAACAATCGGTGCCGCTCTACAGCGTAATATGTATCCATCCTTTGTGCGCTGGCTGTTCCACGTCGGTTTCAGTACCAAATTCCCGCGTTCGCCATCAACATATAGCACAAATCTACCGGACGACATTCTCCTTCTATTGGCAATGATACAAAGTCCAGCTGTGCAGGCGAGTTCGACCTTGTCTGCAAGCTGGGGAGAAAGTCCGCCTTCATTCGTGGGAATACAGGAATCACTGTTCCGGAGTGTGTTGAGACTTGTTGCAGACTATGCCTCGAAAGCTTCTATGTGCCGGATTCATCGCAATGGTACGCATGTCGACCAGGCAGCTATCCTTGCCCTGCAAAACGTCGTGAACTCTAGCACCTTTGGTTCAGGATCTGTCATCTCGTCTGACGATGAGCTGACTGTCACTCGAAGGCTCTTCACCGCTTTGAACGCCCGACCCAGTCTCTCTGTTTCAGATACACCCGACTTTTCTTGGTTCACCCCGAACATATCGGAGAAAGTATTGAAGGTGGCTTTCTCCGGCTCGGTCTATGAATATGTACTTCCCGCAATCACAAACATATTCCACTACGCTCTTTCGTCGGGAGCGTGTCGCTATGCGATCCCATGCCTCTACGAAAGACTTTTAGACCGTGATTGGCTGCGTGGAATCAGCGAAAACCTTGCTTCAGCCCCTCTTTCCGGTTTATCGACACCCCCTTCTGACCCTTTATATGCATGGGATCAGCGACAGACCGGGTTCATGGCATCATTGTACATTGACGGGCTGTCAATTCTTTCGATGGAATCACCAGCACTCTACGAATCCGTCATGCACAATCTACGGAAACCGGACAACTTGCTCACTATTCTCAAGGTTCTTCTCATTGCCGATATCGATACCCAGAAGAGACTTTGGAGCCTGGCAGCAATCGTCGACCGGACGTCGAAGGTATCTTTCGAGTGGGCACCTATCACACAGGCGCTTGTCGAATTCGCCCACGCCGATCATGCTGCAAGGTTGTACAAAGCAACCTTCCACTGGAACGATCATATTGGCTTCGAGCCTCCGAAGTATCTCGCACCCGAAGCAATCCCAGGAATTGCAGATACTTTTGCCGACGACGTTCAGCGTGGATTGTTTGCCCCACCTGTGTACTCCGGTAGTTCACATATAAGGGTAACGTTCTGGTCGTCGACTAGTGCGAATGAATCTGATCTTTGAATTGCAGGATCCGCAAGAGTTCCGCGAAATGTGGCGGAATGGCAAAGGCGCGCAGAAATACCGTGAGGGTTGGTCTCAGAGACATGTGCACCACCCGACATCTGACCCACGCGAGCGTGCTTATTTGGAGAAAGTTGAACGTTGGTATCCATTGATAAACATTGTACGAGCAATCTAGTGCGGCTACACGTCTGTGATACTTCATTTATTGCATTCACATTGTCACTCTTGTAACGAGAAGATCGCCGTTTTGTTGCCGTCACTCCGACTGAGTCTTCAATGGACTTTTCCTTCTCACTGTTGCTATCCGTTCTGCATGATATAGCTAGCTGGGACCGCCCGGGCCCCGTAGCATCCAAGAACAACATTCGTAGGATATGTTCTAGCCGACCATGGCCACCGTCGACTCATCGAAGCTTTGACGCCGCCAATAACATACTTCGTTCTTTCGACTACCCATAAGTGACTGGGTACTCGAACACATTCTGCGATGACGACTCACAGCTGCCCATGTATGAGCGAACTCAAAGTGTCGTGTGCCACTACGATGATGAATTGAGAACACGCCTACATAGAGTAGGCTACAACCAGATCTCTGTCTTTAGTACGCTGGAGTGATGATAAGATGCTCGTCCGCTGAGCGCTTGTCCCAAACTTGGATTACCTCTCGTACATGATTGATTGATAGCACGGCACAACTGCTGCCGAACGGCCATCACCTTTTCTAAGCTCCGAGGTACCCACATAGGGCGACGAAAACATCTTAAACAACGCCCCGACCAGATTGTGGCTGATCTGTGGGCTACAAAGCTACTCGAATATTTAATACGACACGATTTATCCACATTCTCAAAGGTGCAGCCATGAACGAAGACCTGGCACCGAGCAGTAGCACCGCGACCATCCAAGCAGACAATTCACCGACGACGCAAAATGGTAAATTGTTTCTTACGCATTGCTTATCGGCGTCATTCATCATTTCGCAGCTGTCAATGACCCCTATAATTACGAGCAGAAATACCCGCCCGACCAGGAATACAAAGAGATGTCCGCCACCGCCAGAGTTTGGAGCACGTACATGGATGAAAGCGGCAAGCACGATGAGGAGAGAGTGAAAGGGTGGAGCGCAAGCCTTGACGTGCTGCTCATATTTGTGAGTCTATCTGGCGCTCCTACTTCAATATGAGCCTTGACAATGGCCGGTATAGGCTGCAGTTTTCTCGGCTGTTGTAACAACTTTCGTTGCACAGACGTGTCAAAACCTCCAGTTGAACCCCACCACTGTCACAAATGCCCTCATGTTAGAGCTCATTGCAGTGGAGCGCGCCATTGCTCAAGGAGTCGAAGCTGTTAATGCTGTCCCCGCCGCTTCCATCATGTTCTCCCCCAAGACCTCTGACCTTTGGGTCAATGGCCTGTGGTTCACCAGTCTCGGTCTGAGTCTTGTGACAACTCTCTTAGCTGTGGTAACCAAGCAGTGGATTCACGAGTACACGTCCATTCCGTCGGGAACCCCACGCTTTCGATCCCGCATCCATCATTTTCGATTCCGAGGCCTGGAAAGGTGGCACGTCCCGATGATCATTGGACTTCTCCCATTCGTGATGCATGCATCACTCGGTATTTTCTTTGTCGGACTGGTCATTTACCTCCACGCTCTTAGTAAAACCATGGCGGCGGACCTTGCGTGTATCGCTGGCGTCGCCTATGCCTCGTACTTCATTAGCAGTGTGCTTCCTGTCTTCCACGCAGATTGTCCTTATAAGACGACACTCACCTCGCAATGTTTCCACGTCTTTGCCTATCTGTGTCGACACCTTGCCGTGAAATGGAATTTCACTCCCATGATGCATTCACTGAAGGATCTGGAGCGCATTACTGTGCATCGGGCAAGCGACGCGATAGATTCTTACGCACTGTCGTGGTTATACCAGATGACCTCGAATATTTCGGTGCAGAGCATTGTGCTACAAGCTTTTGGTGCGCTGCCTCTTCAGAGTATCCCCACCATCTGTCGCAAAGGCGGCGGTATTCCGGATGTTATCGCAGCCATTAACGAGCACTTCCGTCCTGGCGAGTCTCTCGATCGGTTCGAGAGACTGCAACGAGCAGCTTTACGCTTCGAGGAGCCAGTCGCTGGAACCCTTCTCATGACATACAGTCATGCGCCGAGCATGTACGCCCTTCTGCGTGAGCCCTACCATGCGATCAGCTTCGTTTCGAAGAATCTTCTTAGTCACCACGGACATGACACCGCACTGGATGCTGTGTTTTTGGGCAGGATCTTTGCTAGTGCCGTCTCGCCGGGCTGCGATTGGCTTGGCATTAGCGCAGAGACCCCGACAAAACTCTGGTGCAAGCTTTTGTGGTGTGCATTGTCACATCATTCCTGCCCTCAATTCGACTGTAATCGCTCAAAATCCCCTCTGCTCACCTTGCAAACGTCAGAGTCTGGACGCTCGCTACCTTTGGTGATCAATGACTACGACTTAGAGGTCAACGGGACCACTGAATATGTGGGAATGGCCTTGTTCAACAACATGTATCCGTCCTTCGTACGATGGATCCTCCGCGTCGGATTTCCCACTTTCTCGCGATCTTCTGCCGACTCCACGCTGAGCCTCCCGGAAGATATCCTACTTCCGTTGGCCATGATACGTACTCCTGCCGTTCAGAAAACGTCCTCCCTTCATGATGCCTGGATGAAAGAGGAGAATTTCCCCAGTGAAGTCGACCAATCCGTGATTCAGTCCTTATTCCGTGATGCAATCGAGATTCTTCGAGGGTACGCAGCACACAACGATTTCGTGCATCGACATCATGGTGCTGACGTTCGCAAAGCGGCAACGTTAGCACTTGTACAGCTCGTCACATCCGAGAGGTTCGGGACCGGAGAAAGCTATATCACTCGAGAGGACGAGCTACTTGCACTTGAAGGCGCAGTCCTGGGAGTGAATCGTTGCCGCACGGAATGCATCCGCATCGATGAGCTCCATGGTAGCTTCACTCTGGAGGCAACCGAAAAGCTGATTCGGGTGGCTTTCTCTGATGTTCGCGACCTATATTCAACCCTGGCCGGAGTCGTCTTCTATCTTGTCTCGACCGATCTTCACGCATCGGCTATTGAGACTGTCTATACCACCCTCATAGAGCGAGACTGGCTCCATGGACTCAGCAAAGACTTGCTCAATCCAATAGGCACGCAATCTGGTGGCCACCAAGACCTTCTACATAGATGGCAGAACCGAGACACGGGATTTTTGGCGGCGATGTATGTCGATGGTCTGCCTGATCTTCTCTCCCACTCCCCCGCCACGTTCACGCGGGTCATGGACAATTTGAGCGAACGCGACAACCTGGCTGCCATGTGTAAAGTTCTGCTTTTGGCCGATGTGTGCACGCAGGAACGTCTGTGGCGATTGGCGGCAATGCTCGACACTGAGCATTGGGACGATGTCCTTCAAGAGCTCCTTGTATTCTCAACGACCAAGCAGGCCAGTGAGCGTTACGCTCGAAACTATTATTTTCCCAGCGTTGGTCCAGGAGCGGTACGAACGAGACAGGTCATGCCGACTGAACTTGCTGGCGTAGCATTCCGATTCGTCAATGGCGTGAAACAGAGTCAGTTCGAGCCGCCAGTGTATGCAGATACATCTCCGTGGATTGGGGTAAGTCGTTCGAGCTGCTTCGGGTTTTCGCTGTCTGACGATATCTCCTCAGGATCCTAACGCCGTATTCAAAACGATTTGGGGCAGAAGGAAGAACAGGCATGTACGGCAAGATGCCATGGCAGACGTAGAGAATGAGTATATCAAGGCCGAGCGTCGTCGTCTACCATTCATGTACCTTGTCCCCACTTCCTAACGACGTTTGACCGTGTTCGAGATAACAAACCGTATACTGTGAATTGGGAGCAAACCTACTGTGTCGTTACAACATGACTATACAAATCGCCATACCTTTGTCCCTCAAATGGACGCCTTTCCCCTCGGCTCGAACGGGATCAGCAGCGCCAATGCCCCAGCCAGGATGACCAGTCCGCCCGCGATGTACACCGGGACAGCCGTGGTTATGTTAGCGTACAGCGCAATCACTGGGGCCTGCATCACCAACGTCAAATAACCGTAGTATCAAAGAGAGCACAACACTGACAATAACACCAAAGACCCTCGACGCAGTAGCCACGAGCCCATTCCCCGTCCCGCGATCCTTCGCCGGGAAGATCTCCGGCGAGATCGCGTACAACACGCCGTACATGATCTACACACATCCTTTGTTAACGGATCCAGGGAAGGAGGAAGGAAGGAAGGGAACGCACATTGCTAAAGAAATAATACCCGCAGTTCCATCCCAACAGCCCGTTCGAGCTACGGGCTGTTGTGCTCGCGAACAAAAAGGCGCCGGTGAGCCCTAGTTTCGCGAGGGGTCGTTGAATAATGGACGGTCGATGAGGGAAGATGTTACTCGCCCGATGAGATTGCCAGAGTGCCCTTCCGTCCGATGTAGGGGTGTTGTACGGCCCAACCGGCGAGGAGGGCACCGGGCACGCCGATGACACTCAGGATGAAGTTCTGCAAGGTGATCAGATTGGACGGCCAAGGAAGGAGTCTCTGATTGAGAACCAACGTTTCTGTAGGTGATGTTGAGCGATCCATCTCCGAAGGAGGCCCCACGGTTAGTTAGTCTGAAGGTTGAGTCTGTCAGCCAACTCTTCTTCGCAGCGAAGAAGGATACAACGCACAGGAAGGGTAAGAAGCTGTTGTACAGCGTAGACGCGAGTCCAATGATACCCCAGAGGGCGATCAACAACGAAGTGGAAAAGGCCATCTTTGGGGTTTTGAATAGCGCCTTGACATGGTCCAACCCATAAACCGATGCCTTGCTCAACAGCGGTCTGCCTGCGTTTGCGGGGCCCTTCTCGTCCTCTGCTGAGACCTGACCTGCCCGGACAAGGTCTTCGA
Organism: Strobilurus stephanocystis; assembly: GCA_019915075.1. Lineage (NCBI taxonomy): Eukaryota > Fungi > Basidiomycota > Agaricomycetes > Agaricales > Physalacriaceae > Strobilurus > Strobilurus stephanocystis. Next base: position 1,312,973 of record JAHLMI010000010.1, read on the forward strand.
CAGTCAGGGACGAGGTCTTCCCGTTGTATTTCGCAATCCTGTGAATAACGTCCACGGCCTCGGCGTCCTTACCGAGTCCCACCAAGAAGCGAGGGCTCTCCACGAGGTCGAAGATGAAGAAGCGTATGGACCACAATATCAGGGTGATTCCTCCAAGGGTAAAGAGGAGGTACCGCCATCCCATGTTATCTGCGCGTTCACACGTCGTAGCGGTGGTGGAGCACGAGAAATTGGCAATCAGCGGCCATGCAATCTGTCAGACACAAGTCAGTCCCCGGCAGAGGTAATGGAAGCATATATCACACGTACGAGAGCACAGACGAGTTGTCCTATGCACCACCAGATGGACATGACGGTCAGCAGGTACTGATGCGTACCGGGAACGAGGTCTACGACAATTCAGTCAATGCTTCCTTCTCGAAAGAAGAAGAACTGACCGAGAAAGACAGCAGAGTCAACAGGCATGTTACCTGTACAATTTGCGCGCGTCAAGATACCGTCAGACTAGACTGTAGATTAACCAACCTCCGACACCGACGCCGACTACAGCCAGCAGAGAGGCCAGAGTGATTAAATTCGACGAGCCACCCGCAGATAAGCCAAATAGTCCGGCGATGAGGAGGCTGAGATTGAAGGACCACCTGAAATGAAATCAGAAGGACTCGGAGGTTGGGTGTGCCGGATGATAACACCTTCGTCCCCATATATCGCACCCCAAGCTCCACACGATTGCACCAACCAGGAGACCAATGTTGGCAGCCAGCGTGAGGTAGGGACCATTGAAGTGGAATTCGGCGGTGACTTGACTGAGTATAAGGCTTGTTATCAGCTAAGAGGCTATGGTTAGTCTGGCCATCCGGCAAATGCGAGTTCGAACGAACCGGCCAGACACTGTCACTGTTACTGATGTTCAGACACACGTCGCAGAGATTGGGTAGGACACGCACGCAAACCAGCCAAATCCAGCACAGACGAAGAGATGAATCTGGTACCTCCCCATCCCGAGTTCCTGGATAGCGTTGTTCAAAACGCGCGCCTTGGCTTGGTAGACAGGATCGACGGAGCCTTCCGCGTGCATGTCGAGGAGCGCCACATTGGCCAGACTCATCGCTGGTGTGACGTTGCCAGTCTGGGCGTCGCCGTCGAAGTCAGCAACGGATTTCGAGTCGAGGCCCACGTCGGGGGAAAATTTCTCGGCCATGATGATGGATGGTGGTAGACAAGATGAGGGCCGGGGTTCGCCCTTTTATCCGCGTCGAAAGCTAGGAACGGCAGTGGATGGGCGGAAGAGAAGCAACAGGCCCTGGACAGGCCTGCTCGCCGGCGATGAGTCATCATGAGCATCCAGGGTCATCTTTGCCGGCGGCACAGCGCGCGCGCCGCGCATGATCTGCGAAACTACTACTTAATACTTGTTACCTCGCTCATGTCCTCGGGTCGCAGTCAAACTCATTCGACATACGGGAGAATGCGGGTCTCTACGCGTATGCCGCCCATTGTCGCGAGCATGTCGGTGGCGCTGACTCATTGACACCATCTCGACGTCGCAAACCTTCCGCTGGATGGTCTGCGCACTCAAATTTCGGTCTCTGAGTCCGGAGGACACGCCGGATTCTCACATCTCCTTCTTTTGCTAAGCACTGTGTGGGGCCGTGACGCTCACTGGCAACGCTGACTCACTTCCTTCCTTCCTTCCTTCCTTCCTTGACCTTCTCAGCCTGACATCACCTCCGTGTAACCTCTGAACTCATATAAAATGGAAAGACGAGAAGCCACACCCCACTACCATCCTAAACCATGACGCTCTACATCCCTCCAATTCCAAAGTCTACCATCCCTCCAACGCTCTACATCCCTCCATCAAAGGTTACCATCTCCGTCAAAGCTATCAATACTGGCATGCCGGAGACTCAACTCCCCGCGCGCCAATTCATGAAACCTGTCCCCGAGGGGCGCGAGGCTTTCACCTGCCCCATCTACGCTTTCCTTCTCCAGCATCCCTCCGGAAAGCGCCTACTCTTCGATGCTGGGATGAGGAAGGACACTGAAGGGTTGTCGCCCGCTAACAAGGCACTGATCAAGCAGTGGAATGACTTGGGCTTCCGTGGGCTCGTTGTAGAGAAGGATGTCGTTGATCACCTCGAGGAAGGGGGTGTCAGTCCAGCGGACATTGATACCGTGATCTGGAGGTTTGTTCTTCTTTCCCTGTGCTTTCCGTAACGGTAGCTCATTATCACTGTTGGATACAGCCATGCGCATCTTGATCACATCGGTGAGCCGGCGGGATATTCGGCTCATAACTTGTCAGTCGCTGACCTATCTCGTAGGCGACATGAAGAAGTTTCCACCACAGACAGAACTCGTCGTCGGTCCCGGAACTGACCTTCGGACGTATCCAACCTTCCCCGATGCTAACCTAGTCGAAGACGATCTCAGGTCAAAGATTCCACCTGCTCTCGAAATTCTCATCTGAACTTGAACAGCGGACGCAAAGTTACCGAACTGAAAGACTTCCCGACGAAAATCGGCGAATACGATGCTTTGGATTACTTCGGCGACGGAAGTTTGTACATCCTCAACGCTCCCGGTGTACGTCTTTCCGATCCTCAGTTGCTTACACCCCAATGACACTCTCATAGCACTTGGCCGGGCACATCAGCGCCCTCGTCCGCGTCACATCCGACCGGGGCCGGGCCGACCCATTGGCATCTGCCGTCCTCCTCGGTGGAGACACATGCCACCACCCCGCGCAATTACGTCCTAACAAATACTGCCCATGTCCAGTCGAGTCGTTCCCTACGAACACGCCGCGTGATGTTCCCCTACTCAAGATACCGGAGGGTCCTTCCCTATACCAGGACCGCGTGACTGCGGTCGAGACGCTAGGAAAACTCGCTCAGCTCGATGCCGACCCGGATGTGCTGGTTCTGCTCGCACACGACAGCTCACTGCCTGGAATCATAGACGAGTTTCCGAGGAGAGTTAATAAGTGGCAGGACAAGGGGTGGAAGGACAAGATTGCCTGGGCATTTCTGGAGAGTGGACACCCGGCGAATAGGTTTGAGTGAGCGAGGTCTGATAACAATGAAGTATATAGTAGTCAGTGGAGCATCACATTGTAAAAGCACTTTGTAGGAAGTCACATATCTCATCCATCATAACCTAGCGGCAGTCGAAGCCTGACATTCATTGAATATTTGTGATTACGGTACTGTAGCCAGATCAGGTGCGCGATCCGCTCACGCAGATATTTGACCAAATTGCGGCCACCAAGTCTGCCTCAGCGAGAAGAGCATATTTTGGTCGTTCGAGCTCGTCTGACGCTTGCTGAGACTTCTGAGTGCACTGCACTGTGCACGGCGATCAAGTAGTCACAATTGCTACTGAGCATGTCGGTAAAGTCGGTTGGCACTGGCTCAGTGGAAAGTATGCAAAAGATGGTAATCTTGTACCGTCGTACGTCGCACGAGGTCTGATAGTCATGAGCACCGCAGAGCAATTGAGTGAGTTTGACTGATGTTAGAGTATGTATACTCTGACGTGTCCCATCGTCAAAGAACGGAGGCGCATGCCGCACGATGGAAACGTCGAACGAATTTATCAAGATTCAATCAAAAATTTCGTGGTTACGTGGTAATTTGTAACTTATTACTCTTAGAAAGAGGCAAAAGGATTCCCTCTAGCCGACTTGAACGACTGACCTCGTCATACAGATGCACGTACGCCTGTACTAGTGACGCGCTCTACCACTGAGCTAAGAGGGATGTTTGTTGTCGTCATGGGGTCAACACAATTCAAATGCCCTCCAGGAAGCCACAATCGTGTCCGGTAGTCAATACCTAAGCTACTTTGCCCTGATAATGTTCATTAACGGCCACCATCTCTGCACTTTGCTCAAATAGGCTCTCTCTCGCGAGTCAGCAGTTGGGTTGTCAACTCGAACATCTGCCCACTGCTCGCGGTACAGTGCAGCGCCAATGCCGTTGTACCACATACCTCGCAGCGCATTAGGATCCTACACAAAGATACTGTCAGAAAGAGCACAGCACCTCATGAAGTCAGTGACTCAACTGCAAGGATGTCACCCGAAAACGTTGGCGGCGTAAATGACCGGATCATCACGTCCTTTGCAAATATAGCGGCAGCCTTGGGAATAAAGTCCGGAGAAACGTGCTCTGCGACCCGGCGGTTGCTGACCGTATCCGTTGTCGAGTGGAACGTTCGTGAGTAGATATCCTGAGCGTCGACAGATACGGCAAACAGTCGTAATTCACTCAAGCACCAATTCCAGTGTGAACACGGAAGGTTCAGTATCTCAGCCAGCTTCCATAGGCAAGCCTGTGATTCTGTATCAGCGGTCAAGAGAATTTTGCACATGGTCAAGAGATTCCTCGACTGTGCGAGCTCCTCCGCCATTCCGTAAAACGTGTCTGCACACTCAGAAGCCAAAGCTCGCAAGCTATCAACATAGAGCGAGGCCAAAAGACTAGTGTGGCGAAGCTGCCATCGATGCAGTGGGTCGTCACTTCCGATGTCGGCATCCGGCAGTATTCCTTGACTGGTGAGGCTCAAGCTGAGACCCTGTATCCATTGCCTTTGCCTGAGGTGTCGGCAGACGCATTCAACATAACTGATGTGGCCCGGCGATGACAGAAAGTAAGAAAGTATGTGCGAAATGGCCCGCGCGTTGGATGCAAAGGATACACGAAGAAGTTTTTCGCAAATATCCGGAGTAAGCCACGAAAAGTCGTGGGATGCGCCTTCCAGATCTACCTGTCCGTTCAATGCACCGAACAGCGTCACTAAGACGGAGACCTCGTCCTTTGGTATGATGCAAGTACCCGACCCAAAGAGGTCCGACTTGACGACATTTTTGAAAGCAAGGATAGCCGCTCTGTGAACATATTTGTGTCTTTGGTGCAAATGTCCTCGAACGGTATAGCCGCCCGCGTATAACAGGAGATCTTCGAAGAGCGAAGAGTCATATAACGTTCCATGTGCCTCTCGGGTCCAAACCTCGTGCAAGGACGAGCTCATCTGGATAGACGGAGTCTGGAGCATGGCGAGCACGAGGAATATGTCGTCCGGCAGGCCTTCAGTATGATCTGTGGCCTTTTTCTGAAAACGAGGAAAGCCAACATGCAGTAGCCATCGCACGAAGGACGGTCGCATGTTCTCAGACAATGCAAACCCTAACGACAAAGCTCGCCCATTTGTGTCCCGATCGTAGCTGTCAATGACGAGCGGCGGCCAATCCGTTTCGGGCGGCATCCAGAAAGTATACAGATCAGGCATGTTCGATTTACCGCTACAGCCGGAACGTTCACAGCTGTGGTGAAAGACCGCAGAGTGTAACAGCGTAGACCATACTTGAGATGGTACGTCGTGATCGATGGCAAGCCAGTCGGATCCTAGACGTAGAGCATTCTCGAATATCTTTCCCCAGAAGACAACATCCAGGTCATGTCGAGTTCCAAGCAGATGGTTGCGCAGAAACTCGACTGCAGGTCTAGGATCAATGTGCTGGAAAAGATCATAGGCTGTGGGCTCGGATCCCATGAATACAATTCCACCGCCATCGAAGCGAAGCGCTGCTCGATGTAAGCGTTCAAGTCGGTCCTCTGACTGCGTCGGCTGCAGACGGAGTTGAAGGGCTTCCACAACGCCTTTGATCCCTTTGGGACCTTCAACTAGGGAAATCATCTGCAGGGGAAGGCTACTAAGTGCCTGAAGGACAATACTCTGAACGGAGAAGTTTGAGGTAGTGTTGTAGAGCCATGTCAAGGCAGAAACCTCAACGTGGGATGACTGACGTTCCACGGCCTGTGTTTCGACATCTCTCAGGGAAGCTGGCTGCGAGGGAGATGGACTGGCGTTGCAGTTGAGAACACAGAAAACTCTCAATCGACGTAAAGACGCCAGCAACAGATAGCAGTAGGATAAGGATGTTTTATAAGGGCAGTCTGGGAAAAGGAGAGGAATCGTATTGCTGAGGAAGTAGAGCAGAAATGTTCCTCCTGCGAGAAGTCCGAGGGCTAGCGCAATCGCAGTATATAGCGCACACACATAGACCACTAAACCAACGACAAATAGACCAAGAGAGAGGTGCATGAGGACGGGTAATAACGCCATGATAAGGGGAACCTGCCACCTTTTCAAGGCAGTATATCGATAATGACGGATACGGGAACGATCAAGAGGAGTTCCAGATGGTATCGACTCGTATTGATGGATCCACTGCTTCGCCACAATTGCGATCAAAGCAGTGGCCAGGATGAGGCCCAAGCTGACGAAGAGGAGCGCATTGACCCAGACAGCAGAATTGTTCGGTTGCAATGAAGCGGCGTCGACAGAGAAGGCAGGGACCGCATCAACGGCATCAGCACCTTTCACCATCGCACGCTGGACGGCGATAGATTCAGAGACGAGTCCGGCGACCAGCATAATGGGATCGACTTGAAGAATCTGGTATGTTCGAGCGACGAATGTCGTTATTACGGCAGAAAACAACGCAGCCTACAGCACATTGACCGATCAGCTACGTGTGTTTACGGGACTAAACACTGGTACTACTCACAAAGACAAGCAGAACATCAAGTCCGTCCTGCCAATCCGCAACCCTCTCGCGACTATACTTGCTGCTCTCGTCTTCGTATGTATTCCATACCTTTCCGGTTGACGACATCTTCGTGAACATTTCATCGGACGGAGACTCTTGCTCATAATCGTAGCAATCGTTGCGGACTACGAGTAAAGGGGTTCGTCAAATATCAAGCGTGAATAGTCAGATTTTCGTACCGCCGTGGCTGCAGGGCGGAGAGCCCATGCCCAGTAGGTCCGAGGGCGGGTCCCATCGCGATAGCATGGGTGTAAAGCTATCCTCTTCATTGCCTCGAGGCGGATTGCCGGGATGGTTCAGTTCGGGTAGCGGCTCTGAGCTTGAAGACATTGCATAGGGTGCTGTGATGGGTGGGATATTGAAGCCGGAAGGCGGTGGTCTGCATCTACAAGTGCATTTTTGTACATCGATCAGCGCACACCTCCTCCGAGTAGATCTAGATGCACATAAGTACTCGCATCAGATCATGAAGGAAACAATCACGAATGAACAAAAGCCAGGATTGCCTAAGGCCGGTATCTGTGGAATGATCGTCATTTCTCGTAACAAAAGAGTCTAACAGTCAGTGAAGCATCGACGTCGACATAGTGGTCGAATTAAGGCAGGCCAGTATCAAGTCACCTAGTAGTCACAAGGCTCTACTCGAGGGAAAGGCGACGTGTCGTTGCGCATAGATACTGCTGTCCGATCGGCCTAAGGTCTACGTCACCGAGCTCTCTCTGCACGGCTTTAGATGATTCGAGGATGCACAGGATACCGTGGCATTGGTGTAATGCTGTGTACTACCTGTGAACATTTCCCTCACGAGATGGAGCCTCTCCGGATGCAAGCCACACATAGGGGGAGTCGAACGAGAAACCTACAATAATCAAGAGAGAGGGGAATGAGATGAGAGATATGCTACAATGTTATGTTACAGATGAGAAAAAAAGATAGCACGACTACCAGAATTTCCAGCCTGGTTTCGGCTTCCCCACTCCACCCCCATCGCGTTCTTTCCTCAATTCCTCGAGCAGACGCGTAACGCCATCGAGCTGCGGCCCCACAGTCGCGCGGCCACCGAACCAGTCCACGACGATGGGATAGTTCGCTGGTCCAGGCCGCGGCGAGTCAGGGTCCAAGTATGCATTGATTGTTTGCATTTCGCCCGGACCTGGCTCGGTTTCTTCGACGTCGAGCTTAAAGTCAAGCGCAGGGTTTTTGGGGTCTCCGGGAGGGTATGGGCCAGTGCTCGCAGCGGTCAGCATCTGGACGGCTTTTCGAGAGTGTTCCAATGATGGATTATGACTGCCAAGGCGAATGTACGATGAGTCTGTTGTCGCGCACGACAACAGAAAGACTTACTAGCAGGTTATTGAGCGCTGTAGATAAGGTTAGCAATGAGGGGGAGGGTTGTGTAGAATACTGACCACGCCGCGAAAAGCTTTCAGAAATGACATGACGGTGTGAGCTGAGCGCAGGTCAGGCGGAGGTAGAGGTCCGAAGTCCGGCTGCTTGTGGGCCAAGCCTGCCGACTTGCCGAGGGCTGGAGCCCGAGCATCACCCGAATAGGAAAAGACCGGAGCGAAAGCTAGACAACGTTCCTTACCTCCTTACCACCGTCACCGCAGGCTGTCTCCCGTTGCCACCGCCATCGCCATTTAGGACAACGCATAAGGCGCCCACGACATCCTAGAAGAGGAACCGACGCGAATTGCTCAATAGACCTATATCAACGTGCGTACATGTCGCATCAATAGATGATATCCCTAATAGTTGCCTAGCATTCACAACGTCGGCATACATGATAACCACAAGATGAGCCACGACGTCGACTCTGAATCCCTTTCCAAAGGAAAAGGGAAGGGCAAAGCCCACACCGTTGACGACCCCACCGAAACTACGCCTTTGCTCCCGACGCCGTCCAGCTCGGTGCTCGACGACGATGGCGAGGGTCCATCGCCAAATACAGCCCGCAGGCGTCTCGTCTCTAAACTTGTGTCTGTCTTTCTCGTAACATTGGCCATCTGCGTCATCCTACTTGTCGCTCTAGCCCTCGTGGCCCGGTCCTATGTCGCACAGATCTCGCGAATATCACCCGAGGCGGTGATAAAGGATAATTTGAAGCTCAGCGGGCCCATCGGTGTCAATGTGCTCAACGTCACCGACTCCGGCGGCATATGGGTCAAGATTGACGGGCGTATTGGGCTGGATGCAACTCGAGCACTGGGCGTCAGCCCGGACAGCTATGACAGTCTCGTCACCGAGATTTGGAAGTCGTTTGGCCGCTGGGGTATCCGCCGAATGCATGTGGTGTCGCTGGACTTCAGCCAGGTACGGCTGGTCAACGATGACGACGTTCTGTTGGCCACACTCGATCTCGAGCCGCAGGAAATAGTGCTTGCTGTCGACCCGCCGTGGGACAAATCCTGGTTGCAACCGATATCGACTTCCGTCTTCTTACAGCCGACGGACAACACAACCAGTCTCATCTCCTTCTTCAACGACTCTTGGCGGCTCGGTCGAGCCATCATCGACGTGGAGGTGGACCGAGTGGGCATACAGGGCGGTGCTTTGGGCCATTACAGTTGGAGAAAGAGGGTCCACGAACAGTTCTCCAACATCAAGACATATCTGGTCTTACATCGTGAGTCTTCCCAGCATCTTTCGTCTCTCGAACTAACTTGTTTTTTTCTTCGCAGTACCACAGCTACCGGGGCTACCTCAACCAGGTCGCGGTGTCCCGTTCCCTTCTCTTTCGGAACTTATCACACTTGATTCATTCTCTGTGTCCAATGCCCACGACCAACTTGCGCTATCTGCAAGCACTACACTCGTCAATCCCGTCCCGTCGCTCAACTTCACTGTCCCGACATTGCCCTTCTCTGTCTCACTACCTCCGGACACCCCCATTGCGGCTGTCAACACTGCTTCGTTCACGACGACGCACCCGAATATCACCATTGACATAACCGGCTCCGTCCTCCCCCTACCATCCAGCTCGGCCAAACTGCTATCGACTTTCCTATCGCGCTATCTCTCTGCTTTACCCAACGACATTGTTCTGGCTACACCGCTCATCCCCAACCTCACCATCGACGCCGAGTTCCCCGGCCCCCGCCCCCGCCCACGCGTCCTCCGAAACGTCACCATCCACGACATGAAGATCAAGCCAGGCAATGTGTTCCTCGCCAGCGGCATCGTCTTTGCTCGTGTAGTCCTCCCGCGAGGAATGGACATTTCGTTAGACGTAACACACGTTTTGCCGGACGTGCTGGTGTTTGACGGGGAGGCACCAGAATCCTCTTGGCCGTACAGTGCGGGTGCACCACCCTCTGCACCGCCTCTTCCCGATCCCATTCCCGAGCATGCCTTTGCGCACATCCGGCCGGACGACTGGCTTGAGTCTGAGTGTATCAGCATCCCTCCGGGCGAAGGCGAAGAAGGCGCGACGTTCGCGATCAAAGCCCGCTTGGAAGATGTCCCGTTACAAGTCCTCCCCGGGCGCCAGACGGAGTTTAGCAACTTCATCAGCAAGGTCGTGTTTGGGAAGGATGGGGCGCTGGCGGGGTTGGTGGGGACTGTTGCCGTGGAGGTGGATGTGCCAGGGCTGGGTACTGGTGGAGAGTTGCAACTCGAGGGGCTGCCGTTTTCTGGGAGCGTGCTCATCGGGAAGAAGAACATGTTGTCGTCGAAGACGATCATGCCCGGGTGGCGATGGCCTTTTGACGGGTAGTGTGTAGTGCCGTTTGATGGACTTTGTGATTAGGCAGGAGTTATTGTACTAAATTGTGTTTGTATCTACTGATTTTTGCGTTTACTACCATATAGGCGTGCAGTTGTATATCTAATTGACGAATCATGCGTTGAGTTTGGGCATGTTGAGGCATGAATGTGTATCAACCGAGTGCGACGTGCCGAACAATGATCTCGACGATTCAGAGGTGAAATGCGCTGGCTCGGCCATGCAAAGAGGTGGGTGTCGATTGAGCAGGCCAGGCGAACTTGAACTCGGTAGGGGTCCAAGAAACATACAGTGGGATATTAAGAGTGATTACTGTTCAGGTCAACACGAGGCTACAATCGACCAGGATCTAGCACATCGAAAGGAGCGTGGGTAGGATAAGGAGTGTAGTATGTGAGTCTGTATCGTGAAATTCCCGTCGTCGTCGTCGTGAGCGACTCCCGTGAATAGCAAGAAGTCTTGACGAAATATGGTAAGCCTGCAGCCTTGAGCCTCAGCTGAGGAAATAAGACTCACCTGTCTCCAGGACTGAATCTCACGACCTCTCTGAATCGACACTCAAGTCATCGCGCATGACCTGTCTGTAAGTTATGCAATGTCGTCGCAACATCTGGAAATAACACTTACGACGTCCTCAAACGACACTGAGGGCAGGCCGATAGCGTCCTTGAAACGTCGAATCGTCGTCGGCCTCGCCAGCGCCGCAATCACTATATTGGAAGTGAATCTTCAATTCTCCAGGCACTGCGATGTTCCTTACGATAACTCAAGACAAGGGTCACAAAAAGGTGGAAGCGCATCAGTCGAATGCGGCAGACGGGAGGGGAGGAAGGATGGGTGATGAGCCACAGCCTCTAGTACGGCCACTGATACAAGTACGCTCCAGCGACGAACATATCAGGAGATCATTGTTTTCAGGACCGAGATCATGAGCAAAAGAGGAAGAAGGTCGTTCAAAGCGAATGTATGTACAATTCAATAGTGCTGATGGCGCTGTTGTTCTGCAACACATTTAGAGATCCGGTCAGTGATGGTGTAACCGTGCAGTACGTATCCGAAATGAATTCGGCTGGGATTATGACTTGTCCCTAGAGATATTTCGAGTCCACAATGGCCTTACCTCCAGGCTTCGCCTTAGAGGTAGAGAGTCAAAAGTTGCCACACGACTCGGAGGTGATCATGAGCGATTTATCGGCTCTCCGACTCTCTGGCCGTCTATCTTCTTACAGATCTGAAGCGCCTCGCGTGCTCCGATATTCCCTCCATTGCATACATGTATAGGAAATTCATGTTTCCAAACCACCGTCGATCTCGCATCATTGCCAGTGCACATGACACGGTTTGATTCGCTACTTCATATTGTCCATCTAGCTAAGACGACTACAGCGAGGTATATGCATCCTAAAACCCCGACAGTATTCAAGACAGATAAGGTATACGCGACGTACAACAGTAGAATCACTTGTCCACATGAAGACTGAATACATAATGCAATGTTACTCCCTTGCCGCAAACGGGACACTTCGGGGAGTCTACGACAGCTTTAGCGATGCAGCTATGTATAGGGACCTCTCAGAAAAGGACTGAAAGAAACTCGTGGAAGACGTACCGCGCACAGAAAACGTGCCCACAGACTGTGGCGCTGATGTTCTCGCACGGATTGCGATTGCAGATCCGGCAATGCATGCTAATTCTGGAGGTATGGGACGACAGGGGCAACATGACGAGATGCAAGTAAAAAGTGAACTGACCAACCTTGAGCTGGACAGAAGGTCCGACGGCCAGAAAGTGCGGCCCCACGAGCCGCTGTTGCTCGACCAGGAAGTTGAAGACGTCTGCTGGGAATGATTCAGTCTACCGAGCAGGCTTCATGATCTAGTATAGACGTACAGGAGGGCTCAGCGAACCCCAAGACCCGGGGGATGTATCCACACCCCCCTGTACCCAGTCGTTGCTCTTCCATGAGCCGGAAGTATTGGCGGCAACTTTCTAGGTACGAGTCAGTACATCACGGCTGAAACTTAGAAACCGATCAACGACGAACAGAGAACGACGGTTCAAACGTGAAAGAGTAGCGAGCGTCTGGGTAGACCTGATCAGGGCTCTTCTCGACAGCGTCTTTGGCGCGTCGGTTGTCCGTTTTGCCACATTTCCGTCTCGTGGCCCTTGTCGCCTGGAGTGGGATCAGTACCGCGGAAAATTAGTGATCAAGGAACACCGCACTTTCTCATTGGCCTCCTCGTCCTCAAGGATGACCTCCACGCTTTCAGCATTGCGTAGCTGCGGAGAGTGGACTGACGAGTGCTATACAAAGACCGATGAGCTTCAACTCCCAGGGTAGAGGAAGATAGTACATACTTCCATTCGCTCCTGCAGCGTCTCGAACCCCTCGTCGCATATCACACAAACAGTATGGTGTGGCGAGGAGCGAAAGTGCTCCTGCAGCACCTCGACGGTCTCAAAGGTGAGCTTGCACCGCCTGCATCGCCGGTCGACGTGGTCGTTCTCAAGATGCTATGTTCACTGGAAGGTTAATTGGATCTCAGATATGGAAGGCAAGCAAACCTCCTGCAACTCGGTCAGATCGAAGAAGCCTTTCTCGCACCCCAGAATGGTGCAATTTGGGTGATCCGCCGACAGAGCGTAATGCTCATACAGTTCATGTTCGTAAACTGCGGTGACCCGACAGTTCTTGAGGGCACAGTCCATCTTGGGGTGGGCGTCGAAGACGTGCTGGGTGAGAAACATGTGGCTGGTCAGGGATCGCAAAGAGGCGTAAGTACGAGATGACTGACCTGGCTGCATATCTCGTCGTTCCTGAACCCCTTCCCACATACCAAGCAATTTGGATGGGCAGGGGAGCCACGATAGTGCTCCTCGAGATACGCTTCCTCGCGGAAGGCGCGCGAGCACTTCTTGCATACGTGGTTCGGTGGGTGCTTAGCATTCGAGTGCTGTGAAGGAGGGAAACAACATCAGACTTGCGGAGCGGAGACGACGATATAGAAGCGGAGAGCATACCGCGTCAAGCGCGTACTTGTCGTGGAACAAGCGATCGCATAGATGGCAATGAGGCTTTCGAGCAGCCTGGAAGGACATCTCGGAATTGATGCACCTCGAGACCGGTACGGGGAGAGTTATATGGCGCACAGAGAGATCCAATGACGCGACCAACGTGAAGGGAAGAGCCTAAGGCATCAGTGGGAAATAATCTACTCGGATGGGGATCAAGAGTCGAGCTTATTTCAACATTTTCCCCCGGGACCGAGAGAAGGTGAGTCTATTCCGAAGACAGACGTATTCGAGGGTATCATAGTGCGTTTGGATAGAAGCCTTCGCGGTGGTGCGCTAGTTGCTGCGGGGCCGTTGGGTGGGCCGTTGATGATCTGTTTATTGGGTGAATTACGTAGGTAAGAGATGAGGGACTGAATACTGAGTTACCAGCTTACATAGAAAGAGAGGTCCCAATATCTCGAGGCGCTGCATCATGATATGTCCCTCACAAGTGCACATCATACCTTGCGCCACCAGAACGGCCACCGTAAAGGTTCTCTCGGTGCCTGAGGGATCTTCGCCTCGAAGATTGCTGCGTGCCTGATATGAACTTTGAGCGAAGGTAGAGGAATGGGGTGATTGAGCTTGTACATTGTTCAACATCTGCCAGCTGATACGTACATTGATACAGGACGACGACTCGGACCAGGCAATGGAAGGCAACATAAACAATGAGATCCTTGTATACAGATGCATTTCCTAGCGCAGTCTTCGGTGTGCGCTAAAGAAGCTTTGAGATACGAGTGCACACTCCATCAGAATAACTTTCAATGAGATGTTCAGCACCACAAGGATATCAGCGTCAATGAGATGTGCACAAGGCTGAGAGCCTCCCTGGGGACGATAATCTCCCAGTCGTCGAGGCCTTGGGCCGACATGAGAGCCGGCCACATTCATGGAACTTCTGCGACGTAAGGTTCTTAGCACCGATGAACGGTCGGGGCGTCCCCGAATTGACCTGACGAGAATTTCCGACAGAGTTGAAGCAAAACAGAAGGTTCGAGCGATGCATCGTTTTAGAACGGGCGAGCCACTGTTAATCAGTCTTGTTGTATTGGGCATGAGAGGAGACCTATCCGCACTATCAAATCTGGAAGTCACAAACAACAACGTTAGTCAAATGGTGGACACGAAGAAAAGAGAACGAACTACATTTACGTCTTGGAGCTCGTGCCGAAATCAACTTTTGTTCGCTGCCTCCTCCTTCTCTCTGCGCTCTCTCCGTCGCTTGACATCCCAGTTGTACACCCGGGCGGTGTTCACTTCCATTACAGTAAGCTGTTCGCGCAGAAATTCGAGGTCCTCGATGGTATTGGCTAGTGTGTTTTCCGCTGCCGTGTGTTTCGATCTCAAGAGATCGATGGCTTCCTGCAGTGGATAGGAAAGCATGACGTTGGCCTAGAGAGCAGTGAGGACGGGAAAGAGGAGACGATAGCGGCACTAACACCAAGCCATAGATATACCGTATCGGTGTCCTCTAGATCTGCTTCAGCGTATAATGTTTCGTTGAGCTCGAAAGTAGTGCGTATAGGCTTCGTCGATGTTTCTGCGCTATCTTCGTCCTCCAAGTCATCATCGTCGTCCTCCGAAGCCTTGCCTTTGCCTTCCTGTCCCGCACGGTGATCAGCGCCAATGGTAAGGGAAGACCGATGAACAGACACACGCGTCGTTCCTGGAGATATTCGACCATGTCCAACGTCTTTTGGTAATCAGGAATCTTCTCTTCTAAGCCGCGTCTCCGCGAGGCGAGGTTGGATTCCATATAACGGTACTTCCTGCAGCCTACTTAGCAGGCCGGCAGCGTTGTTGAAAATGGTGATCAAACGTACGCGATCGCGTCATTGAACGCTTTCAAAGGGCCCTCGACGTCGCCGTCAGGCCCGCCAACGTACTCCTCGACGTCGGCCTAAAAAGCTCGATTATCTCCCGTTGCTGCAAGACATGAGCATGGGGCACTAACAATGAACGGCGCCTTCGGTATGCCGCGCGGGTTCTTTTCTTCGGATACGACGGATCTGGTGGCCATCGTAGTATGTATTGACTGGATGGCGCGAGAGAAAGGCAGTACGAGCGTTGGGCGCTGTTGCAGACGATGAGCTAGCTCGATGGCACTGGTAGCAGAAAGCAAAGGTCGGGTCGCTTACGTTATGGCAACACATGCCTCGAAGACTCTGCCACATACCACCATGGACAGCGCAAGGGCCCTTGCTTTCATCCCTCTTAGCTCAGTGGTAGAGCGCGTCACTAGTATCCCAACCCGATACTTGAGTTAAATGACGAGGTCAGTCGTTCAAGTCGGCTAGAGGGAATCGTTTTGCCTCTTTCTGAGAATAACCAGTAACAAACTAAAACTCTGGATCTCCTTGTACTATCGCTTCTCGCCACATCTCGGTCATGATACAAGGAAGTACATCTAACGGTGTATGCAAAGATTGCAGAGATAGAACGCAGCACGTATATAACAACATTGATACTCGAAGATGTACACAGCTTCAAACTACACGGCATCAACAAAAGCCTCACCACGTTCTAACCTCTCAAGCAGGGGATCCTCCAACACCCGCCTCATAACATTTTCCCTCAGATGCAACGACGCCGCAATCCCATCCTCGTACCATCTCTTCTTCCCTCCCTCTTCCCGTTTTCCCTTTCCTGTAGGCAGGTCATCCATAACCTGCACACACCCATCCATGCTCGGCATCACCGCCTCCATCCTCCGCGCCCCTCCCCCACCAAAGTCTACCTCAAACACCCCAAGCCTCAACCAAGACGTCACAATACAATTTCGCCTCCCCAAGAAGGCGCCCCAGATCCTATACGGGCAAGCTTCGTGTGCCATGTCGTGCAACATCGCCCCGATACCGGCGGCGGCAGAAGGGGAGAAGAGTGACACTGTCTGGCGAATGGATTGGGCCAGGGATAGAAGGGTGGGCGTCCCGGTAGTTGATGCTTCGACGCGGGCGAGAAAGATAGGTGAGCCAAGGAAAGTGGCAGGGAGGGGAGAAGGAAGGCGCTCGCGCACGCCGAGCGTGATGTTCAGATTGGCTGTAGCATCTCCGTGTTTCAGGAAGTCGGGACGTCGAGCACGAAGTATGAGAATCCAGATGAAGGCTTGCAAAGCATCGAACTTGCTGATACCAACGCACGAACCTTCGCAAGTCTCCCAAATACGATCGACGTCGTCTGCGCTGAATCGGATGCGATAATGCTTCACAGGGACAGTGAAGTCCCATTCGTCCCAGGCCATGGGTGTACCGCGCTCCAAATTCTGCTTCTTCAGCGCTTCGGGAATGACACTGGCAGCCCATGGTGGTGTAACACCACTCGCTGGGGGGGACCACCAATCGTTCCGGTTCGTCGGTAGCTCCCTCGACCGCTTGACTAGTTCCTCATCATGCGTAGGCGCGTCAACATCTCCCGCAGCAGCATCATCCAACCTCTGAGGATCAAAAACCGCCGAAGCCGGAGGGAGCGAATCCAAAGTTCCTTGCAGAATCGCACGCGTAACCAGAGCCCAATCCTTGACAAAAGTGACCATCGTCTGGGCATCGCCGAGACAGTGAGTCATCTTCACACCCACCGCCGTACCGCCACACTTGAATTTCGTCACCTGGACAATAACCCCAGGCAGCCCCGTATGATCGACGAGATTATAGAGTGCAAGAGGTGGCGATGACGATATGAAATCCCCGGCCCTATCTTTCACCTCCCAAACCTTCGAGTCGTTCTCCTTTGGTATCGGTATAGCCAAATCGGATTGCTCTACGACGAATTCGACGCCCGGATCGTCTTTGGTGCCAAAATCTACCAAGACGCGTCCATGTCGTTGTGTGTGGCCTCCACTGGGATTGTAGGCTGCAAACTGGAGCTGACCAGCCCAAGCAGCGTAACCCCGCCCCAGGGTGAGTTCCAGTGCCCGCTGGAGAGTGGGTACATCAAGCGGTGTATGGTAGAACCAGACGCCAGCGGTACAAGCAAAGCTGACGACGCTGGAATCGAGGATAGAGAGAGGGATGCGTTGAGATGTAGTTGGAAAGGGAATAGGGAATAAACGCGTGGAGGACATATTGCTGGTGGCCATGATGTCGCCAAGATAACTTATAACCAGATTATCGGCGATACCGGTACCGGCGCGCGGAGTGTAACGATGACTTGCCAAGTTGCACCGATGCGGTCGATCACAAAGTTCGGCCGCCGGAAACATGCGGCAGATACTGATGGGGAAAGGGCATCTCAAGCATAGCACGTGCTCGCGTCTCTTTCCCTCTCGAGCATTTATTCTGAACTACTCATCAGCTTACGTTGCGGCGTGCGCATCCGTTCTTCAATGACGCGACACGTCAGACTATACTCTAAAACCACTCAAACTCAATCAATTGAATTGCAGTGCTCATGACTAGACCTCGTGCGACGTAGTCACGTATCACGGTACAGGATTACCATCTTTTGCATACTTCCCACTAGGCCAACCGACTGCCCGACATGATAATTGGCAATTGTGACTACTTGACCCAGTTCTCGTGCAATGAATCACCTTCGCTGCTGCCCAAAAGTCCCGCCATAGCCCAGGGCCAGTCGATCGCCGAGCACAGTGCCAAAACATGCTCTTCTTGCTAAGGCAGACATGGTGACCGCAATTTGGTCAGATATCTGCGTGAGTAGCTCGCGCACCTACAATAATCACAACCATTGTAAGAGACCCTTCAGAACCGAGGCAATGAATGGCAGACTTCGACTGCCGCTGGATTGTGATGAGTGATGTAACTTCCTACAAACTACTCTACAATGTGATGCTCCACTGACTATGTACTTCTTTGATTTAGACCTCGCTCATTCAAACCTATTCGCCGGATGTCCCCTCTCCAGAAAGGCCCAGGCGATCGTGTTCTTCCACCCCTGCTTCTTCCACGCATTGACGGCCATCGGAAACTCGTCTATGATTCCAGGCAGTGAGCTGTCGTGTGCGAGCAGAACCAGCACATTTGGGTCGGCATCGAGCTGAGCAAGTTTTTCTAGCGTCTCGACTGCAGCCTCGCGGTCCTGGTATACGGAAGGACCATCCGGTATCTTGAGTAGGGGAACATCACGCGCGTTCGTAGGGGGCGACGCGAATGGACATGGCCAGTGTTTGTTAGGACGTAATTGCGCGGGGTGGTGGCATGTGTCTGCACCAAGGAGGACGAAAGTTGTCGGTGTGACGCGGACGAGGGCGCTGATGTGCCCGGCCAGGTGCTATAAGAGTATCAGTGAGGTGTAAAGGACTGAGGATCGGAAAGACGTACCCCGGGAGCGTTGAGGATGTACAAACTTGCGTCGGAGAAGTAATCCAAAGCATCGTACTCGCCGATTTTCAACGGGAAGTCTTTCAATTCGGTAACTTTGTGTCCACTGTTCACAGGTTCAAATGAAAATTACATCAAGAAGGTGGAATCTCTTACTTGAGATCGTCTTCAACCAGGGTAGCATCGGGGACGGTTGGATACGTCCTGAGGTCAGTTCCGGGACCGACGATGAGTTCTGTCCGTGATGGAAACTTCTTCATGTCGCCTACGAGATAGGTCAGCGACTGACAAGTTTTAAACCGAATCTTCCGCCGGCTCACCGATGTGATCAAGATGCGCATGGCTGTATCCAACAGTGATAATGAGCTACCGTCACGGAAACCACAGGGAAAGAAAAACAAACCTCCAGAACACCGTATCAATGTCCGCTGGACTGAGACCCCCTTCCTTAAGGCGATCAACAACATCCTTCTCTACAACGAGCCCACGAAAGCCCAAGTCATTCCAGAGCTTGATCACTCCCTTGTTAGCCGGTGACAACTCTTCAGTGCTCTTCCTCATCCCAGCATCGAAGAGTAGGCGCTTTCCGGAGGGATGCTGAAGAAGGAAAGCGTAGATTGGCGCGGTGAAAGCCTCGCGCCCCTCGGGGACAGGTTGCATGAAGAGGCTCGCGGGGAGTTGGGTCTCCGGCAAGCCAGTATTGATAGCTTTGACGGAGATGGTAACAGTTGATGCGGGGAGGTTGAGCGTCATGGTTCAGGATGGTAGTGGGGTGTGGCTTCTCGTCTCGTCTTCCCATTTTATATGAGTTCAGAGGTTACACGGATGTGATGTCAGGCCGAGAAGGTCAAGGAAGGAAGGAAGGAAGTGAGTCAGCGTTGCCAGAGAGCGTCACGTCCCCACACAGTGCTTAGAAAAAGAAGGAGATGTGAGAATCCGTGTCCTCCGGACTCAGAGGCCGAAATTTGAGTGCGCAGACCATAGAGCGGAAGATTTGCGACGCCGAGATGGTGTCAATGAGTCAGCGCCACCGACATGCTCGCTACAATCGGCGGCATACGGGTAGAGACCCGCATTTTCCCGTATGTCGAATGAGTTTGACTGCAAACCGAGGACATGAGCGAGGTAATAAGTTTTAGTAGTATCGCAAAAAGAGAAGAGACGGGTGTCATGTGAACACGACACCAAGGCACACTTTGAAGGCGGAGATCAATATGCACTCTAAGCACAGCAGACTAAACCTGCGCGCGCAATGAACTAGCATTATAAACATGATTAGAGTACTCTAGCTATTGTTAATACTACATATGAATCATCTACTGAACATCGATACCGTGTGAAACAGCCCTACTAAATACCGCCATATCAAAGTTCAAACCCCAATCCACCCCGCCCGCCTATCCGCCTCCTTCTGCAAGTCCAAGTAAATCATCCTTCTAAACCCCTCCACCGTCTTATCCAACACCTGAATCAAGTTCTCCCGGATCTGCCACAGCACTTGCGGCTTTACCGCGGACACTGGGGGCAGCCACGGCGTGACCCGCCCATGGCTCCGCACATCGTTATCCTCCCACAGCCCATCCGTATGCTCAGCGAGCGCCGAGTACAGCCGGAAGAGGTAGCAGCAGTGGCACATCTTATGCGACGTCCCCATCATCCCATCCATGTTCTCCAGCGCCTGCTGCGTGTCCATGTCCAGGCCATGCACGGGTGCAGTCGAGTTTTGTAAGCAGACAAGAGCTGTGGCGGGGTGCACGGACGCCGAGATGCGTTGGCTCAGCGCAGTGCGGTACGGCGCCAGCCAAAAGTCGTCCAGCGCGTCTCGGTCCTCACGGTCCTCGAGATAGGCATCCAGTAATTGCATGTACGTCTCGCCATACGTCGTCTGCGAATCGCCGGTGTAGATGTAGAGTACCCGGTCGACGAACGCTAACTGTGGAGCGCTGTTTCTGATGAAGAAATGCAGATATGATGCGGCGCTGTGCACGGAAAGGATGTTCTTGATGTAAGTGTCCAAAAGCCCACGAACGTCCGGCGTCGGAGAGCTGAAGCGCACTCGCTCCTCAGGAAAAGGACACAAGTCGAAGGTCGACCCGTTGACTAGAAGTAATTTACGTCAGTGTAATACGAACCCAAGACACAAAGGGAGGCCTACCATCGTCCAACTTTAGGAAGACTTTCCGATAACACTGACCCAATAATTGTGCCAGGCTTGAGCGCCGCCAAAACGCCTCCAATTCCCTCCTCTGAAATGCCGTCTGCTGCAGCAACGCAAGATACACCAAATGATTCGACACCTGGTTCCCCTGCACCGCGCTCGGGTTCTCCAGCACCTCCACCAACGTACGTATGACCATCCCAACCGATTTCACCAGATGCCGTACATCCTCCAGAGTTCCTATGACGGTATGCGAGCTGCCGGCGGGTATGTCCCTGTTCAAAAACCAAGCGCTGAACAGTCTCGCGGTCTGTGGGGTGGCAAAGGATATAGTGATCCCCTCTTTCGGGAGGAGGTGGAGGTCGTAGTCCGACAGCTGGGGGCGCCAGTCTTCGAGAATGCGCCGAAAGCTCTGACCAGCAGAGAACAGTGTGTCGGAGGCGGTTATGGCTTGGCTAATTGAGGCATACCGCGACTGGAGCACGGACGTTGTGAAGGGGTGGGCATTGCTGGACAGCGAGCTGACGCGTAGGGAGTCGTATAGTCGAGGTACGACTTGGGATATGGAGTCTACGAAGGTCATTGAGATGAAGCAATGGAGGAGTGGCAATGAACTGACCAGTTGTTGATACTGACTTTCTCGGCGACGCGCTGAATCCGGAGGACCGACCTGCATACGAGTCAGATACGTGTATGCATAAACGAACAATGGGAAAGCGTACCAGGGCCGCTATGCACTTGCGATCGTTCCGAAGTCGCGACGACTAAGTGCAAGCCGCGCTTGGCAGAACGGTACCCGCTCACTGCCACGCTGTCCTTGTCTGTGCCCAGCACCTTCGCGACGTTCTTGTACATTGCCGAAATGTGCTTGTCGGTGGACAGGTCGTGATCGTTTCCGACCAACTGCGGCGAGTGGTTCCAGTGCTGGAGGCGATAGAGCAGTCCTGAAAGGCCGCAGATTTCTTGTTGTAGTAGTGCGTCCATGGCGGTGGTGGGTAGAGGAAGGAGTGGCCTGTGGGCTTATAAAGGGCGACGCGTTTGTTCTCGATGTGGATCATGTGCGCGAATCCCATTGTTCCCTAGTATGGCAAATTGGGTGGTATACGGCAGGGATGGACAATGGGACTTGGGTCGTCGCGAGACGAAGGGCGAATGGGGATACCTCGGCCGAGGGAGGCAGGAGTCGGTGAGCCCAGGGTCAGCTTAGCGAGATGATGATAAGTGATACCGGCGAGAGTAAGGAAAGAGAGCGTACTCAAGGGCGTTACATCTCGTTGCATTCGCCATGATAGAGGATGGATCTGTCAAGCAATCGTCTGATGGAACGTTGTTGGAGAAGGACGCGTTTTGAGATGGCGTGCTACGGCTGGTCTTTGGGGCGGCGAGACAGCATGGATGAAGTGTCCTGTCTGCAGCGAAGCTACAAAAATTCTTCCGATACGATGTACTCTTCTGCCGCGAGGATCCGTATGGCATTTGGGAGAGCGACGGCTATGTCGTGGGCGAATAGCGTTACAAGCTTTTATCGACGCGGAGCCATGGCCGTTGGCGTGCGAGGTCGATTGGAGAAGGCCAGTGACCATTGCGAGCGTATGAAGAGAGCGTGCTAATGGCTAGCTAGTGGAAGAAAGTACGGGTCAGCATTGCACAACAAAGAGAGAAGGATTCGAGGAAGGCCGAGCGGAGCGAACGCGTACACTTTGCGGTTGAAAGGGAGTTTGGGCAGCAGAAAGATGTTCAAAGAAAAGACAAGGCTCAACAAATACTCACTTCTATGTAGCTATAGCACTCGACTACCCTCATACTGCCGCCAGTCAGTCGGCCTCGCAGCTCTTCAACGTCCGGCTAGACACCCCGTCCTCTGCAACGTGCAATCTCCGTTATGCCTGCTTTTGGTGTCCGGGGCGAGTAGCGAAAGCGAGGACCGTATAGATCCAGGAGAGATGCGAGTGCACATCGCTGTCGGCAGTGTTGTAGAGCACTTGGAAGGTAAATGTCGTGTTCGTCGTCGTACTCGAAAGCGGAAAGCCCCAAATGATCTGCCCAGGGCCAATCGCGTGGGAGGGTCTCGCCGGTCCGACGTGCCGTACGCAATTCAGTGAACAGTGAACTCAGTCATGCACAGGAACAATGCACCAAGACGGTCCCCTGGTATGTGTCTCCCGTCTCTAATTCTATGCTCTCATGTCCCTTCTGTCCAGTTGTTTTTCAATCCCGATGAGATTATCACCTCGTTGAGCCTATCCGAACGCATGGCCTTTTGGGAGTCAACGCGGGAGTGGCTTCGCGACCACGGCTACAGACTCTATGCGCTGCGGAAATCTCAATCTGCAGATGGTGTCTAGGGCACGTCGCTCTCGACAAATTGCTAGAGATGTCACGCGACGCAGCTCCTGAAGTGCGTCGATTCTTCTTCCATGTTGATGCATCACTTGCTGACGAAAGATAAGAGTACACACACGAGGTTGTGCGCCCTTCCTCTATGTAATCCGACGATGTTCAACGCTCGGCACACGGCCAATGGTACTTCCTAGTACCTACGCTGTTCAGAGTCTCAGACGATGTTTTCACTTACGACTCAATACTCCAAGTCTGCGTCTGTTGACGTCGCACAATGTACGCTGCGTTATAGCTAATGACGGAGCCCTAGGTCATGATTCTCGCATAGTCTGATTACCATCGTCGCGTCCTGCATGACTGTGAGTGGTGTTTTTTACAGGAAAAATGACGATGTGAGGTGGTCGTGCTTCCTGAGCCGCTAATGCCCTTACTCGCGAATCTGATTGTTTCTCTCCGAATCACCAGTATGTAAGGTTGTCAATACGTACGAATGCCGTCGATAAGCGAGGTGATTCATTGATATGGATGACATGGTGTGTACCCTCATCAGAGCCACACATGGATATACTCGTACTGCCTTAGGCTGTGATCATTCTCTGGCCATATGTACAGGTCCTGCCGTCCGCGAAGCGATGTGGACATTGGCTAAAACGTTGATTTACTCTACGCATGCACTCCAAAGCTCAACATGATAGGCTTTTGTCCTGGATCGGTGCTCTCGTTTGAAAGTTCAACAGCACTTGAGAACTTCCCACGACTTCTGAGTGGCGTCGCAACACAAATTGACGTGTCCCTTTCGTGCACGTTGTATAGCTGTACTTACACATCTCCTCCGCATGTGTAATGGGCACATTTCAGAGTCCGCCTCATCATTCGACAGCTCTTTGGAACCGTATCTCCATATGAGGTGAGTTGGGTAGGCGGCACCGACTTGATGATATGTTTATGGTAATCATTCGAGAGCGAGTCACTGTTTCGAAGCGCTTCTCATCCGTGAGTGGGAATTTCTCTCGTTCACATGCGTCAGAGTGCTCAAGCACTCCCACGTCTCCCGAGTATCTGAGGAGTCCTTATCCTCCAGTCACAAAAGTCTACAGCTTTTCTACAGCTTTGCGCCTCGATAAAAGCAGCCCGCGATGCAGAGGTCACCGCATCCTCTCCCCCCCCCCCTTCCCACCTACACCGTGACTATCTGCCAAACTTGAGGTTCAGTGCTATCATGTCTTCCCAATCACGTCCCGCCGCTCCCCCTGTGCATGACGTGCGTACACCTATCATTCCCTCTTTAGCGACAGTTATTCTAACAGGGACTCCCTCTAGTTGACCCGCACGTACAAGATGGTCTCGGACGGCCATGTCACTTCCGAGCAGGGAATATCGATTCCCAAAGGTGCCAAGGTGCAATTGGTCCGACTTGAGGACCGACGCACATCGGTAATTGTTTTCCGCGCCCTTGGCACTTTTAGTCCACAACCAACACACGTTCTTCTAGGGTGCCATCGCCTTGTCGGATCCTCGGGCGAATGATGTCCTTTACCACTACAAGGCTGAAATAGCCGTCTCTGAACTTGTTTTCTCCACAAATAAGAGCCTGGAGAGAGTTCCTGAGGCGTCCTTGAGCATGGATTCCAGGATAACAACGCCAGTTCGCAAGGCTCTTGCAGTATGTGACATTGACAGTCTCTCCAATAATGAGCCAATGCTGACACATTTGTTTCTCAGCGTGACACGGTGGTATGGCTGAAGAAGGATACAACTTACACCTACATGGATCCCAGCACCAACTCAAAGAAGAAAAGTACTCTCAAGGCTGGTGTAGCCATCAAGATTGTTAGCGCAAAAGCGCTGTCAAAAGAAGTATGTCCAAACATCTGGTGCCTTCGAATGCAGTAGCTAATGAGTTCGGACATTTTTCAGGGAAGGGTTTTCGTGGCAGCCACAGCCGGCCGATGGTATGAATTCGTGCCATCCGAAGGTAAGAAGACCACAAGGGTCATGAAGCGGGGTCAATATGCCCTCAGTCACAATGAATTTGAGCTAGCGGAGTAGATAGATGGATGCCAGGCCCGAAGGTCACAAGACTCAGAAGGTGTTTTGTTCGTTTAGGATGTACACTGTCCGAATCATACTTTTGCCCCACAACTTGCCCAAAGACCCGGAATCTTCTTAAGAGGTAGCAATCCCTCGCCTGCCGAGCTCGCAGCCTCGCACAAGTACAGCATGGGCACGGTGACACTGGAAGTATATGAGATGTCTTTTTGACGCTCCAAGGGCGTGTGCCCGCTGCATTCATCAATAATTGTCAATGCACATGAAAGAGTATCTGTGACCCACAACCTGTGGAGCGTCTCTGACTCCCTCGCAATCTTGCACCGCCTGCCCGGGAGCCGGGAGCCGGGACTGGACGCGTTTACGAGAATCACGTGACGTTCATCAATCCAACAGCACTCGTTTTCCCAAGTACATCATGTACAGTAACAATGCGCCAAGACGGTCCCCTGGTATGTGTCCCCCGTCTCTACTTCGATGCTCCTATGTTACTTCTGTCCAGTTATCTTTCAATCCCGATGAAATCACCACCTCATTGAGCCTATCCGAACGCATGGCCTTTTGGGAGTCAACGCGGGAGTGGCTTCGCGACCACGGCTACAGACTCTATGCGCTGCGGAAGTCTCAATCTGCATTCACTTTTGACTGCGACCCGCTGGGGGCTGACGACAGTCATCCCGATGGTGTCTACCCATATGCCTTCCGTGACGATCCCTCGAAGACAGACTCAGACGATACGGCCGAAGAACCGCCCTTCATAGCTGACTCTATGGTGATATATCTAACAAGGCTACCTGCTCCTGGATGCTTACAGACCATTTCAGGGTAACGTTGTATTCGCCCGAAGTTCACTAGGCGAGCATGTCGCTATAAAGCTTGCGCGGCATGAAAGCGACGAGGCGCGGATCTTTCAGCTCCTTCTCCAGAAGCAACGCGTAGAAGAGGTCCGAGGCGTGATTCCGGTGCTGGACATCATCCCATTCCGCGGTCACTTCCTCATTGTCCTCCCGCGGTGAGTGTCTTTGATGTAATCATGGTGTCATTGAGTCTAAAGCCTGTTGGAAAGTTGGGGAACGGAAATCTTCAAGCCGGGATGTCTGACCGTTGGCAGTGTTCTGAATCTGGTTCGAGATCTATTACAGGGACTGGAGTTCTTACACCGACACCGCATAGTCCACAGGGTAAGTCATCGGTATACACTCAACTACATTACGACGGTCCTGAAGCTGACTTTGTGAAAGGATTTGTCAATGTATAATGCACTTGTGAACCACCTCCCCATCCACTACTCCTCCTTCGATATGCGGTATGACTTACAATACGATGGCAAGGCCCGCTATGTCTGGTTCGATTTCAATTACTCCCTTCTTCTCCCGGAGACGACCTCTCTATCGACTTGTCGCCTCCCACACGAGGCTTCGTGGTACGGGACATGGGACGGTCCGCCAGATCTTGACCAGGGCGAATACGATTACAATCCTTTCGCGTATGATGTAGCCTGCGTAGGAATCGTCTTTTGTCAAGAGCTGCAGGTGTGTCGTGCTCGAGTTCACTACCCGGTTCTCAACTGCTCCCCAACAGTATTTGACAACCAAAATTCCCATGCTGGCGCCTCTACTCGATGCGATGGTGACGCGAAATGTGAGCGCCCGCTTCACTGCGGCAGAATCCCTTGCTTTCTTTGAGGATGCAACTGCTTCCATTACCGATCAGCAGAGGAGGAAACAAATTCCTGCACACCCTGCGCTACATCTTTCTACATATTACGAGGAATACGACCGCTGGGAGGGCTTACCGAGTGAGTTCGTGGCACGTTGGGGACACCTCCGAGAGCCTCCTGTTTCTCGGATGACGAGGTTGCTGCGTCTTTTGTGTAGCTATAGATATGCAGCGATGGTGGTCCGCACCATCCGACGTGCAGTAGACTGTGTTCTCGGATACACACGATAATAATTATTATGTTGTTTTGCACACGTCGCAGGACCGAAAAATCTAGTAGCTCCAAGCTCTCGGAGGCCATCAACTCTATGTACCGATACTACCTTGAAGCGGAAGTCTGCTACTATGCCTACCTGGTAGAGTACAGAGTGACGTTCCATGGCAGACTTTGGAATCAGACTTCCGCAGAAGCGGGAGGGAATGGACTGAGCAGGAATAGATTCCTCGTCGACGGCTGAAGCAGAGATGATTTCCTCGACAGACTAGGCAGTAGCAGGCAGAAGTCTCGTCGATGACAATACACGTGAGCTCCTTGACAGCTGCAGCGGGAGCAAGAGAGTATGCGTGGTTGACAACAGGAGCACCAACAGCAGGAGTGGATTCCTCGACGACTGGTGCTGGAGTTTCGTCAATGATTAGAGATGACGTCTCGACGAGAGCAAAAGGCGCATCAGAAGGTGTCTCTTCAACGAGAGCAAGAGAATCGCCCGTAAGTGGTGCAGAAGCCTCGACGACTGGAGCAGGAGTGGGAGTCTGTTCAAGGCCGATAGCAAGAGTTCGTCACCGAATGAGACGGCAGCGGGACTGGCAGCGACGTGCTCCTCAGCAAACGGCAGTTCCTCCTTTTCCCCTTCCTCTCGAACCGCTTTTTCCTTCGCATCACCACCACCACCACCAACAGCCGCACTAGCCGCCGCCACCGTCACACCGCCAATCACCTCGCCTCCTCCTCCTCCTTCTCATTCCCATTCTTCTCAGCACGAAACTCGTTCACAGCATCTGTACTCCTACTGCCTTTCCAAAAGCTGAACCTCTTCCTGGTGGGACGATGACATGCTAAGCTGCGTGAGCGAATCGGACACCGGTGGAAGTGACCCTAGTGGAGGAGGTGGTGGGGAAGGACGCCTGTAGGGGTGTTCGACGATGACGAGGTCCATTGGCAGGCGGAGCAAAGGTCCTCGACAGCTGCAACGCTGTAACTCCACAATCTTTTGCCCAGGCCTGATACCAGATTTACGCGACATGAGGGTGGCGTTGTACCTTCAGAGCCCGGTCCATGAGCGTGCTCGCATGTTCCCTGGTATGGAAGAATCGCTCAGGTGTGGCAGGGATGTATATTGGGAATGGATGTACAAGGGTACTTGTGTCGTCGTGAGGCGAAGGGCAAATAGGATGCCACCGCCGAGGGAGGAAGGAGTCAGTGATCCTGGCAAGTTGATGGTAATTTCAGCGAGAGCCAAATACGAAAGAAGAAGAAAGCGCACCGGACGTGTTGATTGATTTCGCCATAGCCGAGGTTATGCCTGTCATGTAATCGTCGGATAGAGCGTAGATGTAGAAATGCTGATTGAAAGAGCGTCTACAATATGGTGCCGCGGCCGGTCTTCAGAGCGACGAGAGAAAGTCCATCTGCGACTTACAAGGATGAGCGTGCTGACTTTTCTAAATACTCGCGACTTACCTTATGGACCACGATACCGATAGACCGCGACCGTAGACAGACGCGGTTTCCACCCGAAGCACCTCCAAGCGGTCCTTGCGTCGATACGCCCTCAGCCGTCAACAGCCTCCTCCCCGTGATGAGCGTGCGCGTTGATGCATACACGGTTGGCGTTGAAGACGTCCCTCCGATAGCAATAGGTGATGGACAGCGATATCATCTCTCGCGTCTGCAGCATGGCGACGGACAGTGCTCTCGAGACGATGGGGTCTGCTTCGGGGAAAATGGGTATGGTAGTGTGGGAGACCGACATCGACGCATAAACGGTCATTGTGACTATGTAGTAATGGCAGCTGTAGCCGAGCCATGGCCTTTGGCGTGCATGTTGACGTTCAAATGCAAAGGCAAGCGAGGTTTCGAAATTCGGACCGGGCTTACCTTTTCCGGCAAAGGCCGGTTCAGTGATGTGCTTCGAAAAGTTCGCATGTACATCATGAACGGTCAAGAAGATCCCCTGGTATGTGTCCCCCATTCATGGCTCGATGTACTCACGTCCAGTTTATCCAGGTATTCTTCAATCCTGACGAGATCATCACCTCGTTGAGCCTGGCCGAACGTGTGGCATTTTGGGAATCAACTCGGGAGTGGCTGTGCGACCACGGCTATAAACTTTATGCGCCGCTCAACTTGCAGTCCGAATTGAGATTTGAGTCCTACCCGCTGGGTGTTGACGGGGGTCAGCCTTATAGTGCTTTTCCTTATGCCTTCCGTGAGGACCCCTCGGAAACAGATTCAGACGGGAAGACCGGAGACCCACCCTTCATGGCTACCTCTGTGGTAAGTTTCAATCAATTTCATGTCTTTCCGATCACTTATATATTGCTCAAGGGTCAGGTCGTATACGCTCAGAATCGTCAAGGCGAGCACGTCGTTTTAAAGCTTGCGCGACATGAAAGCGACGAAGCGCGTATTTTTCAGCTTCTCATCGAGAAGCAGCGTGTAGACTATGTGCGAGGAGTGATACCGGTGCTGGACGTTATCCCTTTCTCCGGCCATTTTCTCATTGTCCTCCCGCGGTGAGTGTCTTTCTATTCATCACGGTGTCATCGAGTCTAAACCCACTGGCAAAGATGGGGTATGACAGTCTTCAAACCCGGATTCGTGAATGTTGGCAGTGCGCTCGATCTACTCCGTGATTTACTGCATGGGTTGGACTTCCTGCATCGCCACCGAATAGTCCACAGGGTAGGTCATACATATTCAGTCA
This sequence comes from Strobilurus stephanocystis, assembly GCA_019915075.1. Lineage (NCBI taxonomy): Eukaryota > Fungi > Basidiomycota > Agaricomycetes > Agaricales > Physalacriaceae > Strobilurus > Strobilurus stephanocystis. The sequence continues at coordinate 1,342,845 of JAHLMI010000010.1, forward strand.
ACTACGACGAGCCTAAAGCTGACGTTGTGAAAGGACTTGTCGATTTACAATATGCTCGTCAACCATCTCTCCGTTGATGCCTCCGACTACTATACGCGCTTTGACAATCAATACAATGGCAAGGCCCGCTATGTCTGGTTCGACTTCAATTACTCGCTTCTTCTCCCGGAGACGACCTCCTTATCGACTTGTCGTCTACCACATGAGGCTTCTTGGTACGGGACTTGGGATGGTCCGCCGGACCTAGATCAGGGCGAATACGATTACAATCCTTTCGCTTATGATGTAGCCTGTGTAGGAATCGTCTTCTGTCAAGAGCTGCAGGTGTGTCTTTCCAGAATATACTACATGGAAGATGTGATTTCAACGTCCCACAGCATGTGACACCCTCGATTTCTATGTTGGCGCCTCTACTCGATGCGATGGTGACGCGAAACGTAGGCGCACGCTTCAGTGCGGCGGAATCCCTCGCGTTCTTCGAGGATGCAGCTTCTGCTATCACCGATCAGCAGAGGCAGGAACCACTCCCTGAACACCCTATGTATTACCAGGCTAACCATTTCGAGAGATACGACCGCTGGGCGGGCTTACCGAGCGAATTCGTGGCACGTTGGGGTCACCTCCGAGAGCCTCCTGTTCCTCAGCTGACAAAGCTGCTGCGTTTCTTTTGTAGCTACAGATATGGCGCGATGTTGGTCCGTACCATCCGACGTGCAGTAGACTATGTCCTGAAATGTGAACGGTAATGATTACACTGTGTGGACTTCGCCTCAATTTCTCGTCCTTGCTTGTCTGAACTGCGCGAAGGTTCGATAGATCATGATCAAGCTCATTTGTACGGTGTTCATTTGTTCTTGATTAGCTATCTTGAGTCGAAACTGTGACTTCGGGGACTATTCGATGGATCAGCATCTTTGGCGATGTACAACTTACCTCTCAGAGTCCAGGTATCGCGCACCAGCGTGTTTTGCTATGTAGGGAGAGACCTTCCTAAGTCGCTGCTTGGCGTTGTTGGGTCGTCACACTGGGAGACAGGGCGAGGGCGGAGTACCGTCGCTCGTGGAACGACGATTTGGAGATTGATACTCAGGACAGGAATGTCATGTCACTACACATTGCGTAAGTATGTGCTACGTTTGACAAGTAATGCTATGAGTGCGCACTGCGCCTCGCATCTGCCTAGCAGTTCATCTACTTGCTGGCGTTTTCGGGCTCTACAAGATTGTCGACAACTGGAGCAGGAGCGCACAATTGTTTCTCGGCAACAGTAACCGGGTGCAAGAGTGAAAGCGCTTTCGTCGACCTCTTCTACGACCGGAGCGGGTGCGGGTGATGCGCGAGCTTCTTCCTCGACGATGGGTGCGGAAGTCCTTTCCTCAACGAATGCTGTGGCGCAGGTGCCTCGCAAGCAGGCCCACTTCCGCAGAGCAGGAGTCGGTCCAGCTAGCGATGAGGAACAAAATCAGTCATCAACGATCCCGAATGACAAAGGGGAGACGAACGATGTTCTGACTCGGAGTGACTCCTGCCCAACGACAGCTGAGGCTTTCGCAATGTCATTTCGCTCAGCCCCTACTGACTCCCCGCGACGACCGGTTCCTCGGCTATTGATGCTGTTTCCGCGGCGACTGCTGGTGCAGTTTCCTCTTCGATGACAGACTTTGGGCGAGCCTGAGGTGAAGCAAACTCTCCAGTCTCCAAACCGCACTCGCTATGTACGTTGCAGCCGCCATAGCTGAGGTTACACCTGTCATGCGATCGTCTGCTGGGGCATGGTCGTTTGAGGTAGCTTTCTATAGGGCTGGTTTCATATTTCAGAGCGAAGACAATTCTATTCGCAACCTGGGAAAGGTGAGCAAGCTGATGAGTATTTCCTCCAGTACTTGCTACATACCAAATGGGCCAGGACTTCGAGAGGCAGACGCGCTACCACCAGAATCGCCTCCGAGCGGTTCTTGTCTGCCTTCAGCCGTTACCATCCTTCGAATGTTAGCGTGTGCGTTGTTTCAGAACACGATTGGCGTCAAAGAAGTCCTTCCTATGGTGATGGACAGCGGGGACAGAAATGACATGTCTGCAACATGGCGACAAGAGGTGCTTTCGAGACGATGGGTTCCTCTGCGCGAGAATGTCTTTGGAACTTTGAGCGAGCGGCGGCTGGGTCGCCGGCATATGGACGGTATCGTAATCTGAGTTGTTGCCGCCGCTGGGCCACGGCCCCTGACGTGCGTGTTCAAATGGACAAGACAAGGGATCATTGCGAGTGTACGAAGCGGGCGTGCCAGCTACTAACGATTGGAAGAGGACGTTATGAGCATTGTACGACAAAGAGAGAAAGATTCAAGGAAAGGCCAAGCGGGGCGAACGCGTACACATTGCGGTTGAACCGGAGTGTGGGCCGCCGAATGATCTTCCAAGCAAGGGTACAGCGAAGGCTCACCTCTCAGCACTCATCAGCATGCGCACCGTCGCTAGCCAGTCCACCTCGTCGCTCGTCAACATCCGCCTAGTCACCCCTTCCTCTGCGACGTTCAATCTCCATTATGGCTATTTGAGTGTCCGGTGAAGTAGCAAAAGCGAAGATCAAAGAGAATTAGAAGGAATCTGAGTGTACAGTGCCGTTCGACCGCTCGGAGGTTAGATGTCGTGTTCGTCGTCGTAACGGTACAACGACAAGCGGCAAATACATACTTTGTTTCATCCGCGTGGCATCCCACATCGGTCTCACCGGTCCGGCGTGCCGTAGGTGCCAACTTGAACCTCCTGATGAACACCTCGCAGTGCGCACCGAGTGCGCACCAGTGCGCACACATCTCCACTTCGATTGTTGTACACTTCGTTTCGATGCAACGATAACGTACGTATGAGTGCAACTGCCTGCCGGGTTTGCTCAGGCAGGGACGAGTTCCAGGTCCCACAGAACCTCCCTTGTGATCATGAGGTAGCGCGAATTCAAGAATCTTTTCAATTTATAACCCGTCTCACACTTTGGCATGGTCACAGACCACCTCTGAATCTTTCCGACGGTGCAAGCAGAGCCGCCAGCAGCTCGCAGACCTTGTCAGTGCTCTTCGTGTCACATCACTCGTGCTCGACGGGGCCAGCTGCCAGTGTTTGACAATCAACAGATGTAGTCGGTGAGTTTCCGTCCCAGTCATGATCACGGTAAGACTGTCTCATAACCGACCATAACAATGCAACCCTTCAGAACTGCGACCCGACTCGGATTAGACTTGTCCATAGGCCTGCCTACGGTTCGTTAGCCTGGAAACCAAGCGTTCTCACAATGAGCAAGACTCGATGTAGAACGCTTGGTACGTCGGAGTTTAAACCTGGCATACACATTTTGTCGCCGGATGGGGACGCAATCCGCTCGCGTGGGCTTACATATACGCTCCTTATTGGGAGGCCTGCTTCCGTCTCGCATCTTTCAGCACGTCGTTCATGCTCAGATGGCTGACAATGTGCATGGTCTTCTGTAAGAGCTGCTCAGTATATATTCTACACTTCTACCACCCCTTCTCGCCCTTTTCTGTCTAAATCTCATACCTATGCACTTGTATCGGCCACTCGGGTGTAATGACAGGCGGGGGTGGCAAGTTATGGGTATTTTCAGTCATTGGGGTAGTATAAATGAACACGTAAGCATTTGCGCCGAACCTAGACATGAGGTTGTAGACATACACGAACTTGCAAGCGCTTGCCCAAGCTTGCCTCCCAATAAGGAGTGTATATGTAAGCCCACGCGAGCGGATTGCGTCCCCATCCGGCGACAAAATGTGTATGCCAGGTTTAAACTCCGACGTACCAAGCGTTCTACATCGAGTCTTGCTCATTGTGAGAACGCTTGGTTTCCAGGCTACATCGAGTCTTGCTCATTGTGAGAACGCTTGGTTTCCAGGCTAACGGTTCGTATTTGTATAATACTATCTCTGAAACACTACTTCAGGCGAGGAACCACCTCCTTCCCTCCTTCCTACCTATGTACGTTCTGCTCTTCTGCAACATACGCATCTACCGCCAAAACATCCAGGGCTTCGCGTCCTGCGTGAGCCACTATATTCTGAACGATGGAAAAATGTTGCTACCATCCCCGGTAAATACACTCACATCGTACAGAACGCAGTAAACACTCACTCTGATATTCCCAGGCGCGTGTTTGGGAGGCGAGTACGCTTTGAGACCAACATCACGGGCAAATGTGGCAGCGATCATTGGCATGATATGTTCGTGGACGTAGGGGATTGTCCCATGGCCTAGGCCGACTGATGGCCCGGAAGATGCATCCTGATACAGATATGTGCCCTTCGCAGAGCTCGCGAATGACACTAGTTCCTCTAAACACCGAGGCCAGTGATCGCCTGGCACTATCTTGGCAATCTTCCACAACTTCTCCTGGCTAGCAACGTCGGAAATCAGCAAGAGTTTGCACAATGTCAGCAAATTGTCCGCGTCGCTAAGATCCTCCAGCACGCGAGCGTATATGGCGGGGGAGTACGAAGCCAGTGATGGAAGTCCGTCCACGTAGCAGGCAGCGAGAAAACCTGTGTGATGAGGGTCCCAGGCATCCAGTGGGTTCCGAGGTTCATAATGGTTTCCCACATAGAGAGGATTGCTCCGAATCTCATTCAATGTTGTGCCCACTCCCCGCAGCCAATCACGTTCTATCAAGCCGGCATACACCATTTCGACTGTGCTCAAGCATGAGCTAGAGCAAAGAGCGTACGACATGATGTTGCTGAGGAGTTTTAATGGACGTTCTGCTGCAAATGCCACTCGTATGACCTTCCGGCTGACGTCGGCAGTCATCCAGGCAAAGTTGTGACCGGCATCGTTGCGAGTACATCGATTGAGACCTGCAAATACACCGTGAAGTATGACGGCTTCATCTTCCAGGAGTATAGTGGTGCCGGTTCCGAAATTTTCCATGCCTAGTACGCTCTGGAGAGCGTGAATGGTCGCCCTCTCCACGTCGCCGCGATGTTCATAAGGCCGTCTGTGCCCCTGCGCATAATCCTTGAGAAGATTGGCGAGCTGGCGGAACAAAGACGGTCGACTTTTGAAGGAAGCTGAATCAAGCTCCTGGGCCCAGTCCTTGTGAACGCTCGATGTCTTTTGAATGGAGGGCGTTTTGACCATGTTGAGCAGCAAAAAGACATCATCTGGTATGTTCTCGGTGTAATCACCAGATGCACGGGAAGCAGCTGGAAATCCAGCCTTCAGGAGCCACTTGACAAAGGAGGGGTGCATGTTCTGGTATAGTGCAGAGCCCAGCGAACTCCAGATGGCGTTGTCGGCTAGATCGTACGTCGTGATAGTAAGAGAAGGAAGGCCCGGGCGAGCGGGGAAGACGTATAGAGAGGGTGGGGAACCTCCTCCGCAATTAAAATCCCCGCAATAATGCAGTACGACAGCCGCTCTTAGAAGTTCTGACCAGACGTACGATGGCTTCTCTTGATCAATCCCAAGCCAGCCCAGACCGCCAAGTAACGAGTTCGAGAATATTGTGCCCCAGAGGACAGCATCAAACTCCGTATCGGGGCCAGAGGAAATCAAGTTCTCGCGAATGAGCTTGATAGCTGATACCGGTTTGCGATAACGGGTATAAGCACTCGACTCGTCGCACTGCAAATTGGCACCGCTTGCCGAAATGACGTCACGGGATTTCGGATCTCTGAAGCGCAAGATCGCTCGTTGGAATCTCTCAAACCTATCTATTGGTTGACCATGATAGTGGTGCTCCTTGGCAGCCTCACGGACAGACGGAATTCCGTGGGGTGATGGCTTCTTCAGCATCGAAATACACTGCAGAGGCAAGCTGCTGAGTGACTGGATAACGACACTCTTCACCGAAGAGTTGGATGTCGTATTGAAAAGGTGCGCAAGGTTAGACGTGTCTAGCTTGTCCGCCGATTCTTCCACCTCCTTGGTTTCCATCTCTGCCAACGACGGTATGGGGTGCGCGAGGTCCTGACGCACCCATGGCAGATCCTCACGGAAGAAGAGCCAGGTAAACGACAGTACAGCCCATCGATGAAGAGAGCGAGCAAGGGGGAAAAGATATGATGAGACCGGAGTCTTATAGGCGCAATCTGCGTAGAAGGCAGGAAGAATGGTGGTGATTGTGTAAACAAGGAAACAGAAACTTGCAATGAGGCCAAGATCTATGGCTATGGGACGATTGAGGGCACAGAGATAGATCACGAGTCCGAGGAAGAAAAGTCCCAGAGACGCATGCAGTAGGACTGGAAGTAGTTCAATGATGAGTGGAACGTGCCATTTCTGAAGTGCTACAAATCGGAAGTGTCGAACACGGGAAATGACGAGGGGGCTTCCTGAAGGTAACGACGCATAGTTGTGGATCCACTGCTTTGTCAACACCGCGAACATTGATGTCGCGAGACTCAGCCCAAGGCTCGTGAACCATAAGGCATTGACCCATACGTCGGATGCTCCGGGCTGAAAGGAGGGCGAATCATAGTCTGTCTGGGGAACGGCATCGACAGCTTCCTGGCCCGTGGATATAACTCTCTGAATGCCAATCAACTCCTTCATCTGGGACGTGTTCAATGCTGTGTTGTTGATCTGAAGGTTCTGGCAGGTTTGTGCAACAAACGTGGTGACAACAGCAGAGAACAAGGCGGCCTTGAGTTGACTGTGAGTCCCATCGCCTCTTAAGAGTGTCATGGAATCGAGACGCACGAATACAAGGAGCACATCAATACTGTCTCGCCATCCAGCAAGAAGATCTGCGTCGGACTTCTTTCTTTCGTTCATGCACATTCGCCATACCCTTGCGGACGGTGACAACTCTTGATACTGCGCATCCGGAGGGTATATCTGCTCATAATCAGAAGTGTCATACGGAGCTGCGTGGGGCTTAAGATGAGAATTTTACTGTCAGATATGATGAAGGACTCAACCTTTTTGTGGTAAGGATGAGCCAAGTCCCAGCAAAGTTCTCGATGTGAGGGTAGGGGTGCAGGATGAAGATGACAGTCGTACGTGCCCGTTACTGTCAGTATTGACCGCGAAGTCCTCGGTATTGTCTGGCTGCATTGTTCAGGTTGGGAAGGTGCTTTGGTGTCGATATAAGTGGCGTACTTGAGAGCTGTATGGGTTTTGAGTGACGGTATTCGCAGCTCCGAGTTGAACACTGCCCTGCGTTGATTGACAGATTTACACATAGACAATTAGCACAAATGACCATAAACGTCTTGATCAACAATAGCAATATTGCCCCCGAGCCGACGTAACCGATACTTGACAGAGCCTGAGACAATTTCTGTTTCCCAAAGGATTGGACCTCCATACATAACGGCATACTACATAGTGGCCAATACCTCTACGTAAGTGAGTCAGCGCCGAGCCTTTTGTCTCTGATTCCGAATTTCCTGCGCTCGAGCGATCACGAATGCCTCCTGCCACCGACGTTCCTGCCGCTCTCGTGCTTCTGCCAGCTCTCGAAGAAGATCAACAACACACGTCCGAAACTGCACTTTGTGACGCCACGTTGTGGGGTATTTACCACGAAAATAGTCGACGGCCGACTGTCTGAGATGGGCCTGGAATATTTTTCTGTCCTTCGATCTCAACTCTTCAATCCTCGATCGCGACGGGTTCGACGGAAGCGAGCGACTCGAAGATCGAGGCATTGGTGTCTTGGACATGGCCTTTGCGCGCCGTTCGAGTTCTTCGAGCATTTCTTCATGCCTGGTCGCCTCGAGCTCTGAGCGACTAGCAAACCACTCAATGGCGTTTGTCTCAATCCTACGCGATATGTAGCTGAGAAAATTCCTCGAAGGATGGAGCGCTTACCATCCTGTCAATTGTACAATTTGCGCCCAGCCATCAGACCAGTCACTTGGTGACTCCGTGACGGAGGTGAAGACGATTTCCAGGAAGGTATCGACGGCGAACGGTGCTGACAACCCATGCAAGAAGCCGGACCTGATTGTTTGATACCGTAAGAACGATAGACACCAATGGAGTGTCTCTGGGCCGCGGTCGTCGAGCAATGGCGGGTCCTGCCACCACTCTAAATGACGCTCTTCCAGTACAAAAACGGATGGATTTCCCTCCTCCCAGATCACTCTCACATCCTTTGGACAGAACATGTAATCTCGCCATGGGTCCCCGCTGCTCAGGACAACATTGGGCCAACCACGTTCTCCTAGAAGACTCATGTGTCGGAACTCATGGAGAAGTTCTGGGTCATCGTGAAGCCTCGAAGGATAGTATGAAGAGGCTGATAGCCCTTGAGGAGTCGGGCAGAGGGTGACATGACAAGGAAGGGGTGATTCCGGCTGGGTAGAAGTAGTTGGGGAAGCCTGACCAGCAGGTAGAGAAAAAAGGCGGCGGAAACGGTTCATGGCTGCGGTACTCCCATCTCTCTCGTCTCTGGCTCATATAAAGGGCCCCCAGAACAAGAGCTGCCTTCAGACACTTTCGAATGAAGGAGCGCTCCTTGAATGAAGGACACCCAAGAAGGCATAACGACGGTGTAGCGCGGATTGATGATTGCTCGGCGGGTAGTCAGACCATGTTCTTGTTCTCTCCGAGGTAGTTCGTGTCGGTACCTGAAATTGCGCCACAGAACGACTGCGCTGGCGATGGGAGAACTCGTCTAGGAAGACTGAGGTTGGTTGCTGACCTCTTCAACACCGAGGTGGTGAAGGAATGCAAAGGGTCCCGCAAACATTGGCGCCAAATGATCTTTCATTACAGCCTACACGACGGTTCGTGTCGATATGAAGCCACTACACCGAAGACAGATGTCCATCCTGAACGAAGCGGTGTGCGCAATGGATCCTGACGCTCCGTAACACCTTCTCAAAGGCCGAATCCCGAGTAGAACGCACCCAGTCTCTCGCCTGAAAACAATAGGACGAGCCCATCAAAGCAAAGACAATAAAGCTGTGACTATGAAGAACGGATGCGCGTTTACGGCAAGTTGTGTACCTTGAGGAGTCCACTCTCGTTGTCATGACGCGAATCCCAATCGAGCAGGAGATTGTCGCCGTCCTGCTTGATGTTCGGTGAGCAAGATGATCGCGAATGTTATGACGCAGAAGTACGCACCTTCTTATTTCTCCTCGAGAACGCATATCCCTCCATGCCCAACGTGTTCTCTGGCTACAGCAGGTGTCCCCGTAGTTCTGGACTTGCAGCTCCCCGCCCCAATATTGCGCGCGGTAACAATAGGACCCACCCACCAAACGAAAGACAATAAGGCTGTCGAGGAAACAGATCTACATTCCGCGCTATACAATTCTCTGAGATCGTCAGGTTGCGTTGCCATGGCACAACTTTCAATTTGGACAGAGGCCTTTCGTTGTCTGATGCTTTATTTTCAACACGAAGATCAAGTCATGGTCGGATTCGCACCTTATTGTTCATCGTGAAAACCGCGTAACCCTCCAATCCGTCTTCTCAATCATCCGCTGGGGCCTGTCATAGAGGCGTTTCGATGGCATAGCACCGACTGTGGCTCTCCGCCTTATTGTGCTTCGGAAATGATACATGACATCGAGTAGTGGAGAACGAGTGCCGGATTCAATGATTTACAAGCGAAGGGAGCCAGGATGTTGACAACTGCGACATGAGGAGGACGTATGTAGTCCGTGGTGGGGAGGGTGGAGGAAGACGAGGATTGAGGCGTGGGACCGCCACCCTCCACGGTGCCATCAACGCCTTCTTCCCATCAGCATACATCACGAGCAGATGCATGAGACGTGAGATGAACCTCAATATTGCGATTCGAGATAGAACAAAGCGAATCTTCGGCCAGGATAGAGGCATTCGATCCAATGCCCTTCGTCTTGGTCAAACCGAGACCGGATGCACGATGTGGTCGTACGCCTGAGTCGTGGTGGAGGTGTTGCCCCACTTTGCCAATCTCGCCGGCGACAGTAGAGATAATGATGAATGCGGAAGAACACGGGCTTAGAAGCTGATGGTAAGCTGCGATTCCGCTCCCATGTCAGAGACGCGGTTTGCGAGCTCAAGTAATAGCACTGACCGTCATGGTGTGTCTTGATGTCACCAGTAGCTGACGGCGCCGCCCCAAGGGCACTACTGTGAGTCCATCCAAAAGCGCACACTACAAGCGAGCATGTTCCTCCTGTACCACAGCCTGTACAGGAGATAAAGAGGTGCTGTCACGCCAAGCTGAGCACCGCGGAGACCGCGAAAGGTCGGAGAGAGACGAATCAGTCCATGGCATGATACTCCGCCTGACAGTAGTCTTCGGCTCGTGGACGGTGTACGAAGGTCCACTTGTGATTAGTATTCAGGGGACTGAGTACTCATGAGCAAAAAGAATGCCGGAGTGACAACGGGCCGCACGTCTGGCTGCACACCATGGGGTGGTTCCGGTTGAGCTCGCACTGGCAAGTATTTCCATTGTCTGGCCTGGTAGCCTTTGTGAGGGCTCGCGTGGCCTGATCTACGAAAGGCTAGACCGAGGGCGAAGAAGATGGGGAGAAGCGAAGCAACCACTCAGTCACAGCCATGCGGAAGGGTGCTGAGGGTGGAAAAAGATCAATTGCGCGTCTTCGTAGTCCTATGGCATACTATCGAAGTCTGAAGATAGATGGCTATTGGAGGATCAGTAAGTTGTTGTCCACGATACAGCCCAGCAACGCACCTGTGGAACATGGAAGTGTTTCTTTGCTCATACAAGATAAGCCTTAGTCCGATCTGTAGTGTGCATCTGGTCGCGACGACCGTCGAGAAAGATGGATTTGGACCTGGATTCTGAACGGCGATGGAATACCCTTTTTGAAGCATCGGCAGCTGCGCAGCTTAGCGGATGACATCTTGTCAGAGCACGTCGCAGGACGCGAGCGAATCGCAAAGAACAACGAGGAGGTCGTGGTTTAGCCTCAAAAGGGAACCGCTTAAAAAGCGGCATTTCGAGTTTTCAATCCAGTTGCGGTGCCTGCCAGGTGCCTGCCGTGCCGCGGTCTCATCGGTCCGACGTGCCGTACGCATCTCCTCGAACACCTCGCACTTGACCTCGCACGTCGCCTTCGTACCCTCTCACTTTCTTCTACTTTGGTTGACACAATCTGCTCTTAGCATCTTGACCGTACCAGCAGCTCGCACAATCTGTCAGTATGTTGCCGTTTCGTACATACTAGTTGCCTTGACATCATCGGCACGCATTGGGTGCGCGGCCTCAGCGAGCATCGTCCTTCTTTTGGTAGCAACACTAGGTTCCTGAGCTGTGACGCGATGGCATCTAATGTGCGCTTGTTGTAACCCACCAGAAGCTGGATCATGGCATGTTGTTGGTGAATGTAACAGTCGGGGATTCAGCACTGCTTGTTCTATCTGTGTTATACGGAGTTATGAATTCCAGCCGAGTTTGCTACGCGTCCTGAACACATTTCACCCACTCTACAGTCGACGGCCTTCTTCTGGTGCTCAAGAGACGTCCATCCCAAGTGCGTCCAACGCAGCACGCGCACCCGCAGCCACGAACTCCTGTACGATGTTGTTGTTCTTGCGTTGGAAGAATTGTGAGTGTCTGTAGCATACTCAACGCAAATGAAGCATTGACTCACGGCGAGCTGACTGGGAGTATACCTCGGGGTAATGAATACGCCCTGTACGACATCATTCGCAAAGCCAGATGCCACGAAAGGTACGGCTTCCAATGGGACGTTTCTTGTTTCCTGGCGCGCAAGTCCCACCGGGAGGCAATACTGAGTGTCCTTGTACATTTCCCGTCCTTTGTCAGAGACTGAAAACAACACGAGCTCCTCGAGACACTGTGGCCAATGATTTACCCTGACTATCTGTGCCAATTTCCACAGTTTCTCCTGTGTGCCAGTGTCCGCGATGAGGAGGATCTTACACATCGTCGATAAGTTGACGGGCTCGCTGAGGTCGCTCAGGACGCGGGTGTATGTGTCAGGGGAGTGAGCAGCTAACAAGGGGAGTCCGTCAACGTAGCAGGCTGCTAGAAAAGCTGTGTGACGATTGTGCCATATGTGTAGAGGATCGGGAGGCGTCTCGTCGTATGGCGGAGGCTCAGGCATAGAGCTGAACCACATCCTTGACTCGAATTCGGCCTCAAACCATGCACCCAGACCCTGTAGCCAGTGACGGTCAACGAGAGTGGTATACAAACTCTCTATTGTATCAGGATTTGCGCTGGAGCATAGAAGATATGACATGAGATGACTGAGTATCTCGAAAGGAGAGTCTACCGCGAACGCCACCCGCAAAACCTTCTTGCTGACATCGGGAGTGAGCCATGTCAGGTCGTGGACCTGCGACTCGTGCATTTCTATATCTACGCCCTTGAAGACGGTTTTCACGATCAATGCCTCATCCTCCAGGAGGATAGCATCGCTTGACCCGAATGTTTCCATTCTCATCACCGCTTTCAAAGCACAGAGAACGGACTTTTCTATCGAGTCTTCCTCGTGAATCATAGGGTATGAGCTCCCAATGGCGTACATGTACAGCTCTTCGATGAGTTCTCGGAATACGGAGCGCTCGGGGCCAACCTCCCTTCCCTCGCGCTTCCAGACCTGATGAAGTGATGAAGTCTTTTGAATTGATGGCGTTTTCACCATGTTGAGGAGGAGAAAGATGTCGGCAGGGATGTTCAAGGTATGGTCCTCGGCGGAGCGGCTGACGGTGGGATATGCGGCCTGCAGTACCCAGTTCACGAAGGAAAGCTTCATGCTGAACAGGAGGGCTATGCCAATGTTGGCGCTTGTGGCATCATGTCTAATGTCATATTTGGTTATGCTGAGAGGAGGTAGTCCGGGACATTGGGGGAAATCATAGAGCGAGGGGGGCGGCTGCCCTCCACAGTTGTACTGGCCACAATCATGATGCCCAATAGCATACCTGAGGAGTTCGGACCAAACTGGAGACGACACATCGAAATCGATTTCGAGCCATCCCAGCCCTCCATAGATCAGGGCTTCCGAAAATAATGTGCCCCACAACAGAGTATCCCATCGTGTGTCCGGCGCAAAGCTAACCATGGTTCTCTGAATGAGCTCGACTGCAGCTTCAGGACTGAAGTCACAAAAGTAACGCGAGTATATGCTGGTTGGGCAGTAGTGATAAAACACTGAGGGTCTACTGCACTTGAAATCCTTGAATAGCAATGCAGTTCTCTGGAATCTGTCAAAGCGATCAACGGGCTGGTCCCAAGATGAGTCAGAGTGCTGTCCGACAGCATCAAGAATGGAGGGAATTCCGTGAGGAGCCGGTCTCTTGAACAGGGGAACACATTGCAGCCGCACGCCGCTCAGCGCTTGGAGGATAACACTTTGTACAGATGAATTGGAGGTTGTATTGAACAGCGAAGCGAGATTTGACACGTCTATGTCATCCGCCAATTGGTTGACCTCGCGAAGCTCGACTTCGTTCAATGACGATACCGGTGGTGGCACTGGTGACCACCGGGAGGGGTCGCAGTAGGGTGGATAAATGTCCGGCTCCCGCCTCAAAATAAGATCCAGGAGAAAGTTTCTGACTGTGGCAATGTGGAACCTCATCAATGCGGAGACATGCTGGCGTAGTGACTCCAGTGCAACAAACAGCGAGAAGAGGCGTGAAGACAGTGGAGTTCTGTAGGAACAGTCTGTGTAGAACGCGGGAAGGATGTTAGTGACTACATAGGCAAGGAAAATGCAGCCTCCAATGAGACCCAAATCCGCGGCAATGGACCGTTCGAGGGAATAGAGATACACAACAAGTCCAAGAAAGAAGAGGCCCAGAGATGCATGCATGAGCACTGGAAGAAGGTCTATGATGAGCGGAACATGCCACTTCTGTAGTCCTCTGAAGCGAAAATGACGGACTCGGGAACGGATGAGAGGTGTTCCCGACGGCAACGACGCGTAGTGGTGGATCCATTGCTTTGCTAATACCGCGATCAACGAGGTAGTGAGACTTAGCGCGAGACTAATGAACCACAGTGCATTGACCCAGACGTCCGATGCTCGAGGCTGAAAAGATGGAGAGCTGAATTCCGTCCCCGGCACGGCATCGACAACCTCTTGGCCTCTGAGCAAAGCTCTCTGGACGCCTCGGATCATCTCCGTCATCTGGGAGGTAGCAACCTGGGTGCTGTTGGTCTGAAGATTCTGGCATGTTTGGACAACAAATGTAGACACAACAGCGCAGAACAACGTAGCCTGATAGGTGTGAATATCAGAGGAACGGAAAGCCCTCTGAGACTCACGAATATAAGCAGTACATCGAGACTATCCCGCCATCCCGTCACAAGGTTCGCGTCAATTATCTTGCTCTCGTCATTGCTCATCTTCCAGACTCTGGCGGAGGGGGATAGCTCTTCATATTCAACATCCGGAGCATACCTCTGCTCATAGTCCACCGGATCGTTTGAAACTATGATCGATGTTAGCAAGGAAGCGGGAACTGAAAAAGGAGCTCACCAGTTGCTAGAATGGAGGAGCCTAGCGCCAGCAACGTCTTGGATGAAATGGTGTGTGTACACGACGACCACGATAGTCGCACGAATCCATCGCCGTCGAGTTGCATCGCGAACTCGGCGTCAGGAGGAGCAGTTTCCATACTGATGACTCGGAGTGGGCGAGGAAATGGTCGTAGTCTTGTTGAATTTGCACGATTGCTCGCACCGGTATGACTTATAAGTAAGTTCCCAGTGGCGCCGAGTATGCATAGCCCCGCATGTAGCTGACAGCTCGCGTACGCGCACAATTGGAAGTCACAGATGAGATCTACAACAGACAGCCACCTAACTGATCCAGATCTTTCCAGACGTGGGGAAAATCGTCGCTTCGGGAACCGGAGACGCCCTGAAATCAGACTTGAGACAATATCATATCAGAGCATAGACACCCTCATACAAAGGTTATGCGCTGGTGATGGAGAAGTCGTCCAGGTTAGACTGTGGTCGAACGCTGCGCTGAACTCTTCGACAGCGGAGTTGTTTTAGGGTCCCGTGTGCATTGGTGGCGAACGATCGTTAATTGCACTCTACACAACAGTTTCTGTCGATATGAGGCCACTGTACGAAACACAACTGTCCATCCTGCAGAAGGACGCATGCGCAAGATATATCCTGAGGGTTCGCTACACCTTCTCAGAGGCGGATTCCCGAGTCAAACGCACCCAGCCCCTCGCCTAAAACAATGGGACGAGCCCATTGACGCAAAGACAATAATGCTGTGTTGAAGCTGTGACTATGAAGAATGGATGCGCGCTTACGGCGAGTTGTGTACCTTGAGGAGTTCATTCTCGTTGTCATGACGTGAAACCCGATCGAGCAGAAGTTGTCGCCGTACTGATGGATGTCCATTGAGCAAGATGATGGCGAATGTTATGACGCAGAGGTACGCACCTTTATATTTCTCCTCGAAAAGGCATATCGTTCCAAGCCCATCGTGTTCTCTGCCTGATAGCAGGTGTCCCCGTAGTCCTCGACTTGCAGCTTCCCGCCCCAATATGGCGCGCGGTAACAATATGACCCACCCACTAAACGAAATACAATAAGACTGTCGAGGATCCGCGCTAATTCGCACCTTATTGTTCAGAGTCGTCGAAATCGCGAAACCCTCCAATCCATCTTTCCAGTCGCTGGGGCCTGTCGAGAAGGGAATTCTAGCCAGAGCACCGATTGTGGCTCTGCGCCTTGTTGTGCTTCGGAGGTGAAGCATGTCATCGAGCGATGGAGAACGAGTGCCTGGCAGTAGAGTCTTTGGTTCGTGGACGATGTATGTAAGTGAACGTAACCAGTATTCATGGAACGAAGTACTCATGGACAAGGATACTGCAGGAATGACAACGAGACGCACGTCTGCCTGCACACCGTTAAAGCGGGTTCGGTTAAGCTCGCACTGGCAAGTACCTCCATTGTCTGACATACTCCGGATCCGTTATGAGGGTTCTCGTAGCCTTTTTCACGAAGGGCTAGCCCGAAACAAGCCAATCTGAAGATGAGAGGAGGGTGGAAGATGATCAATTGCGCGTCTTCGTAGTCCTACATGAAAAAAGATGGACCTGAACCTGGTTTCTGAACGGCGAAGGAAACTCTGTCTGGGGCGGACGGCAGCGGCGCAGATTAGCGCCTCAATTCTCGTTGTGGCGCAGGTCCACAGGACACGAGCATGTCGTAGGGAACATGGAGGACATGGTGGTCAATGGGGGAGAACGCGGCATTGATATTTAATCGCCGGGCCTGCCGGGCCGCCACGTAGACATAGACGAATCGATTCTGTGACCTGTCGACGTTCATCCAATCGGTGTACTTCACTCTAGTGAACTAGACATGATGGTGTCTAGGCTCAAACGTATGTGTGGTCGTAGTCGAAAGTGAAATTCAACTTCTCATGGTCGCGCGGTGCGCCATTCAGCGCAAGGTTGCTCTGGTCGGTTGCTGTTGCCCTATCGCACTCGTCCGCACCACATTTCGTCAGAAGACACAGAGTAGAATCATAATCCGTAAACAATAAGTAGGTCGTCAAGTAATAAGATGTACGTATAGACCAAGGACGGGAATAAATGCAAGGGTATCAAGTGAAATGAAAGAGTGAGTATGTGATAGATCCGAACTATATCCAAGAAAACATATCCAATCAGTGTTCTTCGCCGTCCCCGTTCAGGCCAGGCGGGAGCTTAGGCACCCCGTCCAGGTCCAACGAGGTCTTCGGTTCCTCCTCATTCTCGTCAACGACGTCGAGCGCAGCAGCCGGCCCAGGCGTCGCGCCCTTCTCCTCCAGCGTCTCCTTTACCGCATCATCCTCATCATCCCCTCTGACCGGAACCTCAACCTCCTCACGCGTCCCCGCATCAACGACCGGAATGGCGCCGTCTTCCTCGTCTACATCTTCCTCCACCTGGAGAGGCTCGGTGTGCATTATAGCTTCGATAGCGGGTACGTCTTCTACGATGGGAGCAGGTGCGATCTCGTCTTCGATAATGGGTGCAGGTGCAGATGCGGGCTCCTCTACAGCTGGAGCAGGCTCCTCCTCTACGACTGGAGCTGACGCCGAATCTTCCTCGGCATCATTCTCCTCCTCGACGATGGGAACAGGTTCGATCTCAATCGGAGCGAGCGTGGGCTCGACAGCAGGAGCAGGCTCGTCTTCGTCAGCGGGAGCTGGTGCTGGCTCTTCCTCGACGACTGGAGCATCCTCAACGATGGGAACAGGTTCGGTAGCAGGCACGGACTGGTCATCGACGATGGTAGCAGGTGCTGATTGCTCCGCGACGGGTTGAGCATCTTTCTCTTCCTCGACGACGTCGGGCATAGGCTCGGCAGCAGGCGCTGGTGTGAACTCTTCCTCGACGACAGGAACAGGTGCCGATTCCTCCTCCTCAAGAACTGGAGTAGCTTCTTTGACCGGCACATCAGCAACTCGTCACACACTCATGAAATGAAATCTCGTACCTGTGACCTCCTCTTCGACGACAGGCAGCTTCTCTGTAACCTCCTCGGCAATTGGTGTCGGGTCTTCGACGACTGCTACGGGAGTGGGAACAATTTCTTCCCCAAGAGGCGCCTCCTCAGCGACAGGCGATGGTCCACTTTCCTCCTCGGTCGAAACAGCAGGTGCCGGTGTATCTTCCTCCTCTACAACAGTCTCGGGAGGCGCTGAGTCCTCGACAACTGGTGCAACTTCTTCAACTGGGGTCGGTTCACCTAACAAAGACAGAATTCAGTCACTAGCACGATACCGAAGACCATTATAGTCACGAACGAGGTTCTGGCTCCTGCTCAACGACAGCTGGTTCTTCCGCGACGACGGCTACCGGCTCCTCAGTAACGACGGGTTCCTCGGCGGCTGCAGGTTCCTCGGCTGAGAGAGGTTCTTCTTCGACAACAGGTTCTTCAGCGACTAAGCGAATGGAGTCAGATGAATGTAGATGAGGAGTATAGAAGCTCATACCAGGTGCAGGGGGTTCCTCGACGAGATGTTCCTTAGCCACTGAGGTCTCCTCGACAGCAGGTTCAACGGCGGGCCCGACGATATCCTCCTTCTCTTCCTCGACAAATGCTTCTGGCTCAGCAGGTGCAACAGCTTCAATGTCGGGGACAACCTCAATGACGGGCTCAGGGGCAATGATTTCCTCCTCCTGAGCTAATGGTTCCGCGGGAGCTGGAGTCTCTTCGAGAACGGGCGCTTCTTGCTCGATGACGACCGCCGGAGCCGCTTCCTCGACTATTATTTCTAGTTCAGCGACAGGACTAGGAGTCTCTTCGACGGCAGGAACCTCTTCCTCGACGACTGGTACGGGAGCGTCTTCGACAATAGGTGCAGGGGCTTCATCGACGACCGTTACCGGTGTTTCATCCTCAACTACAGGAGCAGTCGTAGCTTCGTCAACAACGGGAGCAGGAGTCTCTTCGGCAATGACTGGTGCGGGAGCTTCGCGAGCAGGAGTCTCCTCTTCAACGACGGGCGCTGAGACTTCTTCCTCTACGGATGGTTCAAGCTCGACGACAGCCTCTTCAACGGGAGCAGGAGCGTCTTCGACAATATTTGGAACAAGGGCCTCGGGTGAAACAGCCTCTTCGACGACTGTAACCTCAACAGGCGGTTCTGTTTCCGGTGCTGCTTCATCAACAACAGGAGCAGTCGTAAGTTCCGGTGCGGGAGCAGGATCCTCTGCTAAGATGGACTCCTCTTCGACGGGGATCTCTTCCTCGACTATGGGTGCGACAGCCTCTTCGACGACGACGGGAACTGGAGTCTTTTTAACAGCGGGTGTCGGAGCCTCCTCAACAACGGGTGCGGCAGTCTCTTCGACTGGCGATGGAGTCTCTTCGAAGGCTGCCGCAGGAGCCTCTTGCTCGACGACAGGCGTTGGAAGCTCCTCGACAAGAATTTCGGGAGCCTCTTCAGGGGCGAGTGAAGGAGCAGATGAGGAAGTCTCTTCGACGACGGGTGTAGGAGTCTCTTCAACGATGACTGGTGCCAGAGTTTCCTCTTCCTCGACGGTAGGCGTGACGACCTCCGGTCCTGAAGTGTCGGGAGTAAACGTCTCCGCAACAGGCTCTGCTACGAGATATCATCAGCAAAGAAGCTTTGAATACGAACGAAAATCCAGGTTCCGACATACCAGGTTCGACGAGGGTGATCTCCTCAACAACGGGAGCGGGCGCAGCTTCTTGCTCTGCAGGCTCCACTTCCGATTCATCAACGACCGGTACGTCTCCTATACGAGCATCAACATCTTTCGCGAAGCACGAAATAAACATAAGCAAGCTCACCAGTTTCAGATTCCTCGATGGGTGCAGAGACTACATCATCCAAAACGTCAGCTCACCTCAAATACAACCCAAAGTAAATTGACCCATACCTTCAGGCTCGACGACGACCTCCAGCACAGGCGCTATCGCAGCAGGGATGGTCGCTTCCACCACGGGCTCGAATGGGTCTTGCTTTGTTTCCGGGATGGGAGGAGCTAGGGTAGGTTCGTCCACAGGAGCGGGCGCAGCTGGAGTCTCGTCGACAACTGGGTCAGGAATGTCTTCCACAGCAACTGCCACGGGGGTCTCGTCGACAGCAACAGGTGTCTCGTCAACAACTGGCGCAGGAGTCTCTTCCGCTACTAAAGCAGGAGCAGCGGATCCTTCATCGACGGCAACGGCAGGAGCTGGGGCGGGAGCAGGAGGCTCATCGACGACTGGAGTTGGAGCTGGAGCGTCGACTGAGGCCGGTTCGGATTCCTCGACGACCGTGGCGGCAGCAGGAACAGGCGTCTCTGGAGCGGTGACGACTGGCGTGGAAGTCTCTTCGACCGTAACAGAGGTTTCGTCAACCGGGGCTGGAGTCTCGTCCACTGCGATAGAAGCAGGAGCCTCTTCGACTGCGGTAGGAGCAGATGCCTCTTCGACAGCAACGGAAGCGGCAGTCTCTTCGACAGAGACAGGTGCAGGTGCTTCACCGACAACTGAATTGGGAGCAACGGGGGCGGGAGCAGGCTCCTCCTTAGCACTCTCTTCCTTCGCCCCAGCAGCAGCAGCAGCCACCGCCACACCGCCAATAACCGCCGCAGTCTTAGCTCCCACTCCTTCCTCCTTCTCCATCTCCTCCAGCACAACAGGCGGCACGCTCTTCCTCTTCCCTTTCTTCGCCTCCTTCTCCTTCTCCTTTCCATCCTTATCCACCCCAAACTCGTTCACAGCATCCGTACTCCTGCTGCCCTTCCAGAAGCTGAACCTCTTCCTAGTGGAATGGTGTGAGGACGTCATACTGGGACGTGTGGGCGAGCTGGGTACGGGTGGGAGTGCAGGTGGGGGAGGAGGCGGGGGAGGACGTGTGTATGTGTGTTCGACGATTACGAATTCCACGGTGGTACTTGCGTCGTCCGTAGGAACTGCCCGCCTCAACCGCCCCACCACACAATCCGGGAACCGTTCCCTCGCAGCGGGGACGGGATCCAGCACGGCGTCGAACCAGAAATCGACAAAAGCCTCGTCCAGCGCCGTCACCTCCACATGCGTGATCTTGCTCTTCTCTTCTTTCTTCTGCCCATCAAGCCCGTTCTTGTTGTCTGGCAAAGGCGGCACAGGTGGCGCTGGAATCTTCAACGGCTGCAAGTTCAGATCCACGCTCTTGCGCCCGCGCCTGGTGCTGGACTTGCGCGAGATAGGCGGCGGCGTCGTAACTTCCAGATCCCGGTCCATGAGCGTGCTCGCGAGCCGCGGACGTTCGTCCAAGAACCCGGAAGTGCTGAATTGCGCCCAGTCGATGCCAATGAGGTTGTCGGGCTCAGAAGAAGGGAAGGAGGATAGAGTCGGTTTAGTGGATATGGTCGTGCCGGTAGCCGTAGACGATGTGGACACCTCTCTTCCAATCTGCGGTGGGACCTGGACCTTGGTTGCGGTCGACTCTTGGTCGTACCCCGGGACCATGCCCAGCACCCTCAGCGTCTCGTCGTCAAACACCTCCTTCACATCTTCTTTCCCGTCTACAATGTTCTTCCACACGCCCAGTTCTTGGTCTCCGTCACCCTGTGCCAGCTTCAGGACTCCCTCCAGAACCTTCAAAGGGTGACTCTTCTCCTGGGTGCTGGTGGTGGTAGTGGTGACGCAAAGATAAACAGCGCCATACGACCTCGTCCGACCGCGCCTGCGATCCGGGTACCCTTGGACGAGCTCCGTCAGGCGCTTGGGCATGCGCGGCTGTGTGAGCGTGTCTTGTCTACCATAGAGGCAAGCGTTAGCCAAGTGAAAAAGAAGGAAAGCGACACGTACCTTACTCCAGCCAAAAACACATGCTCCAGCATCCTTCCCGCCTTGTCCCACCTCCCATAGAACGCCTTCCACCCCTCCCCATCGCCCTGTGCTTCGAGTCCAACCACCCAAAACCCAGCCACCCTGCAAACCTTCGCCCCGCTCACGCCATTGACCTCCGCGTGCGCCGCCATGCTGCTGAACACATCCACCAAGGCCTTCAGCAAGCCTCCATATTCTGAATCGTTCAGAGACGGCACCAAAATCTTCTCGAACGCATCAACTGGGTAGTCTGCCGCTTTCTCCTTCTCTGCGAAGTCTCCGTACCACTTTCCAGATCCAGAGAAGTGTCGAATCCCCCAGCGGAGAACGGCTGCGACGTCGTGCGCGGAGCGCGTGGATGTGAGTGCGTCGGTGAATTTGGTCGACGAGTGGAGGAAGAGCGCGATGAGCCTGCGCTGCGCAGCGGGCGAGGACGCGTACCAGTGCGGGTGCATCAGCCCGGGCGAGTCAAGGCCTAGATAGAGACTTTGTATTAGCATTGCACGAGTGGAAGCAGGTACGCGGCTCGTATTGGAGGCAAGTATCCACGAAACCGTATCCGTCGGGAGGCAAAATGGACCGACCTCTTCCCAAAAGCCACCCTCCACATGCCCTAACCAATCCCTCCGCCTCTCCGCTCGTCAACACCTTCCCATCCACCCCATCGTTCAAAAGCTCCTCCGCCTCGTCCGGATCCAAGACTAGATCCAAGTCCAGGTCCTCCAGATTGAGCGTCAGATGCGGCAGAGCTTCCTTCTCATCTCCAGCATCCTTGTCCCTGTTATCACTGTGAGACTCCCTGGTCCTGAGCCTGGTGGGCGACCTGACTCGCTCTAAGAAACCTCCATTCCCGCGCCCATTACCCTGCAAATGGTGGTGATGCTCTAGAGACGCAGAGAACCCCTCCGATATCGTGGGCGAGACGGCCTCGAACCGGCCTTCCAGCAAGGATTGGTCGTCGGAGGGTTTGGAGGGAGACGTGGGGGTTTTACGTCCGAGGAGTTTCGACAGGAAGGATTTGGATGTGGGAGGCATGGTGATGGATAGGTCTGATTAGGTTGCAATGTGTGCAATATTAGGTGTCGCAAGGCGCTTCGATTACTCTTGAAGTTCCTGTCCTTGCTTTATACAAGGAGTACTGTGAGTTCGTCCGTTGACGTAGCTGGTAGTCCGAGTCGTGTGTCGTCCTCAATCCACTCCGAGTTTGAGCGACATGAAGGTAGGGAAAAAACCTGCAAACGCAACACGTGTGCGTCGCGCGGGTCTAGGCTCGGACCCTGCACCCTCAGCTGATCAATCGCCTGAATTGGCCGGTTACGAGACGCTGTGGCCTCAATACTCAAGCTGGCGCTTCTGTTCCAACCAAGTCCACCAGCCGAGAGGGAACAAGCAAGCTCATTCCAATTGCAGCTCAATACGAAGCCTCTTGAATCACTAGCACCGTTTGGACTTTGACGTACAGGTCGCGACATAGATGGTCAGTCCTTACCTTACAGACAACGATGAATCTACCCTGCACCCAGCATCTGATGATTAGAGGCTGCGGTAGACTCGTGTTCGTATAGAGGCTCGAGCTCGTGAGTCGCGAGTTACATGGATCCGAGGCTCTGAGCTCAAACAATCAAGTCTTGGCGTACCGGACTTGCAGAGATTACTTAGGTGTATGTGTGTTTGCTTAGGATTTGGTCACTGATATGGTGTGGTGAGGTATGGTGGGAAGAGTGTCTACAGAGAACCATTGGGGTAGACCATCATTGGGATGATTGTGATGTCCGCTAGTCTTACTTACGCGGCGTGCGCATCAGTAGCCAACATTCGACGTCTGCCCAATTGCTACCTGCCCACTGCGGCTCAAAGAAGTCGATTGCGCGAGAACGACTTCAAGTGATCATAGATCGCCCTGGTTATAATTGAGTCTCGAGTTCAAAGTTCAAACCAGTGTTGAACTCATAACTTGATTGCCGAATATACGCTTCCTACTCCATGAGGGTGTGCGCTGCTTCGGGCCAATGGGAACAGCTCTCTCAATGTATGCGGCTATATACAAGTGTGTACAACATTGCTACTACTAGTAATACTCATAATATGGATCTCTCGCAGTTTGCCTTGCTCTCATAGTAATCACATCTCAATAGCGAACATCCTTTCGATCATATGCTCCTTCCCCTGCTTTGCATCCTCCTCGAGTTCAGTTCCACAGTCCTTGAGCCAACGAGTCTTGTTCTTGAAGCGTTTAGTAGTAACTTCGATGACCCACTCCCAGGTGCAGGCAGAAACTGGGCCTGTCAACTTGATTGACTTTGCTGCACTGTTCAGCTCCCGCTCAATCGCTTCATAATCGACCGTCTTGTCTTCGTACAGTGGTGGGTCCCACTTGCCGTCGATCTTCACCATAGCCCTGTAAGAGGGGACTTCCTTCCCTAATCTATCACAAGACTCCTCGATCTTCGAGTGAGCCGGTACAGAGGTGTTCTCCGGATAATTGAATTCAAATCCCGACAATGTATATTCCTTGGCCGTCGTGAACTGCGTGCCCGCTTCCGGAAAGATGAGGGTCCACAGCAAGTTCTCCTCGATGAGGTGTTGTTGCGCTTCTGTGTTAGGCTTGGCCGCACCAATATACATGTAGCCTAGTTCGAGCTCGGTGAGACACCTGTCCTGAGGCTGGCTCGCACATTGCGTGTTTTCGATGCTGCTTGAGTCGTCGTTGGTTGATGTTGCGATATCTAGGTGGTCTGTGCTCGAGATTTGCATGTTATCGCTGTGTGGTGTGTGTTCGAGATTGCTTGGAGGCTCTAGCCGGGGCGACTGCGATTCCGAGTCTCTGGAGTCAATTGACATCGCATCCTCGGAGGAGGAGTATTAGTCATCCTGGCTGCTAGGCTGACTCGGCGGACTGGACGGATACTTTTCGCAAATCTCATCCTCAAGCTTCTTCATCTTGCTTCCAAACTCTGACCATTCAAAGCCTAATTGGACTAGACACTCCCTCGCCCAGAGCCACGTATTGTTTTGAATGCTGGGCTCCCCCTGTGAGAACGGCTCGGTACCGTCCTTGAATGGCCCAGCCACCTCCTCAAGCTTTTCTTTCACTTGGGCAAAGCTCTGGTCCGGGTGAAGAGGGCCGATCCTGACGGAAGATAGAAACCCGGACTCGGAGGGGCCTTTTTCCCACTCGATGACCTCCTCAGATTCCAGTGACCTGCAGTCGAACGGTGTGTTGAATTGGTAGAGCGTTGCGCCATTTCCTACATCACGCTCTTCGCTGGTCTTGAAGACGATTGTCCATTCCCAGTCCATTTTCTTTTCGGAGATGCTTCCTTGCCCTTGAGCACCATCCATTGGCGGAGAGCGTACCGCCACATGGATTGCGTTCGTTTCGGAAAAAGATGATTCTTGAGACGCGGACATTTTGTTTGTTCCCGAAGTTGCAGAGTTCTAGTTCTTGAGTGATGGGGTTCTTTTGAAGCGAAGCTCGGTTCAAAACGAAGTTGCTGTCGTGATACAGAAGCTACTCGATTCGGACCGTCGTTTATATACATTGCAGCCTATCTACCCTGACGCAGATCCTCGCCTCCGCTGCCCGCCGGGCTGTGCACCCAGAATTTCGAACACCACGCACAGCCTTGTAGTACAGGGATGGAGCCAGCTCAAGAAGTAGTGCCCCTGAAATCACCTCAATCAGTAGAAGCGAGTACACTATCTGTGGCGCATCAATTGTCACTCGGTCCGCTTGTAGCTTCGTGTTTGTAGCGCCATGTAATCCGAGCTTTCGGGTACCAAGCTAAAGCAGTCCAAAGACACTCTATCCACCCGTGGCAGGAGGGTAGGCAGTTTGGAGTACTTCATTGCGACACGATACAAGTTTTCGAGATAATCAAGCATTGTAGAGCTGCATGCGCGTTTGTTTCGTCTGTCCACCTTTTTCGCTGCGGTACTCATGAGAAGAGAGTCGCTCTGGCGTCGCTAGTGCTCCGAACACGAGCGTCTTCCGACTCTTCGCCACAAGGAACACATGCCACGTGTTCGCCGCGTGGTCCGCAGCACGGCGGCGATTGTGACATTGTCATTTTCGCCTAGGGTGGCGGAAAAAAGTGGTTGTTTTTTACAGAAAGCCTTTTTTACCGTAATTTACGCGTCACGTGCCTGTAAATTACTTGTAAATTACCGACCCGATTTGGGGGTCCGTAAATTACCAAAATAGGTCACATGTCCAATGCCGCCCACGGCGGGTCAGAGCACCCCCAACAATGACTCTCTTACCTCTGAGTCTTAACCGACTACACCTCCCGTATACTACAGTTCTGGTATCCCATGGAAAGACTCATACACAAGTACTCACAATGCAACTGCTGAAAAATTGTGGTCTACTGCAACTCACCGCCCTCTTGTTGCATGCCATCAGCCGCATCACGGACTCTGTATGTTTTGGCAAGGCAGCAACGGCGGCATTGAGTCGCAATCAGTACTAACTACAGCGCAGTCATTCATTCCAGCACAGATGCCATATATCCAAGTGTCCCATTGCTGTGAAAGGGCTCCCCCAGAATGTGCCGAGTCATTGCGCCACCCGGAGGGCTGGAAAATTTTGGTCATTTTGGGCGGGCAGGCGCGTGTCACATGAACGTCACGTGCCGTTATTTACATGTAAATTACCGCGTAAAAAACCGAGCCCTGCGGGCGGCCGAGGTAAATTACAGTAAGAAAGTCTCAGAGGACTTTTTTCCGCCAACCTATTTTCGCCCAAATCTACACTTCTTTCCTACCTTCCTTCCACGACCACGACCACGTCGTTCAATGCATCTTTGTAAACGTCCTGCGTGCATGCTCGCGAGATAGTGTGACCACGTCGACGGCCATCGACCTATGGGATGCTGAGGTCGTCGAGGTCTTGTTTACTTGATCTTGTCTTCGTCGTGCAGTGATTGAATCTTCGTGGCGTCGGCTTTGTCTTGTAGGAATGGTACGTCTACCTCCTCTGTTCCTCTGACCTTCTATCTCATCTTCTTTCGCTAAGGATATCATTGCTTCAGAACCGTCCTGCTCAGCTCCAGATCAAGCTTGGCGCCACGCGCCGCAGAAAGAATGAGTTCCGGAGAGAGAACAGATCTTGCGTGTCCTAAACAGACGCCTATCATGCCGCCATTCATCTTCTGCCAGTGCCCTTTTTCGACGCTGCTGGCTCCACCCCTCTCCCCCTCTTCCGCTCCTCTGAGATTTTCGGTGCTTCCGAATACTTCCGCTTTATCTTCAAAGTCGGCCCGGCCCCCTGTCGAGCGCCTTGAGCTCGACATCGGACTATTACTCGCAGTATTCTCATTTCTGCCTAGCTATGGGGTCTCACTTCTCCTTTGTCAGTGCTAGACTCGTAGTCGAGCGGCCTCCGGATGTCCACAGAGACAGGACGTCAGCTCGAGGTCGAGGAATTACGGGGCGGCGAGTCCTTCTTCGATCTGACGCAACAAACGGAAGTGGCCAATTAGCCATGCGACGATCCGCCGTTGCTTCGGTATGTTGCATAGTTGATTGCATTCGTTGTCTGGACGAATTCACACTAGATTTCGTTGCTTACATTTGAGCCTTGATTTGCAGGTACAAACATGGGCACAAGGTCTTTCGTCGCATTTGCTCCTGGAATTCTCGTGTCCTGGACACGGAAAGTCACAGTTTCTCCGTGTTTGTCCGGCTTTTCGGTTTTGCAGTAATCTATAGGTCTTGAGCGCCCAAGTAAGGTGTCAAGTTCGGCGCCCGAAAGAGGCGAGATGTTAGCTCGCAACTCTCAGCTGCAGAGCATTTACACGGCGGTGAGTCATTTTCCACTTTGACAGGTGAGAAAGTGGAATGATTGTTTCCGCAGCCGAACGGCGAGTTCGAATCTGAAGTCAACAGTCAGAAAACAATTGCAGCGTAGACTGGACGTGGAACAAGGCAGGCAAGATCGCCTGATTATCTTGGCTACTAGGTGGACAAAATTACTTGTTAGACCAAGTGCTACCAACATCTGAGAGGGGATGCAACATTCGGCCGAGTTGATCGTTCATTGCATGCTTGATCGCAGTGTTGATTTCGACCACCAGGTGCACAAAATCACCCATCCGGTTCAAAGCTATCGTCCACTCACTTTGAACAGGGTATGCATGATTCCGACCACCTGGTGGTTGAGATCGCTGTCCAGCCAGTTTCTACCAACATCGGAGAGGGGATGCAACATTCGGCCGAGTTGATCGTTCATTGCATGCGCATTGATCGCAGTGTTGATTTCGACCACCAGGTGCACAAAATCACCCATCCGGTTCAACGCTATCGTCCACTCACTTTGAACAGGGTATGCATGATTCCGACCACCTGGTGGTTGAGATCGCTGTCCAGCCAGTTTCTGCCGTGACCTCGGCTTTCCGGTGATGACTCGAGTTGTAGCTTCCGCTCCCTTCCGCATGCGGCAATGCGCCATGGCGGCCCGCCTCATCCCAATCTGGCAGCGGCGCCCTCCCGCCCGCTATGTGGCGCACCATGATTTGATTATTCCACGTTCTGTTTCGCCATTTTAGGATACAGGCTGCGTTTGCATATAAAAGCCTGGCCTGTATTCGTTTCTCTTGCTTCCTTTCCCCCATCATCTCTGTTCTCAGCCTATGGACCGTGACCTCACCAGCGTTAGGGGCCGGGGACGCCCCGTTCTCGAAGAACCGAGGCGAAACGTACTAGGCCATCTCATGCCCGCCGCTCCGCCTCGCGATAAAGCGAACAAGAAAAAAAAGAGGGTATGTCTTCGAGATAAACCTAAGGTGTATATACTGACCTTGGCGTCGTAGATGATGCGCAGTGTTGGTGTCCAAGTGAGTCAGATTCTCTCAAAGTTGGGATTGGCTCTGATGGGCTCGCTATAGACAGACGTCAAGGTAAGAACCTGAGCATGACTGGCAGTCTTCTACGTGCTAATCCTATGGTTTTCAGTTCAAAGCCGAACCCGAGAACCTGCAGCCGAATGTATGTTTTCGGTTCGATTCTGATGCTCTCGATTTTAAAGACGCTCGTTTCCAGGTCAAAGCCGAACTCGGCGATAATGGTGTACGTCTTCGACCGTATTACCAGAGTCAACAATCCGACTTATTCTACTCACCATAGCTCCCAGCTACGGATTCTATCACGCCATCCAACAGGGTACGAATTCTTACTCGTCCTGCTTCGACTCATTCTCATTTGCATGTCTAGTCTCTCTGGACTGAGTTTAAACGCGTCACCGGATTCCGCAGACCCGGCTTCGACGACGTGGTCGAACATCACACGCCTTACGGCGCCCATCTCAAGGACGTAGCACGAAAATACACCTGGGCCTCCCCCCTCATGGCCAGTATCGTGAAGCGCAAGGTCGGGGATGATATCTACGCGCTATTGGTGTTCTTCAAGACGCCAGGGGAGCGCGCGCTGAAGACGACGCTCAAGGCAATGCGTCTGTTTGATATCGTACCAGAGGATATGGACGCGCCTGTGAGTTCTAACAGCTCACTCGAGCCAGTCATGCATAGACTGATGCTCTTTGCCTAGTGCTCATCGTGCGCGGCGCTGTCCCAGCCGTGCTACAAACAGAATCAAAACCCACGGGTCCGGTACTGTCGCGCGTGCGTTCTTTCTGGGCCCGCTGACCGTGCAAAGGGGTGTAGGCCCCAACCTGACCCCGAGCCCGCTCATGTCCGCCACCACAGTGAGGAGTCGGAGCTTGAATGGCGGTGGTTGGTCAAGGATGGCGTTGTGGTGGATGCCGGCGAGGATATCAAGGCGAAGAAGAGGGTAGTCATTGACTTGGTCTCGGACTTGGATGAGGACGAGGACGAGCCTGGGCCGTCCGTCAAGAGGAGGAAGCACACCTTGAAGGAAGAGGAGGACTGACACTTGGGATAAGAAGGTGTACTTCAGGAAGGAAAGGAGCCCGAGAGCGTAGTACAAAATGATTGATTCCAGCCTTCCTTCATGCACACAATGTCAAACCTGTTTGACCACATTCTTCTAGGGACACAGAACAATCATAAGGCTCGACTGGCAGGCTCGTCGACTGCTGCGTCTAGATCGTTTTAAGTTCAGATTCTCAATTGAGCCCAACTGCGCGTAACAAGCGAACCCCTGACAGCTGAAAATGACTCGTTGATACATTTTTGTTCACTTCCTGCGTGTATCTTGCAGACTCCAACCTTCGGTAAGTCTACTCGGCCATCATTCCGATGCGTACGAGAACGAACAAGGCAAACTCTCGACTGTTGTAACTTGTAGGTACAAATCAGTCGGCAATCTCTCTGCGACTGCTATACTCCAATGATGCACGTACTCTCGTACTCTTCTTGTCATGCCTCTTGTAGTGACTCGGAATGTGGAGCGCAATACTCACATCAACGCCACTGCAATTACGGTACTACTCGCGTAAATCTATCCAACCAAAAGGGCTATGTCTGTCAAGCGCCACCGAAATGTAGGAAACTGGAGAAACAATAAGGTTCTACTTGTGTCACAATGTGAAAAGGATGTCCGTCGAACAGAATGTGGGAGCATCGAGACGTATATCGGCTCCGAATTCGTCCGTCCGTTGAGATTATACGTTGTTATCTGGAGGCGAACGTCGGAAAGCTCAATGTGTGGGTATGTTCAATATTGCCTGGACACACACCTCAGGTGAAAGTGACGTCCGAAGACCTGGACTCATTACCCGAAGTTCCCGCGCCACGCGTATCACAGAGACAAGAGGATGGGTAACAACAGTTCAACTTACAAGTTACGACAAGCGGGCCACGAGACATTCACGTTCACGGTCCAGAACATCTTGATGTCTGTAGTTATGCGAATGATGTACTTATACACTATGAGTTACAAGGGGAAAGGGGAAAGGATACAATGACAGAAACGATACAATATCAAACGCGGCTGATGACCGATGACCTATCAAACCAAACCTAAAACCACGGAAAGCTCAACCCATTGCCCACAACCGGGCGAATAGCGAAATAGCCTCCGCCGCGCTTCGCTGCCTTCAGCCCTACCCGACGGACTTCGTGTTCGAGGATGAAACGAACCTCGCTGATATTGTCGCAACGGAGCAGTCCCCGTTCGTGGAAGCACCCTAGCGCACACTCCAGGGCCCATGTACGATAAGAACGCCGCTCGGTGGACGTCGTGTGCCACCAGTGCTGCGAGGATGTCGTAAGAGTGTCTGGGGCACCCCCGTTTGGTGCGCATTCGGGGACCTTGATGAACGCAGCATAGACGGTATCGATGGGAGGGTGCGCCGGCGCTGTGCCTTGGTAACCGTGGCGCGCGTCCCATTCAAGGCGCGTGGTGTAGATGTTCGAGTCGGTCATGAAGAGAGACCATCGCCAGTCCCCCGGGTCATGAGATTTAGATGTGCGCTCCAAGGCAACGTACAGCGCATTTGGTTCGAGCGTTATGACACTGTGGCTTGTCATATCGTGTTCAGGCAACAGAGGAGATGGTTGATCTGCACGAAGAGCAAGCTTAGACGAGTCCAGAGCGCCAACAGACATCGGGAGCATGTGGGTTGGGAGAATCGCAAGGCCTACCGTGAGGGATACACTGTGAGGAAAGAGATGATGGCCAGATAGTGGCGGGAATGAAGACAGACGCGATTTGGCCAGATTAGCCGTCCTTTGATCCTATCAGGTCTCGAGTGTGCACATCATTTCTTATGATTGACAGCGCCGGATCTATGTTGCATTCGAGCACCTCGACTACAGAGCGCCAGCGACTCGCGAGACCAGGGACCGCCGAGGATCAACCGCAGCGGGACAAACACCAGTTGCAGGCAGGTTACGTTGATCCAGGAGAAATGAGCGATTGGTTTTGATAGCAGCGTGCTGGCAGTCCGAGTTCTTATACGAAGGCAGCAGGAGTTTTGGGCAAGCCGGGACTCGGGAGCAAGCTATAAAAGTATCACGAGCTCGAAGCAAGCCGCACCCGGCACATCGGAACGTGACAATAGACCGCCCGTTAGCCCAGATTGGCGCCCATCGCTTGGCACTGCCTCGAAATTGATGCTGTTCTGGAACTACCCTCAAAGAGGCATCCAATCGGTTAGCCAATATTCAAACCTCCATATCTTCCTGCCATGGCTCCACCACCGCTTGCGATATTGCTTCAAGAGCCGCAATACACCAATCGCAAGACGCGCTACAGTACATTGAACGTCGCAAGACTTTTGATGCAAACCTTAGCGCAGAGCGATCTAACAGCGTACAATCGCCGCGACAATACTCATGTATACACGTCGCTGTTCGTATGCTGGCACTCCATAGATCTCCTAGATATAACAGTTTCGTAGGCTTGGTCTTGTACCGAAAAGTATCGTCGGAAAGGTACTCTCTTCGGACAAAACGCCGTATGCTCCATCCGATTCCTTCTTCACAGTGAGATACCCTCTCAGTCGTCCTATCTCAGTGCTGATTGTCTATAGGACTTTGCACTGCGTCATCCGAATGAGGTCTTATCGTCAAGCCAAGAATCGCTCATCATTGGGAACAAAGCCAGTCCCGACGTGCGACAATACGCGGCGCAGTGGGACCCCGAGCAGGTGGATCGGTCGAAAGCCGCGGGCATGGCGTACTTTCATTTCATGGTCATAGCCCAACAGAAAGGTAGTTACGCCTTCTGTGTTGATATAACTCACTGGCTTACCGATACCAGTACAACATCGTCTCTCTGACGGACCATGCTATCATTGATGAGATGGTTTCACATTTCACAAATTTTTGGACACAAACAGGGGCAGCGCAGAAGTGCATCGATAGGATCAATCTTGCCATCGACGAGCGAGCAGAGGAGGTTCTGAGGTATCTGGATCCGGAGCAGAGCTTGCTATTTGAGGAGGTCATGAGGGATGTACACAGATACGCGGAGGAGTGCTCTGTGCATCTGAGGATGCTCAAAGCGCAGGATTTCCTATTTGCATTCCATGCTATGCCGGATGCAAGTGTGGGTCATCTTCATACATATGCACATTCTGCCTTTGCCCCAGGGGTTGAGGAAGTTCAGCACCGATGTGCACGATAACAAGACATCCCGGCGCGCGCAGTTATTGAGGTTCTAGAGGTGGAGAAAGAAAGTCGTCATGGATAGCGCGCGTCAGCTGTCGTTCTCGGCAACCCAAACAATCGAACAAGATACTGTTTACCTCTCAAGATCACAGTGTACGTGCCATGCTCTTTGGATAAACAGTCCGAATTGTTCACGATGTGTTGGGCAGCTTCGACTTGACATCTAGCTAGTCGGCGTGAGGTGAACACAACAAGATGCTCATAAGCATCGTAGCATTGTGAACTTAGTCATTCTGTACAATACCTATTCTACGTAGCAGGGAACAACCATCGTTATTTAACATAAGATACCGAGAATTCTTCACCCCACCTCTACCGCTCAGGCAGTATTGTCCCCATGCGTAAGGGTCTCCCATCCCACGAACAAATAATTTGTCCCAGCAGGCCTCTGGTCCATCGTCAGCGCCTCCGTGTTCGTCATCGCGTACCCGAGCCGGTTATGCAGCGCATTGTACCCCACCTCCGTTATAGGTCCCAATCCCAAGACAAGTGACTTCCCAGGACACAACCATGACGGCTGATCGGCTGCACCAACTTGATATGTCGAGTGGAAGCCGAGTCCGTAGCGTAGCCGCGTGCCGATGTCGCCGCTGTAAAGGTCTGTGCCTTGGATGCGCGAGGTCTCAGCGATGTGGGATATGGAAGAGAGGCCGTATCCTATGATTCGAGTTGAGGGAGTTAGTGAAGGGATGGTACGACAGAACGAGGGAAGTGGTACCAGTATGTACAAAATCACGGCACGTCTCCTGCGCAATTCCATTCGCTTGGAATGTAGGCTGATTCTGCCAGTAGCTGATGATCTGCGCCGAAGTCGTTCCACTCCCTGGCGCGGTCTTCGGCAGAGACCCATCCGACAAGAGGTAGATATATCCAGGCACGCGGACCATGTACTTTGACATCGCTGTATCATAGCTCGTTTTGTCCTCCAGGAACACCGCGATCCCAAGCGCCGCTTCTAGCATCACTATCGTCATGATTAGTGTCGATCTTGGACTTGTGCGTCGGACTCCTCACCCAACTCCCAATTCCCATTACTCGAGGAGCCTTGGATGACCACCGGCAAGTACACATTCTTCAGCATGTTGCCAAATGCCGTCACGTCCGCCGTCGCCCATCCAGTGTAGGTGTACCTGATAATCTCCGCGGCACGCGCCCACGACGCGCCCGCCCATCCTGTCTGCAGAGGTGCGTTTGAGTTCGTGTGGGACTTGATCGTCTGAGCCCATGCGTTCATGTACGAGATGGCTTTGGTAGCGTAAGTCGAGGATCCGGAGATGTAGTACGCGAGGGACATGGCGTATGCAGCTAGGGCGTCTTGCCGCTCGGCTGTACAACCGATGTTAGGCGTTGATGTGGGCCCACACTCGACGGTAGTCGTTGGACTAGGAGTGCGCGAGAGGCTGCCGAGTGATGACGAAAGCATATCGGAATAGGCGGAAGCCCATGGCTACATGGGATGGTGCATAAGTTTGAGTGTACAGTCGAGTAAATCAGAAACACACCTCAGCACCAGCATCGACTTGAGCCTTGATAAAGTCCAGCTGCACGCGGTCAATGAGCACTCCAGGGTGGGTGAACGTGGAAGGGGCGCGGGGAATGAGTGTGGCGTTGTGGTGTTCCGTCGGAATCGCCATCGCAACGCTAGCCAAGAGGCTAAGAAGAACGTTGAGGAACAACATAGTAGGAACGGTGTCCTTTGGATCCGATCCAAGCTCGACTTTTATACCTCTCCTCCGAGTCTGCCTCCATCTGACACAATAGACACTAATTCGTGACCCAGCCCCACCTGTCCTCCACCGTCCGGAAGGTGTCCATGTTCCAGCCGTCATGAGATGCCGGCACGCCTCAGCCGGAGTCGCGTGAAGACCACATGCGTGTTTGGCGCCACATGTTGGTTCTGGCCGAGTGCACCATATGTCTCGCCGCTGGGTGCGGACTCGGGCGGACAAATGAATCTGTACCTTTCAATAATCAATATAATCAAAGCGGTTTGCCAACCCAGATAGAAGATTCCGAACGATGCAGGTACGGCAATGTGCACGAGGATCGCGAACATGACCTGGAACCCAGAATGGAGCACTTGGCCGAGATGGCGACAGCATATAGATCGATTTGCAACGGCATGACGAGACGAGAGGGAGCGCCCATCAGGCGCCAATAAAGCGCTGAAAAGTCTGGACGTGG
This sequence comes from Strobilurus stephanocystis, assembly GCA_019915075.1. NCBI lineage: Eukaryota > Fungi > Basidiomycota > Agaricomycetes > Agaricales > Physalacriaceae > Strobilurus > Strobilurus stephanocystis. The sequence continues at coordinate 1,377,366 of JAHLMI010000010.1, forward strand.
ACAGCCCAATGATCCAATAAAAATGAAATTGTTTCGAGGTCGTTGCGCAACCAAAGATGGTCGTCAGCTTGAACTTTTCGGAATACCAACGCACACTACAGCAAAGCCGTCAGTGATAATAAAAAGCTCCGGTCTAAATGGAAGAAGACGCTTACTGCTTCCATATGTCTTGTCAAAGTATCATACTGTAAATCCGGTGATAATCTATTCAAACTTGGAGTAGCTGCCTCCGGTTGGAGACGAAGAACACATTCGTCCATCGGATACACACGCTAAATTTACACATTGAGCAATAGATAGGCGGCCGTTGGAGTAACGAAATGGAGCTAGCGTACCAATCCATAGCGTGCATTCCTTACTGTCCTCCGCTGGTGTCGTACTGTCGTTGTAAGAGTCATTGTTCGTGTGCGCTATATGTCAACCATATGTGCGCTCTTCGACTTCTCAAGTTATCTTCAGGTTCTTCTGCAAAAATGGACGCCATGATTATTCCCGCCGACTGGGATAAGCATGTTCTGAGGACTATGGAAAGCGTCACCGTACCTCACCCGTTGTGATTTGCCTACCTGCGAGCGGACATACCGTAGCTTGCTCTTCGCAAATCCGTTGATCATGCCGTACAGAAAGTTGATGACAGGCCTCATTGCCCTAGCGCTAGCGTTCTCCCCTAGGATATGTGTACCGTCCTCGCTGACCACACGCCTATTGGATAGAGGCCACCAGCACAGATTGGTTCAAATCCTTGGGAGCCCTGGCCGACTAGTGCAGCTTACGCGGTAGGCGAGGACAGAGGGGAAAAGCTCCTGGACTAGAAAGACGCGTTAGATGCTCTGACGTGCTCGTTCCCGCGTTGCGCGCCGATGAATGGCTTGGAAGGAGCAGTGGCAATGAATGTCGACAAGGAGATAATATATATTCTTCATTACGCGCTCGCGGGATCCACATTTATGACAGTGCCGTCGTCGGCTATTATCTTGAATCGTACTGGGACGGCATTAATGGCAGTGAGACAGTCAGCAAGTGAGGACACACATATATCGAACGGCAACCCTTTGTCCCTTCTCACACTGGTAAAGTACAGCGTCCCACTTCCTTTCGTGCCCTTGATCCGGTAGCTCAAGTCGACATTGCCTTGCATCATGTTGATCTGCGGCGTATACGCGTCAACGACCCCAGCCTTAACAGCACGACGACTTGCTCACCGAGCCAATAATCCTTGGATCGCCATTCAACCACCACTCGGCCTGAGGTCGGATCGCTTCGCCTAGCACCTCCTTGACCGCCGGGTCCCCTCTGACCGTCCGGAGCGTCTGACGCACTACTGACGACGATATCTTTTCCTGGTTGGTGACGAAGATGTAGAAAGCTACCCAGCCCGCGACGCCAGCAATGGAGAACGCGAGGATGGCGGGCCAGCGGCGCTAAAAATGTGGTCAGACTGGTGGAGCAGAACGAGATGTAAATGAGGGCGGAAAGGCAAATCGTAGGTGATGGTGGGGAAGTGTGTGTGATGAATGGGGCATTTGCAAGCATTGGCAAGGACAAGGACGCACCTCAATCCTGGGCAAGTCTCTCAGCTGATACGGTCTTGGCTTCGATGTATCTGAGTACGTCGTCACACGGGGCGGCGTGCTTGACGGTGGCTGGCGCGGCGGCGGAAAAGTTGTCGCGTACCCTCGTCGTTGTTGTGGGTGTTGGGCCCATTCCCTCTGCTTTCCGAGTCCTAGTCTGGCCGTTGCATGCGCGCATTTATGAAAAGCCGAAGAGGAGAAAGGCGTAGCAACAAATGCCATGCTCTTCTGGGCCACAGTGCGGCTCGAAGCCGATAAGTGTCGACTGAGCGTATTCATCGTCGTCGTAGTCGAGAGCGAAGTCCTAAACAGGAAATGGGCGGGTCTCGGTCGCTTTGCCCGATCGGCCCGGGATGCCGCGCTGGCCATGGCATCTTCTCTTCCTCCGTCGACTACTAAGTAGTCGTATCTCACGCACAATGACAGGCGCAGAAACTTCTATGTTGTCTGACGCTGTCAATACCCGCTCATCAGTCAATCTAAATCAAGAGATGGCCCGGTGAATCCCAGGCGTCTTCTTGATATCAAGCTCACCACAGTCTGAATGCTATTCACCTGCTCTTCCCTCGTCACCTCTACCCTCCCCCTCAGATGAGCTAGCCTTCTCTGCTTGCGCTCACTTGTTATGCTAGCAACCCGTTCGAATCGATCAGCGGTGGTAGATATCTGCTGTGTTTGTATGTTGCTCAATCTTCCTTCTTGTGTTGACTTGATCTACTTCGTACAACAGGGCTTCGTCGTACGTGGTCTTTCGCTGTTGTTCGACGATCCACAGCTTACCCGCAGTTTTCTTCTACTATAGTTCTTTTTGAACGCGCAGGCTCAGAAAACTTTACCGAATTCAGAGTCGATTCTGACTCAGTCGATGGGCATGCCCTTCTGGACTGCAGTGTGACTCGAAGATGTCGAATGTCATCTCTTCGTGGGGTGGAAGACATTGACACATGCGAGTAATTCTGCCTGATAGTTTCACAACGAGCAAGACTGCAAGCGTCTGTCGTTCTTTCTGTGATTCTAAATTCCTCGTCTCGTATCCCCCTGCTCATGTACGCTTGCAAGCTGACGTCTGGAATGTTGTACACGAAGATTGTCATCTTCGATGACAGATGGGACCGCCAGACGAAGAATAGTCGAAGAAAGTACATCAGATATTATCTACCGTACGGTGTACAAATTATGTAGATGCAACGCATCAGCTGTACCATGGATCACATTTCATTATGAACATCAAAAAGGAAAGAAGTATTGAATCAACGCGTCGAGGTTAGGTCGAAATCATACCACATGCGGCTTGTCATCTCGCGGCCGTTCTTCATCGTTGCTCTCCATGACAGCTTTATCGTCGGCTGCCTCGCCACCGGCAGACCGCGTAAAGTTCTACTCAATGATATGAGTCTTCCATTCAAGACGCGCAGGAGAGCAAGATCTTACCGTCATCACGAACACTTCCGGATCGCGATCTGATATCACATCAGTCGTTCTCGATATCTGTAGGCCACGGGGTGCAGTTTTTGGAACTTCTGAGCGCCTCGGGTTCACTGGTATTTCAGAGCTATCACCCCAGAACGCACTCGGAGCGAGGTTTGTCGACGGAACCGAGAGCGTGTTCCCCCCCATGTACATAGAATGATCCCGAAAGACCGGAGCACGGGCGTTCAGCGTCGCCATCAGGACATTCGAGTATCTGTGGATGAAGGGTGGAGTTGAATACGGATCTCCGACCCAGACGGAAGACATACAGTTTGCCAAGCACCAGGAACCTATCACATCGGAGTGATTCCGTCAGTCATGTCAGGAGGCAAATCATAGCTGATTCGGACATACAAGATGAAATGGAAGTTGTATTGTCTGCAGGAGAGCCAAAGGATGAGCTCGAGGAGTGCACCGGCTGTTGTCACCGCGCCGGTCTCGACGGTGAATCTGATCAGTTTGCTAATCATGCTGGAAGTGTTCTGGAAGTTGCTGTTCGCTCTTCGGCGTGAAAGCTACGAGAAGCTGTTAAACTGTGAAGAAAAACTGCAAAGAAGGCCTACTATGTAGACAAGGGACGTCGTTATCATGACATCGCATGCTGCACTCGCAGAAAGCCAAGCCTACGGCTCCGATTGAGCGTAGGCGGAAGGACAAACGAGGGACATACACTAATCTCCGGAGACAGCGCGAACAAATCATCGAAGCCAGAGCCACGAATAAACACCTCCAGGAGAGTCAGATATGTGGGGATTCTGTACAGCATAGGCACTCACTGTGATACTGAAGTAAAACGCAAATGCCATGCTCGTCAGCGATACCTACCAGACGTGAGCGATTGAGACGGGCAATAGCGGTATGGCACTGATACGTACGCATTGAATGAGCATTGGCAACCAGATCGATTTCGTCAGCCTGTAGATGCGCCAAACGTAGAAGCTTTGGGCCATTACAGCGACTGTTCCGTACGTTGGTTCAGCGTACAGCTGAAGTATCGCAAACACGTACTCACGTAGTGAATTTAGCTCTGCGAGTGGTTTCCATGACCAATCTATGTATTCGAGAGTGGTGAGATCGCCCCATCCTGGGCCATACGCATTCCAAGCGCCGATGTTCATGAACACAGTAAAAGTTGTTTCGACCACGAACAAACTCCACACTAGTTTCACATCCTTGAGCGAGGTTACGGCGGTCTGAGCAGAACTCACTAACCGAAGATTTTTATCCCGAGACGATCCTTTGGGAATGTTTCCGCGTACATGTCTGCGAGGTATCTTAGCGGCACAGTACGCTTCTAGGAGGGAGCGAATACGTACAAACTTGAACGACGAGAACTCCGTATAAGCAGTAGCTCCACATGTAGCCAAGAACCTGAGAAAACGCCATGGAATAATGTCGACAGATACCGTGATGCGTTCATACCATGGGTCCGGTGCTATCAATCTAGAATGAGATTTCGCATCACGACGAATGAAAGTACTGACAGCAACGCCAAATTCTGACCAGGAAGGTGAACTGGGGCCATGGTGCGTCGTGAAGAAGAGCCGAGTGGAGAAACTACGAAGGCTATATACATGCAGGGTGTCGTCCATTTCCACGTTACGTATACCGTGTATGCCATGTACGAGAGAGCTACTACGGCGCCGTAAATAGATACCGCGGTGAAAAGATGCTCCGAGTCCGAGAGATGCAGACCATCACACAGCTTTAGAAGGTGGGTTCGAGTTCACAGGAAGGGACTCGGAAGCATCGTAGATCGGATTCTCATTGGAAGGGGGCAGGCGATCTGTGAATGCCGAACGTCGAGTATCAGTCACAAGGATGGGGAGGCATACAAAGAAGGATTGACATCTGTTGGCATGCTGTGATAGCCGTCCTGTAGCCGTCCAAGAAGGATAGAGCAGTCATTCAACCCTGGAGATGCCGTTGTGTGCGTCTGGAAAAACCTGGAGATCCCGGCCGTGCATTGAAACGACGGCTAAAGGCTCGCCCAGAAGGAGGTTTATTCGTTGAGGTCTTCAAAATTGTTCCGAAAACCGACGGTATTTACGGTAGAGAAAGCATCAGTCGTGGTGCGCATGGAAGCCTCCGTGAAGTGTTGAGGCCAGGGAGTGCAAATTGATACTTAGACCAAATCCGGGAGACATGCCGGGTGCCGTGTATTTATTGCCGAATTCAGACTCCGCTTTCTGATGCTGTATTGTCGATCTTCTGGGGCCCGAGCTTGGATTCAAGCTGCCATGGTCCTGTGATGATCAACAACTTTGCTTCGTCGTATAGTGGCAGTCATCAAGCGCTGGTTAGTTGTCCAATAGGACGATGGCATCTTTCCACCGCCCCTGGCCATGCCGTAGCGTGTCGGACTGTATTTCATCCTAGGCGATTCCCACCCGTTACCACATTTAAGCGCGCCTCTCTATCACCTCATTCAACACACTCCCTCGATGTCTCTCCCTCACAATATCGACTCGGAATACGACATTGTTTTCGCCGGTGGTGGGACTGCCGCATGCGTTACCGCAAGCCGACTCGCGTCAGCCGCGCCTGACCTGCGCATTCTGGTTCTGGAGAGTGGTCCGTCCACCGAGGGCAAACTTGAGCATATCCAGCCGGGCCAATACATCAGTCATCTTGCGCCAGACAGCAAGACCATGCAGTTCTATGTTTCTCAGCCGTCCGAGTACTTGGCCGGGCGCTCCGCCATCGTTCCTTCGGGCCGCTGCGTTGGTGGAGGATCGTCCGTGAACTTCATGCTCTACAATCGTCCGGCTGCCTCGGATCTGGACGCTTGGAGCGAATTTGGAAATCCGGGTTGGTCGTCCAAGGATCTAATTCCTCTCTTCCGCAAGGTATGTGTTCTTCGCGCAACGGTATATGCCCTGCATACTGATTGCGTTGGGCTCTCCAGGCTGAGACTTACGAGATAGAGCCTGTCAGTGCCACGCATGGGAGCGATGGTCCTCTGAAGGTTTCGTTCGGTGGACCCGGGGCTGTGATGGAAATCGGCAGGCAGTTCTTGGACATCGGGCCCAAGTTTGAGAAGGAACGCCCTCTCGGCAATGAAGGAAACGGTTTCGATGAGGCATCAGTCAACGTCTTCTTTGTAAGACTCTCGACTCGACCTATGTACCGGACTCTCAGCTCACTAGTTGCATAGAACATGCCCAAATGGATCTCAAGTGACGGTCGTCGCTCCGACGTGGCGCATCACTATGTATATAACAAGGGGCTCAAGAACCTTTCAGTTCTTGATGGATGCTTGGTCAAGCGTGTGGCTATAAAGTACGTTCGGGTTGACCACTCCGTTCATCACGTCTCTCATTGAATCACCACAGAAATGGTCAAGCGACCGGTGTGGAGTACCTCTTCGACAAGCGTATATACCCATCAGCACCACAGGATGTGCGTATGGTTCATGCGAAGAAGCTGGTGGTTGTTGGTGCGGGTACGATGGGATCGCCCTTGATCCTTGAGCGCTCTGGCATCGGCAGCGCGCAAGTATTGGAGAAATTGGATATCCCTGTCATTGCAGAAATTCCTGGAGTGGGTGCCGACTATCAAGGCAAGATTCACCCTCAATTTTCTTATCCAAAGTCTAACTCAAACAACCGACAGATCACTTGTTCTACGTGACGCCATACATTGCGGACCCAACCATCGACACATTCGATCCCATCTATCGCGCCGATTCCGAGGTCTGTGGACAGCTGGCGCAGCAATGGAAGGAAAACGGTGGTGGTCGTCTCAGCGGAAAGTCAGTGATGCCTTGACGGTCAAACCACCCTATGCTAACGCGTCTGTCTAGCGCTGCTGACGGAGTGATCAAGATGCGACCATTACCTGACGAACTGGACGACATGGGACCGGAGTTCGTGGAACACTTCAGAGAGTCCTTTGCCAACAAGCCCGACAAGCCGCTCCTCTGGCTATGTGCGTCTTCGGGGTATGCTCTTGTGATCATTGTCGGAATCACCTCTGAGATTACAATAGCCTTCCTGGTGACCAGACCAACCTTCCTCCGCTGAACTATCTTTGCAACTGCATCATCCTGGTATGTTTCACGATAGGTTCATAGGTCCGCAGTCTGATGGCTGTACAGGGCTATCCGGAATGCCGAGGGAGCCTGCACATTTCGGCTGAAGACCCATACGCTCCTCCTGATTTCGAGTCCGGTTTCCTTACGAAGTCTGTCTGTTCCGTTCCATCATATCTCACCCTCTGATTGCTACTGTAGATCCGTCGATGTTGCTGCTCTTCGATGGGGATACAAGAAAGGGCGCGAGCTGATCAGGCGTCTGCCAGCATACCGAGGCGCTCTCACACCCGCTCACCCCCAGTTCGCTGCCGACAGTCCTGCTGCTTTGGTGGACCAGGGTCCCGTTCCCCTGGATGCGCCGAAAATTGTATACTCGGCCGAGGACGATGCGGCTATCGACCAGAATATCAGGCAGCTGGGTACGTCAATCGCCAAATCGGTACGGTTCTCGCGTTGATTTGACGATCGCAGTTCAAACGACTTGGCACTCGGTGAGTCTCGTAACTTAAACTTGGTCAAAGCTGCTTGACATGCTATGTGTAGCTTGGGACTTGCGCCATGAAACCCTTGGCACAAGGCGGAGTCGTTGATTGCAAATTGAACGTGTACGGTGTCAAGGGACTGAAGGTCGTTGATCTGTCCATCGCCCCATCGAATGTTCACTCGGTGTGTTAACATCAATGACTTCTTGTGTCTCGGTAGGCTGAAAGTTTATTACTGCAGAACACCAACTCTGCTGCGATTGTCATCGGAGAGAAGGCCGCTCTCATTATCGCAGAGGAACTGGGAATTGAGGGGGTCTAAGTCGTAATGGAATCAGGCACCAAGGCAAAGACGTCGGGCTAAAAAAAAATCCTTCGTGTACAAAGCTCGAGGAATGTATGATTATTCAATTTATTGCTCTTCATGATTCGAATTCGGGTGAGTACAGAGTTGCGTGCACCACGAATTCGCACAAATCACATGCCAATCGCGTGGTTCGACGCGAATGTGAAATTCGATTCCTGGCTTTGCTTCGAACCCTCATCGTGCTACTTTTGTCATTGACGTTGGGCGACGATGCCCTTCTCAGATCCCCTGGAGTCGCTACTCAGAGTACATCCGATAATCGTGCTTGATGGTGCATTGGCCACGCTACTGGAGTCCAGAGGTTGCGATCTAAACCATGCACTCTGGTCTGCCAAAATCCTCGCCTCCGAACCTGCGCTCATCGAGCAAGTCCACTACGACTATTTTGCCGCCGGTGCAGATATTGCCATCACTGCTAGCTACCAGGCAACGCCTGCCGGTCTACGCGATGCCTATGGGTTTACTGCACAACAATCGGCCGATCTTATAGTCAAAAGCGTTCAACTCGCACAGGAGGCACGAAGTCGAATACTGGTCGAGTCTCCTGGCCGTAGGATGCTCGTGGCAGGGTCTGTGGGTCCATATGGGGCCTACTTAGCTGATGGAAGCGAATATCGGGGCGATTACTCGCTAAGCGACGAGGAAATGCGGGACTTCCACCGTGCACGAATCGCTACCCTTGTTGCTGCAGGTGTTGAGTTGCTCGCCCTTGAGACGCTGCCGTCCTTGACGGAGCTCAAGGCGCTTGTTGGGCTGCTCCAGGACGAATTTCCAGAGACAGCGGCATGGGTCAGCTTCACTCTGAGGGACGAGGAGCATATAAGCGATGGCTCGTCCTTCGAAGACGTAGTCCAAGTGTTCAAGGAAGTCCCACAGATCGTAGCAGTCGGGGTCAACTGCGTGGCGCGTACTTCGGTTGGACCGGCCCTGCGTCGCTTCCGCGCCTTGACTGACAAACCCTTACTCGCATATCCCAACTCTGGAGAAGTCTATGATGCGGTGGAAAAGGTGTGGCATGTCGGAGGAGAAACCATACGAGAGCCTGCCCATTTCACGAGAGGCTGGGTGACGGATGGGGCTGTGTTGATTGGGGGTTGCTGTCGAACCACTCCTTCGGATATTAAAACTCTTTACGACGCGACAAGATAGTTGAAAATGTCCAGAACCCCTCGAAGTTCTCTGCGCCTTGCGCTTTGTACATGATGAATCTTGACTTCATAGTCGGTCACCGTCTTAGGTTATCAATTCGCCTGTCACTGACGTCATGATATACGAGTTGCTTCCGAATCCCAACCTGTACTCAACGTTCAGAAGCCCAACTTCATCTTCATCAACCAGCAAACATGCGTGCTTACGCACTCACCGCACTTGTGTTGTGTGCATCTGTGCAAGCTTTAGAAGGTGTGTTCCCGCCGTATTGCGAACCCTTGAAGTGAGGCACATTCTTGTTCCGAGTAGCAGAATCTGGCGCAGTCCCTCGGGAGACCTGCACTCCAAGTCAGGATACATGCGTGTTCTATACATGCATTGACTCCATCTACCACTGTGGCCCGTCTGGCTATCCTCTCGGCTATGGTCTCAAGTACTGCACTGCGTTCAAAGAGAACCGCGCCTCATTTTCCCCAGAGGGCCAAAAGTGGCTCTCAGCTGTCATGTTGTGCCTTCAAACCTTCCTTGCTCCGTACTCATCCACGTCGAACACGACCACTTGCGACGAGCTCAGCGACGCCGCCTTTGGATCACATGCCAAATGTTACGTGGATAGCGGATTTTGTGAGCTGCCCCCTTCGGACTGGGAGGAGCTCATCAAGATCATCGGGCTTAAGACGTTGCTGCAAGAGGAGACTATTGAGGCGGCCTTGGAGACCGAAGGGAGATGTTTGGTGTCATTCTTGCAGGTGCTGAAGGAAATGGAGGATCACGTTGTGCTCGTTAGACGAGCTCCGAGTGATATCGGCTCCAAATCTCCAGAACTATAGCCAGTTGGAACTGTACAGTACCAATTCGATACGGCTTCGAAACGACAGGCCTCCTGCGCATGTCAATTATAGTACAACGGCCATCGACGGAATCCCGGAACGGATGATTGGCAATGGTTGTGTTCTGATTGGCTGGACGACAGGTGAAGTGCTGACTGATGTTATCTGATAATCACCATGCTTCAGGCTTATTCAGACGCGTCCAGGATGCTACTTAAGACGCGTTCGTCTGTTCTCCGGTTCGCAATTCGCACGCGTCATTTCTGCCAGGCCAACATGTCTGGGACTATATCTACTGCACTGACCAACATTCTCAGTGGGGTTCCCGTTTTAGATTCTCCGCCCTCTCTGACGACTTTGGCACGCCCATAGATGTTAAGGAACCCTTTGTATTACCACCCATGGCCAACGTCACTCAGCCAGGGCTCATATCGTCCCTTACAACTGCAGGAGTCTTTGGCTTTGTAGGCGCAGGTAGGCTGCACATAACGCTTGCAGTGCCTGATCTCACGTTCTGCCACGCAAGGTGCTTTATCTCCGGAAAAGCTAGTTGAGACTCTACAAACAATCAGACGCAATCTTGCTCTCAGCGCTCAAGCCCAGCTACCAGTTGGGGTCGGCTTTATCACCTGGATTCTTGAGCGCGACGCGCCACATGGATCGGACGATCCTAGGCTCTCGGCCGTTCTGAAGGAAAATATCCAGGCAGTGTGGCTTGCTTTCGGTGAAGATAACGGCCGCTACATTAAGCAGGTTCGCAAAAACGCGCCCGGAACCTTAGTTTTTGTCCAGGTGAACTCCGTCGCGGAGGCGATACAGGCCGTGGCAGAGTGGAAGGTGGATGTGCTCGTTGTCCAAGGTAACTGAGTTCACTCGCATTTTCGGCAACTGATCAACGGTTCCAACAGGTTCCGAGGCGGGCGGACATGGCAGCTCGCAAGCTCCTCCGCTAAATCAACTCTTGCCTAGCGTCCTCAGAAACCTTCCCATACCAAGGCCTGTCATCCTGTCAGCAGGAGGAATAGCGACCGGTGCACAACTTGCGTCCACGTTGACCCTTGGCGCAGATGGTGCAGTCATCGGAACACGCTTCCTGATGACAAAAGAGTCTGGATACTCTTCTCCGAAGAAAGGGGCTCTTGTCAAGGCAGGCTTGGACTCTACAGCGAGGAGTAGGGCGTTTGATGAGATGAATGGCACGGTCGGATGGCCGGCATGGACAGATGGTCGTGGTTTAGCGGGTCAGATCATTGATGATGTGCGAGAGGGCTTGGATCTGGAGACAAGATTGCAGAGGGCACGTAGCGGCGGTATGGAGCGAACGACAGTGTGGGCGGGACAGGGTGTTGGACTTGTTGACACCATCCAGTCAGCGGAGGTAAGCTGTTGTTGGAAGTTAGGATCTCGATACTAACGGCGCTGGACAGGACGTTGTTCGTGAGCTCCATGATGAAGCACTTTTGGCTCTACAGCGTTCGGCTTCCCTGATATCGATCGACTCTTAGGTATATACGCAGCATACAGATGGAGGTCAGAATCCATTACTTTGTAAGATTGTTGCACACAACGGCATGTTATCGTTAGCGTCTTTACTTCTCTCTAACCCTGCCATTCTGTTCAAAAGTGACTGAATGGGGTACATTATGCTCCCGGTATGTAGACTGTTACTACATCGGGCGTTGATATGCCTGCGCCACGCTGCCCTATCCGTCGTATGGACGACATCTATCATCGTGATTCTGGACGACCAATTACATACACAAGTTAGTATGGGCGGCTCCTTGAAGCCCGGCGGCAAGCATGTAACGGCCATGAAGATTCGACATCTCAGTAGACCCTACTACAAGTGATAGGTTTATCAAAAACGGTATGAAATCTCAGTCCAGTGAAGCACGGACTTGAAACCCCACTGCGCAAAGATCGGAGGTAAGTGATTGCTGAGTTTCATGTTTTGAGGAGATGTAGAACACTCAGCGTGGACCAAATTGAAAGCGGCACGAAAGGCTATCGAACCCTTCCGCTGAGGGCCAGAATTGTATTGCGCGAGCCCGAAGTGGTACTCGGCTATGCGCTCCTGATATATTGCATGAAGTCCGTCGGGGATCCAACGCTCAGGTGACGGTAGTACTACGCCGCTCAGTACGGTACCATTCAATCAGAAATTCTGTGCACTGTGACTTTTTCGATCAGCTGAGCAGTCCTGGTGGAGGCTGACATGAGCTCACAGCAGTATAAGTCCCTGGCAGGCCGAGAGTACCCCGGTGGTAGGAGAGGAAAAGCGAAGAGTGCAACGGGTCACGTGCTGCCTGCTCGATAAAATTGTCGACGCCCCGGTCCCCTTAGCCTGCAGCCTTAGCACGATCATGGAGGAATTAACACGATACAGACACTGAGATTCTTCCGCTGTCGCGTATTATTGGAACCCTTGCGTTTCAGCATACCGGTTCTGGCCTTTCGCAGAATCATGGGACATTCATAGTGAGTGGATTTCCTTTATAGAGGCAACTGATACGTGTCGATACACACTCGTCCTCGATGACTTTCCCACATACTATCGACGCGACATACGACATAGTCTTTGCTGGTGGCGGAACTGCGGCATGTGTTACTGCCAGCCGACTCGCGTCTGCTGCCCCGGACCTGCGTATACTTGTCCTCGAAAGCGGCCCTACCACTGAGGGCAAGGTAGAGCACATCCGGCCTGGACAGTATACTTCCCATCTTCTGTCTACAAGCAAGACCATGCAATTCCACGTCTCTCCGCCGTCCGACTATCTTGCTGGGCGGCCCGCCATCGTCCCATCTGGACGCTGTGTCGGTGGAGGGTCGTCTGTCAACTTCATGCTGTACAACAGACCGGCGGCTTCTGATCTTGACGCTTGGGGAGAGTTCGGAAACCCGGGATGGTTTTCGAAAGATCTCATACCTCTGTTTGCTAAGGTATGCTTCCAATGCCACGACTTCGTGCCATGTTCTGACTTTGGTTAGGCAGAGAATTATCAGATCGATCCGAAGAAAGCTTTGCATGGATCCGACGGCCCTCTGAAGGTGTCCTATGGCGGGCCTGATGCCCTCACCGAGATAGGGAAGCAATTCATGGACATCGGGCCGAAAGTAGAGCCCAGGAGACCAGTGTCCGACGAAGGCAATGGGTTTGATGAGTCGTCAGTCAACGTCTTCTACGTCAGCTCTGTCTTCAGTTGTTAGGTTGTACTATCACTGACATGTTTCATAGAACATGCCGAAATGGATCTCTGAGACGGGACAACGCTCCGATGTGGCTCATCACTACGTCTTTCACAAGGGACTCACGAATCTCACCGTGCTCGATGGATGCCTTGTGAAGCGCGTCGTCGTGGAGTAAGTTGCCGAGCTCCTTCTTTCCTGTAACACTATCAACCCTGAAACAGGAATGGTACAGCGACCGGCGTTGAGTACGTGTTCGACAAACGAGTCTATCCCTCGTCTCGTCAGGACAGTCGCACTGTTCACGCCAAGGAACTGGTGGTTGTCGCAGCTGGCGCCATGGGATCTCCTCTGATTCTTGAGCGCTCCGGGATTGGAAGCAGAGAAGTACTCGAGAATTCGGGCATCCCGCTTGTTGCGGAAATTCCGGGTGTGGGCGCTAACTACCAAGGCAAGCTTGGCGCGCTCAATTGCAGCACGCCGTTGACCAAAATCCTCCTCCAGATCATGCTTTATACCTCACTGCGTATCTCGCGGATCCCAACACGGCAACGTTCGACCCTATCAACCGTGACGACAAGGAGGTATTGTTGAAGTTGATAGAGCGATGGGAGAAAGACGGTGGCGGCCTTTTGGGCGGAAAGTAGGCACGACACAACGGTGTCTGTGTCGTCTGACTGACCACATCTCAGTGCTATCGACGGGGTCATCAAGATGAGGCCGCTGCCTGACGAGTTGCAGGATATGGGCCCGGAGTTTGTGGACCATTTCAAACAGGCATATGCGGACAAGCCGGACAAGCCGCTGTTCTGTATGTGTGCAACGGCTGGGTATGCTCCTGTGCGTTGGCTTTACGATTGCTCATTTCCATAGTATTCCTGCTCCTCAGAGCGAACTTGGTCTGCCACCTGTGAACTACATCGGCCTTGGCATATTCTCCGTAAGTCGCGCCAATAACACACTCAGCTCTCTCCCCTCATCCGCTGAACAGGGTTATCCGGAGTCTCGTGGAAGCTTGCATATCTCCTCAAACGATCCTTACGCTCCACCAAAGTTCGAGTCGGGCTTCCTCACGAAGTATCTCTTTCCTCTCGTCAACTAGCAGCTTACCACTGATCGTATCGCCCTTACCAGATACGTCGACGTCGCTGCTTTGCGGTGGGGTTATAAGAAAGGGCACGAGATCATACGGCGCCTACCATGTGTGCGCGGCGCTGTCGTGCCAATCCACCCTCAGTTTGCTCCAGACAGTCCAGCTGCGTTGGCTTTGGTAGAGACCGGACCGGTTCCACTGGATGCGCCCAGAATCGAATACTCGGCAGAAGACGACGCGGCTATCGATCAGAACATAAGGCGACTCGGTGGGTCAATCTCCTTCGTTCGAGTATAAGATGTTGATCGCCATTCGCTGCTCGATGTTCAGTTCAGACAACGTGGCACTCGGTAAGTAGCAACATGTCCAAGTAGCAATCTAGCCTCACTTCGCTAGTTGGGTACCTGTGCAATGAAGCCTTTGCCTGAGGGCGGCGTTGTCGACAGCAGCTTGAACGTCTACGGAGTCAAGGCACTCAAAGTGGTCGATATATCCATTGCGCCATCTAACGTGAACTCGGTATGCTCCGTGCTGTGAATGTCCACGCCATCACGACTCATACATCATCTCTTCCAGAACACCAACTCGGCTGCCATTGTCATCGGGGAGAAGGCGGCGTTGATCATTGCGCAGGAACTGGGAATTCGAGCAGTCTAAATCTGTATCTGTAGCCTTGAGGGTGAGATTGAAAGACCAGGAGTTCGCCCAAGCAATGACATATATTACATGATATCAATACAAAAATCTCACATACACTTGTGCGTGGTCTTGTGCGCTTTCCAGCCCTCCTTACGACAGTGCGCATCACAGAAGCAGACTTTGCCCCCCCAAGATCCTGATCGAATGGTTAGGCTACAGGATTACCCAATTCGACGACAAAAAACCTTACCTCCACACTTCCCGGCTGACCCGCCCGCTGCCACGGACCTGTCTTAGCCTCCTCATCCATGTTCACGCCCCCGCCCTCCACGTCCACCCTCAACTGCCACACATCCCGCGATATCAGATGTTTCTGCCCCGGAACGTACTACTGCGAGTTCGTGTACCCGGAGAAGAGGTACGTTGGGGAGCTGCGGTAAATGGGGAAAACTACGGGTGAGAACGTGCTTCCCAGAAGGAGGTAGCGTGTCGGCGTAGGAGGAGAATCGGAAAGACGACTCGGAGCTGTCGTCCGAGCCATATGTCGGGACACGGGGACTGTACCCACCGAAGGTGAGGACTTTGTAGAGAACGGAACGGGGTTCTTGAGGGTGATATGAGTGTCCATGTGTGAAGGTAGCAAGCATAGTAGACTGACATATACGCATGCCATCTCCGTCCTGGTTCTCGACAATCCGCTGTTTCGTCCAAGTACTGTGCTCGATGTCCCAACACCAGAGATCATCATAAATCATACGTGGTCATCGCACCGTGCGGACATGTCCTGGAAATTCGTACATCACATAAATCGTCTTCCCGTCCTTCCCTACGCATTCTCTCGTGGTCCGAAGTCCGCTTGAAAGAGCAACGTCCACTATCTTCGCTCGATGTCCAGGGTCGGTGATGCGGCATGCACGCCCCCGAACACGTACAGTCGCCCGTTGATGTTTGACATGGCAGCGAACGTCAACCGACTCAACACGGGGAAGAGCCCATTTGCAAAAAGATTTTGAGGGGAACGCGTCTGACGTAACGTTTACGCGCCGTCACGTCGGCGTTACGGGTGACGAATTTTTCCTTTCGACCAGCGAGGACCAGCCTCGACCTAGCATTATTTTCGCCGCCGACACGCAGGAGCTGCCAGATGACGAGAGCCCTCCATTGCCAACGCACGATGCAGGAATTGCTTACCAGAGAACGTACCATCGGTGCGTGCCATGACTGTCCTCTCTGGCTCGAACTCATCCTTGCATCAGATCATATCTCACGCAAGCAAGCATGGTCTTCACGGACGCCTAAAGCACGAGGGCTCTTTCATACCCTGACTTGAGCGAGGGCTCCTGCCCATCGCACCCGGACCACGCCGACACGGGGTCGTCTTTTCCTGCCATCTCAAGCCGCGGACGAAACGATGGACATCGCCCGGGTTGCTTCTTTGGATGTGGCAACGCTGGAGCTTCCAGATCATGAGTTGCGAGCGATGAGAGTATGCCAGAGGGTGTGCTGAAGCGTGCGTGCCATGCCTGTCCTCCCTGGCTCCAAACTTATCATATCCTAGCAATGGACAATCCACCGCCATGTCCCTTGCACGGACGACTGCACCGATGCCACCATCGCCCCAGGCGTGGGCGTCTGATTATCGTCTCCCGACAATATCGACGGATCTCCCTCTCACAGGAAAGTTACAATCCAGTCGACATATTAACCCAGCTCGGGCGCTGGTTGCATGCGGAAGGTAGTCCCTCCATTCCTCGAGGGATTCGTGTTGCCGCCCGGTCGACACTGCTATACGAGACCTGCCTCACCCTGATCATATTCATTTGCGACCGTCGATGCGCTCTTGTTGCTCGATGGTGCGCTACTTCTCAGCTTATCCTGAGCACTGACTTACCTTCCACTCCCAGGTCGTCTCCGAATCCCAATCATCCCCTCGTAACACGGACGCGTCTTTATGTCGGTCAGAACTCGGATCTGCTTGTCTTCCTCACATTTACTCAATCCCAGTCACAGCGGACCCATCACTCTGACTCGACGCCGCGGCATTATGATTCTTGGCAGGGTTCGACAGGATGATACCCAACGGAGCCGGCCACGGGAAATTGGCGTGCTGTCAATGATAGCGGTGCTGATGCGGTGGGACTAGTTGTGACGACTGTGGCTGGACGTCGTCATGGACGTGAGTCTAATTTCAGCTGGTCACCGGCCGTCCGTTCGTCCTCATAACGTTCCGATAGAAAACGTTCGCCCAGCTCCCACGTTTATCGTGATCCCAAAGCGGAACCCGACGCCGAACAAAGGCGTGAAACACCGGGGGAAGAGGGGGTGGCCCACGGCACTCCATATTGGGTGACATCAGCAGGACTGACGCCATTCACGTCTACATAAAGGCGGTTCCGCGCTGGCTTATCTTATCCCCTGGAGGTGCCTCTTGTTTCCTCCCACCCAAGCCCTTTATAATACGCCCACTCTCCCCACTTCGACTACCCAGCAATCACCCACCGACATGCCGACTATCACGACTACTACTACTACTACTCCTCCTGCGGCCGATAAGGCACCCACCCACCCCATCCCGTCCAGAGCCGTCCTGAAGGACAAGCGCGCGTTTGACCGGGACCGCCAGCGCGCGAAGAAGGCTGGGGATATCTCGAAGCTGAAGAAGCAGGTGCAGGGGCACCGCGTCGAGCGCGTCAGCTATTACGGCCATGGCCTGTCGTTGGCGAAGCAGAAGCAGATGCGGCCTGACGAGCTCGACAGGCTAGAGGACGTCGTGGACCCGGGAGATGATAACGGGCATTGGGACGATCTGTACTCGCCTGCGACGAAGGAGCACCAGGTGTACCTTGCAGAGCTCATTGACAACCAGGCGAAGAAGATGCGGAAGCATAGGAGGAAGGGTATGTTGTTCCTACGTAGTCGCTGTTGAGGGCTTATCTCATCGTGGCTCGCGTAGACTCGGACTTTGAGGTCGTACCGCACCTCCGCTCTGTTATCGTCTTAGACGACGGTCCGGACATTGGGGCGGACGAGCCGTGGGAGTACCTGTCGGATGAGTCTGCTGGGTCTCCGCCGACGTATGCGCAGGTCCTCAAGGATTAGGATTGGGATCAGGACCGATATCATATCTTATCTTATGTGGACACCCGAACCCGAACCGGACTACAATACCTCATCGTAATCCTTTCCTCCATCGCAGAATGTAACAACACTAAACCACATACATACACATCATTTTTACTTTATTGACGTTCCATTATGTTGCATTACTTGTAGTCTGAATTGTTGTATGTACGAGTAGAGTGGCCTTACCTTGTTGGACTTTTGGACATCTACTTATGCTTTATATGTTATGTTATGTGTTTATGATGTGGATCATGGGCGCGACGGGTTGTGTGGGGCGTGACGTGGCGCGTTTTTTGTGGAAGAATGTACGCGTTCCTGAGCTTCGAACTGTTCGTGTTCCAAAGAAGGCGAGGCCATAGCATATATAGAAGTGTCAATGTGTGCCACAGTTTACTGTGAGTAATAATACAGTCGTGTGCCTCTTTTGTCGATGACAGAGGGTTTTCTAGATCTGCGCACTATATTCCAGTTCCTCTCTCTAAGTAGATCACAGCTTCCTGCACTGATGTGTTGCCCTGTGTTCCTTCCAACCTTCCTTCAGGCATTGGTCGTTGCAGAAGTACGCCTTCCCTTTGCACGATCCTACAGAGCGTTCATCAGCTTGCATTCATCATACTTTTCGTCACACTGGCGAACTGACCTCCGCATTTCCGCCACATCCCCGCAGACCCACACGTGAAGCACCTCTTCCACGGCCCAGCCTTCGCCGTCCTCGCCTCTTCCTCCATATCCACACCCTCAAAGCACCCGCCCTCCGTATCCAGCTTCAGCTGCCAAACGTCCACAAAGCTCCGCGATATGAGGTGTTTCTGCCCGGGGACGTACTCCGAGTTCGTGTACCCGCCAAACATGTACGTCCTCCCCGTCGTCTCGTCGCAGAACATCTGCCCCGTGGCGCGATACGTGGGGAACCCGCGCGTGAGGACCTGTTTCCACGACGACACGGCGGGATCGGACGAGTCGAGCATGAACGTGTCGCCGTAGTAGGAGAAGTTGAACCGGCGGTTGAGTTCGGGGATGTGCGTGGGCACGCGCTCGGTGTACCCGCCGAAGGTGACGACTTTGTCGATGACGGGGTTCTGAAGAGGAACGTCAGGATCAGGACCAACGATAGGATGGAAGAAGGCTCACATAGCAGCATCCCATCTCCGTCCGCTTCGAGGGTCGGTTCCCTACAGGTCGCTCCCGCGACCACGTCTTCTTCTCGATGTCCCAGCTCCAAAGATCATCGTAATCATACCCCATGTCGGATCCATGCGGAAGCCCCGCCATCATCGCACTCGGACGATCCGCATCGCCAGACATGATGTAGAGCTTCTTCCCGCCCTTCCCGACCCAACTGCACGCGTACTCCCTCGGGCCAGGACGTTTCAGATTGGCAGTCGTCGTGCTCCGTTCACCAGAAAGGTGCGTCCAGACCTTCGTTTTGAGATCCAGAGACACGAGTGCGTCAGTCCCGATGACGGACGCCGAGTGGATCCCGCCGAAGACGTACAGCTTCCCTCCGGTGCATTGCATCGCGTAGTCCTTCGTCTGGTTACAGTACGGCCACGCGCCAGGACCAGCGTACGTGCCAGTGAGGATGCCCCATGCGCGGTTTTTGATGTCGTAGAAGTGGACCTCGAGGGCCCCGAAGAAGACATAGAGTTTAGAGTCTTTGGGATCGGCGACGATACGGCAGCCCGTGAAGGTTGCTGTGAGTTGCTTGCGCGCATAGGGATAGTCCGGCAATTGCTCCCATTCGCCCATTTTCGCCAGGTTCAGACGCCAAAGCTCTGGATACCAAGGGCCTTGAACGCCCTTCTCGCCACCGAAGCAGTATAAGTAACCTGCAAGTCGATGTTATTGGGTAGGATCAAAAGTCATACAGACTGCGTACCATCGTACGAGACCACCGCACACTCCGAGCGCGATGAGAGCCCCCGCGTGTTCATCTTCGTCCATGAGCCGCGGATCTGCAAGGTCGGCGCGATGACTTCCTGCTTGTGTATCACGGACGCATCGGGGTGCCGACGGCCCATCAGGATATGAGGCGATGTGACCGGTGCCTTCAAGCCCTTCGTCGCTTCGCCCTTGAGAATGGGGGCGATGCCGCCATGGAGGGAGACATGCCGCCATCTGTACTCCACCGCTGCGGCAGTGTTCCCGAGTTTCTCGTAGATGTCGGCCTCCAGTTCAAACCACATGAGGCGCGCTCGGTAGTGGTCAGGGATATTGACGTCGTTGTCCATCCAGGCTGCAATCCAATTGAGCGTGCATGTACAGGGAGAATGGGAGAAGGACGGACCGAATTGGTGTTGTCCACATAGTAGTTGTGAGTGGGTTTGCAGTACGCCCACTTGGGACGCGTATTGCAGAGCCTAAACATCTCAGCACAAGCATATCCCGTATGGCGAACCACTCACCAAGTCGTAGTCGCCCTGCTCAAACATGCAACGAGACGCCCCAGCGCAACAGAGCGCCGCCAATCCAGTAAGGTTCGGGATCGACAGCTCCAGGTACTTGTCGCACCAGAACTGCGGGCGATATGGAACCTTGCCCAGAAGCCCGTCGACGGCGTCCAGATAATGTTTGCGCGCCTGAACGTAGTCCTTGTTGGCGATCAACTTATCGGCCTTGAGTTTATGTGCAAAGCAGCGCGCCAGGACAGTCTCCTTGAAGCGTGGATCAGTGGGTACCGGCATCGGTGCGCTCAGCAGCATCTCGGACATCTGGGGGTTGGATTCGAGCAGGGGAATGATGGGGTCTTGCGGGTAGGCGTTTGGGATCTGCGACCACGTCCTTTCCATCGCGGCGATGTCGTCTTGTGGGTCGATGTGCAGCCGAGACCTCATATTCTCCATCTCGCTGCGAAGCTTTTGCGATCTGGAATTTGACATGGCAGGCGGTCAGATCAAGACGCCAGATAACGGTGCACTGCCAAGGTGCTGGTGAGAAGAAACGATTTTCTGATCATTTATGTAAAATATCCCCACAGGAAAGGTGGCGTGTCACGCCACGTGAGGCGTGTTTTGATTGTCACCAATTCCAGACCGCCTTTGTTGGGATCGCGATAGACTACCTTTCCCTGAGTGAGGCGGTTACGCGACTACCCAGACGTTCCGAAACCTATGTGGATTGCGGTGTATCTGGACCTTGCACAATGCTAGCAATTTGGCGCCGCGTTGTAGTTCGACTGTCAATTCTTAGGCATGACGGGCTCGGCTCGGTCGTACGAGCATGTCACTGCTCAACATCGGGCCAGGGTTTTACGTACAAGAGATAAAAGCAAGGGTTCTGACTGAGTCGATGCGTATTCCTACACCTTCTGGCACTTATGATTCTCCTTGTGCTCCTTCCAACCGTCCTTGAGGCACTGGGAGCTACAGAAATACACTTTCCCGCGACACGATCCTATCCCTGCATGTCAGATATGTTCTCACAGGACAGATTTTTTAGTACCCACCTCCACATTTCTTCCATCGACCAGCGGCACCGCACGCGAAGCACCTTTGGAAAGGCCCCGCTCGCGCAGTCTTCGCCTCTTCCTCCACATCCACATCTTCGAAGCAACCTCCAGGCATGTGCAACTTCAATTGCCAAAGGTCTGGGAAGCTTCTCGAATCGAGGTGCTTCTTCCCCGGGACGAACTCCGAGTTCGTGTATCCGGAGAACATGTATGTCTTGCCTGTACTTTCGTCGACGAACAGTTGACCTTGAGCGCGGTATATGGGGAAACCGCGCGTCACCACTTGCTTCCACGAGGACACTGAAGGATCGTCGGAGTCGAGCATGAAGGTATCGGCGTAATAGGAGAAATTGAAAACCTGATTGAGATTCAACTCGGGGACGTAGGTCGGAACGCGAGGGCTGTAACCGCCAAAGGTGATGACCTTGTCTAGTTTTCGGTTCTGGGAACTTTCGTCAGTGAGAGGTCAAGACAACGTTGGGAATAACGCACATATACACATCCCATTTCCGTCCTCCTCGAGGGTCGGTTACCCACGATTCTCTCCCTTGTCCATGTCTCTTTCTCGAAGTCCCAGTTCCAGAGATCCTCGTAGTCATACATCAAAGTCGACGCATGAGGTGTTTCCGCCATCTTGGCACCCAGGCGGTCTGCGTCGCCGTACATAAGGTATAACTTCTTCTCGTCCTTCCCCACCCAACTGCATCCATACTCTCTCGGGCCAGGACGCTTCAGGTTGGCGTTAACGGGCGACGCTTCGCCAGAGATGTGTCTCCACTCCTTGGTCGTCAGATCCAAGGACATGAACAGATCGCACCCGATGGAGGATACGGGAGGGTTTATGCCGCCGAAGACATACAGCTTGCCCTTGATGTAGTGCATCGCGTAGTCGTGCGCATGGGTGCAGTACGGCCATGGATTCGACCCAGGGAAAGTGGTATAGAGAATGCCCCAAGCGCGTTTCTTGATGTCATAGAAGGGTACTTGGAGGTCGCCGAAGAAGAGATAGGCTTTCGAGTCTCTTGGGTCGACCACCATTCGCGCACCGACGAAGAACGGAGTCAGATTCTTGAGGATATATGGGTATGGAGCGAGCTTTTCCCATGCGCCCATGCGCTTGAGGTTGAGCCGCCAAAGCTCGGGAAAGAAAGGGCCGTCGACGGTTTTCTCCCCGCCGAAGCAATAGAGATAACCTACGAGGTGTGAGGTCGATTGTACCAAGCAAGTGAGAGACATACCTTCGAATGCCGCTATAGCACACTCGGAGCGAGAAGACAACCCCCGAGTGTTCATCTTCTGCCAAGATCCGCGAATCTGCAGGTTCGGCGCGATGATCTCTTGCTTGTGAGTCAAGCGCGGGTCGGGGTGGCGCTGTGTATGAAGTACGTCGTACGACGCATTCGGCAGTGCCAGGCCCCTTGTAGCGCTATCTTTGAAGACAGGAGCGATACCCTTCCACGTGGTCCCATACTTCCATCTGCTTTCGACGGCAGCGGCTGTATTCCCCAGTTTAACGAATATTTGAGCTGCTAAGTCCAGCCACAGAAGGCGGGCACGATAGTAGTCGGCGAGATTAACGTTGTGGTCCATCCATTCTAGGGATTGGTCGTCATGACAATCTGTAAATTCACGAATTAGCACTAACCGAACAGGTGCTGCTGCATCATGAGCTGAGCATGCCGACCGAGTACGTCGACTTGGGAGACGTATTGTAAAGCCTAAGACGAAAAGTCAACAGACAATAGAGAGCAGGGAAGGCACAGTCAGAGACCATGTCGTAGTCTTCCAGCTCGTACATGCATTTCGCAGCGCCGACACAAGAAAGACAAGCGAGACCGCAGAGTGTTTGAATCGGAAGCTCCAAGTATCGATCACAGAAGAAGCTTTCGCGATATGGCTTCACTCCGAGACTTTCGGCAGCCTCGACATAATGCAGTCGAGCCTGTGAAAAGCTGTTCGACGCAACTAACCGATCGCCTTCGTGGTTATACGCGTGAGAACGCGCTAAGATGGCGTCCCGGAACTGAGGAAGATTCGGAGGCAAAGGTCCGTTTCGGAGCATTGCACCGATGGCTTCGTCGGACTCTATGAGAGTAAGGATGGCATCCTTTCCGAAAACATCATACGCGAAGGCCCAGTTGGCTTTGATGCTAGCAGAGGATGCAATCTCGTCTTCTCGCACCATAGCGTCGATGGAAGCCATCTCCTCATGGTGATGGCGCAGTCTCTCGGCTTTCGAGCTGTATAGAGTCGCCATGGTTAGTGGAGCGAGACGAAGAAAGGAAATCGAATTTTAAAAATAATACTTTGATCGATCTTGGCGCATTACATCACGTGTAGCCTGGCTTTGCTGTCACGGACGTCCTCGACGTTCAACGTTGGCAGCTACGCGTGTATCGACTTGCATATTGGCATGTATATCAACAGCCTGAGAGGTACTGACGTGTGGACTGTCTTGTACGACATAGTGTCTGATCTACATCGTCGGAGATTCCGATAGTGGGCGCTTGTGTGGCCAATTCTTCACGCGTGATGATCGCAAACGACGTGCAGAGCTCCGAGGACCGACCTGTCAATGCCAAAGGTGAGGCTCATCTCACCTTGCGGCTGGCATGCCATTGCGTATGAAACCACAAGGGACAATGTGAGACATGCGTGATAGTTGTTTTAAGTCTGTGAGTGTGCCAATGTGGCCCGTACGTTGTCTCAATGTTGCCCACGCCCGGCCCAGATTGCGAGTAAGACGACTTGAGCAACGTTTCGGACGTTTCGCTCAAGTCGAGGCTCCATCGAACGACAAAATGACACAATGGTGAAGCAAGGCTCAAGAATGCTACAAGTATAGAAAACGTTACAAGTCCAACGAGTTATGGAGACACAAAAATTAGATACTATGAGACTAATGCTTATGGGAGTCAGATAACCGTAAGTACAAGAAAAGAAAAAAGCCGGAGGCGCATGGAATGCAAAAGAGTCCTAGTTACTCAGTCCGTTGCAGACTCCACGACAGGCGGGGCCTGAGCCTTGTACATTTCCGCATACACCTCGTCACACAACATGAGCTCCTCGTGTGTCCCGCGTTGCAAAATTCTTCCTTCATCCATGTGTCTAGAAATCCGAAGTCAGGCACGTTTGTCAACGAACATATAGTGCAATGAAGGCGCACAGTATGAGGTCCGCACGATGAACGAGAGGTACAAGCGTATGCGTCACCACGATCATGGTCTTCTTGAAGTCGATGAGTCTCTCGTAAATGCGAGGAGCGGTAGATGGGTCCAGAGCGGAGAGGCCTTCATCCACCAGTATGAGACCACAGGCGTCCGGTGCAGCGAGGACCTTGGCAAACATGCGGGCACTGGCAGGCAGTCAGCGAGTGAATGAATGCGCTGTGTGGAAAGTTACACACACGAGCAGACGCTGGAGCTCTCCCCCAGAGAGATTCGTGGGCTTCCGATTTGGGTGCTCTTTTTCGCGAATCTCAACAACAGCAGAGGAAAGCGGTACGGCCGAATATCCGCAGTTGTACGTGTAATCGAAGTTGGATTCAGGAGTATACAACTCATCGTCTTTGCCACCCAGAAGCTTGACAGATTCACTCATCTCCTTCGCTTCGTTGAGGATGTACGCCTGATGACTACTGAGCTGAGGATCTACCCCAGTGAGAAGGTTGTCCCGGTACGATAGCGGGTAGAGATCATCCTTCTGGGAGAGAATGGCCATCGAATTCCTGAGCTGCGTCCAGTCGTAATCCTTGATGTCCGTGTCGTTTAGCTTGATTCGTCCATCAGTACAGTCCATCAAGCGCGCAATGAGGTTGAACAAAGTCGTTTTGCCAGATCCGTTCGTGCCGACAATGACGACGAGTTGACCAGGAGTGATGTCGAAAGACAAGCCTTCGAAGACTGTAACATTGTCGTTGTACGCGAATGATACGTTCCTATCAAATGGATTAGCCTAGGAGGTCAAACCTTCATAGTGATGCCTACTCGAAGGTAAGACCAATCCCTTTCTCCGTCTTGACTTCTGTGATTTCGCCATTTGTCATGTTCGATCGAGGAGGGGAGTCGAGCAAATCGTAGAATCGCTTTGCATCCTGGCAGACACAAGCAAAGGAATCGAGAGAGGTGACCTCTTTCAACAGCACGATGTCTTGCATCAGGCTGATGTACCCGATCTGCATGACAGCCAAAGACGCCAGAACTACGCAATCGACGGGCACAAAAGTGATGTGCCAGATGCCATAGAGCGTCTACGAGGAGAATCAGAGTCAATTCGGCTGTGGCAACAACAGCCGCTCGTACAGGACAGTAGTCAATGAGAATCCTCGTCACTTCCCAACGCCAATGCGCAGGAGGGTTGAGTGCTAAACGTTCCTCAGTCCAGGGAGAGGCACCAACCCTCTCCATCTGTTGTGCGTACTCTGGCAGCCCTGGTGAGTCCACGGGATAGACGATCGGAAATGCGCCCGAACCTTTACAGAGCTTCGCAAGTCCACCCGACTTCATCAACGATTCTCGGTACGCCTGAGGATGAAATATCATCTGATGCAGACCTTGGAGTCGAGTGTACTCTGTGTCGTTGGTCCAAAACGCATATCCTGCGCAGTTTCAGGAGGAGACTACATTGTGTGAGATTTCGGTGCCCACCTGCTCTTCCGAAACGGGTCGAAGGGACTAAAAGTCCCAGTGTGGGGACTGCGAATCCCATTGAGACGATCATCCATATCGGTACGGATCCAGCGCGGTAAAGAAGGGTGACCTGAACGAGTAATTGGAGGAAAACACTGACAAAGGCGTTGACATGTGATAAGATATTGTTCGTTATTTCCCAGCCACGGCTTCGTGTTGTGCTCAATTCAGATGGGCCGGTAAGGATGCCACGACCTAAAGAATGTCAGCTGGCGGAGTTACATGTCTGCAGGAGTTGACAGCTCACTCAGGGAAGTCTCGAGGTCAAACGCTAGAGTTACTGAAGAGACACGTCAAGACGGAGCAAGCGGCGAGTAGAGAAACAGACCTTCAGCCAACCTCGGGAAGAAGTGCTGCTTCAGGTGCGCATCCATGATGGCGCCCACTGCGAAGCTTTGGTGTGTCATTGGCATTGGAACATTGAGCGAACAAGAATGTGTGGCACTCACATTTGCTTCCGTGCCAACGCTGATAGGACGCGGACAACGAGCCACACGATGACAACACCTCTGACCGTGCCTACGATAGTCCCATGGTCAATGGACCCGTCCATCCTCCAAGATAGCACCTGCAAAACGATTTAGTCCAAGAAGACAGTGAAGACAAGTGGCGCACAATGTTCGCTCCTGTGTACGCCACCCAAATGCAGATGCTTGGCGACAGCATAAGCCACGACGACAGAGCCAGATACAGCAGAAACGGCCCAGTAGCAATCATCGTCACGTCAAAAAGGAGGCGTCCTGGATATGGGAAAGTCCCGCGAATATCTGCAAGGCACGACTGTAGTCTGGCGTACGAGCAAGGCTTGGGTGGCTCATAAACGACTTCGAAGCGCCCCAGCTTCTCTCGCTTCACACGGGACGCGGACGGTGGATGGCTAGGTGGAGAGGTCATAGCGACAGATGGTAATGTTCAGAGTGGTGGCGGCGATGACAAGGGGGTAGGATGAGATGAGAAAAGGCTGTTGCGGTGTCGGAGCTTAGAGTGCCTTGACCTTTATAGCAGTTCCGGTCCTCCCTCTTCGAGTCAGAAAGACAATATCGAGCTCCCAACTATTGTTCTCCAAGCAGTACAAAACAGGGCGGGAGATCTGCGCGTACATCAATGCCATGAGAGAATTGAGGGAGAGCAACAGTTGCTTCGGCTGCAAGAGATTTTGTTACGAGAAAGGCTTGAGGACTGATATATCGCGCCTCAATGTTTCCAACCAGAAGTGGCTGGTTGTCAGGCTGAAAGGGAACAAAGGAACAAAAGATTAAGCATTCCTGCGACGTGGCCTTGCAGATCCCGTTTCAGGACCCGTACATCTTCAATCACATCGACGTTCCTGCGAATGGAAGGCATACGCTTATGGAAGGAAAGCATGTACAACGTGTTCATTGCCAGCTAGCATGACGTGTCCTGTAGCTTCAACGCATGCCAAGTCAGGTATACATAGAGTCCCGACGAGAGATGCTGACCGTGAGCGCAAGTTCAGTCCCCGCATCTCAGTGCTCCAACAATCAGGTCTCTAGTCGTCTGAGGGGCGAGTCATTCAGGCCACGAACACGAACGAGAGTCTTTGCCACTCGCGCGGCCTTCCGGTTTCATTTACGTGGTGTCCCTGTGTCGTGAAAGTGGCCATTTCCGTCGCTAGCATCACTCACACTGCGAGTGAGGCGCGTAGTCAGTACTGTTGTCAGAGCGTCGAGGACGGAAGAACGCATGTTGCGTTTTACGGCAATTTCCGCCAGGGGCTTCCGGAAGTTGGAACCGGTATCGGCTCCTTGATCGGCTCCATTCATGTGACCCTGTTTGTGGGTCCATGCTGTCCCGCGGCTCGTACTTGCCATTTGGAGTCACTTTGAATTTGGTTCCTTTGCATGCATGTTCGAATGTAAAGAACTGCAAGCCACAGACGTTGCCCTGCCATAGCTCTAACTGCAACTTCGACCGGGCATGTTCTTCATTCCCTAAGATAGGGCGGTGCAAGCGCTTGAACTGGGCGCAGGCTGTGTGGCACCTTACTTGTCGAGCATGAGAAAGAGTTGCGGACAATGCTTGTGTACCGACGTCAATGAGTGGGAAGCAGCGTATCTTGGTGATAGTAGTGCTGACGGTGGCGGACACTGGGAGTCGCCCAAACAGAGTGGTTAGAGTGACAGAACATCAAAACTTAGCAATGGAGGATTGTGGTGCGGCATGAACGAGTGTTTCGGGCGGAGGATTTGGCAAATAGGCGGATTGTAGTCAAAATCACGTCATTCAATTAGGGCATTCAATTTCAAGCCCGCTCTCTCGAATCCTGCTTCCTGTCTGCCTCCTGTTTGCACGGAGAGTCACAGGAGTTGGTTTACGCTTTAGAGTGTGAGGTGATGAGGGCCCACAAGCGACTGGGACAACGACACGGTCTTCGACTTTTAAGGACCTCTCGGCCCTCGGGAAACAGCGCGTCAGTCCGGAGTTCACCAAAATTTTCGGGCTGACAAGTCGCTCAGAGCAAATTCTGCAGCCTCTATCGAAGCCGAATTAACCGGTGCAGCGCTAGATATACGGTATCCCTCACAGCCTGTGTGGGGCAATCACAAGCGGGCACTGAACGTAAGTTGAGCACTTACAGAAAGAGAAGCAGTGGTACAGCGCGTTGCAATGATATGAAGAGTCTCCACAAGAAATTCCCTTCAGGATTTCACTCAGGGTCACCGGGCTCCACCGTGTCTGAACGCGCAAAACCTCGCGTCGTGTTCGCGATTTGCATCACATTTTGGTTCAGACATAAGGTTCACAACTACGGGAACCTTCGCGCGCTTCTCCGGTGTCTTTTGGGACAGAGATTGAGGTGTCAGCAAACAGATTCGTACCAGATTGGTACGAGATCATGCCTGCCCTGAGTGAAATCCCGAGTGGAAAAAAGTGTGGAGCCTCTTCATATCATTGCAACGCGCTGTAAGACCCTTCGCGGTTGAATCCAGCAGAACAAAGCACCGCCCTCGGCCGTAGCAAGGAGATGATGCCGGCAGTGCCATGACCTATAGACACTTTAAGAGCTAGCGCCCTGAGAATGAGGCCACCCAGACTGATTGTCCTCTGTGCAGCACAGTGTAAAGACTCAGAGCAAGAAGCCTCGCCTTGACAGCGCTAGATGCCGATGTTGCTGACCACAACTGATGTGTCTCTCGCCCTCAAAATGGGCCGATTTACAGCTCAACATCACCACATGTTGATCTGGGGGACACGGAGACAAAGCTACAAAACATCTCTTGGACGCTCGAGCTACCCCGATATACAATAATAGATATTCCACCCGAATGGGGGTCCGAAGATCATATACAACTCGAATGCCCGTCTTACGTACATCAGTCGGGACCAAGCTCACCTTCGGGGCAACGTAATTCCTTCAAATGTTAAGACACCGTGTCTGGTGACGCTGCCCAACTTGACCGGTGGCGTCAAGGTGGCCTTACATTTTCAATCGATACATCATGCTATTTTTAGATTAGGTTGTCATCCGAGTTATTATGTCTAAACTCGTCTGCCCAGTTTCAATTTGTGATGTTCCTCAAACTTCGTTGGACACATCGGCTAATTGTAACGTCTCGCCGTCAGTAAAGTCGTTGGGATGCACAGACGTGCATACCTATGTCAACTTCTAGCATATCTGAATGCGAGAAGCCCTCTCTGCGACCAAGTGGTCCTTTGCCGACATTTTTGCTCTAATCGAAGAGACAGTTAGCCGTCACGGTGCAGTGAGGTATGAGCTCGGTTAAACCGACAAACACTCACCTCCCAAACTTTTTGAAAATCCTCGAACTCACTGGCAAACCGTTTGACGGATTTGCAGCGGCACAACAACAGAACGATCAGAATAGCGACTCCTCCAAGCGAGAGTCCAGCTCCGGAATGTGTACTGGTGGAAAGTAGGGAGCGATACCGTTGACGATGTCTGTCAACGAGTAGTCTCAATTCAAGGATGTAGATATTCATGGACCCGATGCAGACTGACCTTTTGAGCAAGACTAACAGGACTGTGAGTTCGTCATCCGTATAGAGCTCCATCTGGCGTGCGTCGCGCTCCATTGGGCTGAGACAGAAATCGAGTCTATGTAAGGCAACAGCGGTGGCAGCAGTGGTGCAAGATATGCTCAGTCCGGCGGCGAGCAAGATGGCCGCCCATGTGAGCGACGAAGTTGGGAGTGTCGCGCTTATCAGTGTAATACTCAAAATGGACATGATAGCGCGGCAGGTCTCAGACATAAGGCTGGGCTCGTCTTAAGTACACCTGCGACTCACTGAACGGTACTTGTTCAGAGTACAAGCCTATTGCAACGGACCCTGCCGTAGCCCTGGCACTTCTTGACTCTCTGTGCCAGACTGATTGGCGAGAGACGCCGCTCCAAACATCACTCCTCGGGACATTTACTAGTGACACTGAACATCAACTTAGATCTCCGCGATACTTCCATATGTATTATGTATGGAGATTGCCAGAGTGACTGCACTACTGAACGTCGACCAACAAGCTTTGTGTGGACATTGGAATAGATCAGCGAAGAGAACCTGGACGGCAGCCCGTAAAGCCCACAGACATGTGTCATCCCTTAGTACTGACAGTGATGGTTCTTGGCTGGACACGCGCATGCACATCGACCATCGGGCCGGAAGCCGAGGGACAGCAGCAATTTACAGCGTCTCGGGAATGATCACAGACTTCCAGGACTGCCAGAGTACGTTCCAGCATAGATCAATGCAAAAGATACATGACACATGTACATGAATGGCATACAAGACAGAAAAAAGCCTCGCGGAATGAGGAGTCGACGTTGACCCGGACGAAGTTGAATTAACTAATGGGGATACATCAATGTATGGGGGACTCGCTGACTCGGACGCCGAATCCAGTGCAAGTCTCTGTAGTTGATCTTCGCCGCCTCACTGCGACGTGGATCAAAACTCAAGCTTCACGATACGTGACTTACCGCATACCACGACCTTCGCGGAGTTGAATTTCTGCGAAAATCTCGATGGGTTCAAGTTGCCACTTCTCAAGCACGTTCATTAGGACCGCGCTCCAGGTTCACGAATAACTGATAGAGCGGTTGAATTGAATGTAGAGTGTCCGGTCATCCCCCGAGTTCTAGGGCAGAGATAAACAGCTTCTTCCCATTGTGCAGTGCGCCTCGTGAAGGGCCGAATCAATGCTCCCAGGCCCCTGGCCCACTCCAAGGAGGCGCATCCGCTGAGAATATGGTGGGCGCTGTCACAGAATGTAGATCGTGCCTGCAACTGGTTCATCAGACGTTACGGTGCAGTGGTGGCTCCTGACGCCGCCACTGCCGCCATGCCGCTGCTTGGCCTTGCTTGGCGGCGCCTTCGGCGCCTGTAGACACCGTTCCGCATGTCGTAGATAGTTCTTCATTCAATTGCATCACAGCATATGCACGCCTGAGGCAGCGATTTCCGAGTCCGTCCACTCTAATGGCGACAATGCAGCTATACGTCATCGAAGTTCATGGAGGAGTTACTGCGAGTATCATAGCTAAAACCAGTGACTGATACCGTCATCGACAACAAGGCCCCGTACAGCTGTGCATCTTTCCTGATGTAAAAGAAAGATTGACATCCCGCTAGCATAGGCCCATAAGGGTTATGTATTATTTCTTGATTTTCGACCTCGATTTATAGACGATTGTGTCCTCCGGTCAGAGTGCCTTCGATCACAATTGTACATTCGACTGGGGAGTCGGGGTTGAATGAAATGGCTGTTGAAATGAGGAACGAATTGGCCAACGTGAATCGAGTCGAAACGCGATCACTCTGACTCCCCCCAAGGATTGATCCATTGTGTGTATGGGTTTATGCCTGACAAGGTTGCGAAGCGCGAGAAGGATGACACAGCTACCGATAGTGTTTGGAAGAAGTTCAGCGTCTCCAAATACGCTACGGGCAACCAGGAACTTAGAAGGTGTGTTGACGGACTCTGACGGAGGAGTTGCGAACTGGGCGTGCGAATGCCACCCTTTACTGTCGGCACACCAAGCGCAAGTTGGTCACTGAGGAAGTTTGTCCTCAGCACGGGGTGGCCATCAAGTGAGGTCTGTCTTGAAACGTTCGTACGGATAAATCGCCTCGGGCAAATGCAACGATTGGAAAGGGCCCAGAGATCCACTCACCCAGGCGCCCTTGCAGACCTGTGCTGCGTGCATGGAATCCTCTTACAACCGTGCGCTTACCCGGTTGGAGGAATGCTCCATCAAGCTACTTCAATTTTGTGCTGACAACGATAAGATTCTTGGGATGGACGGACAAACAGAGCGTTTTGCGTCGGTGAACTATTCAGCCGACTGTCTGCCAGTGCCGATGATTGCTCAGATTTCAGGCACATCACCATACTCGGACTGTTTATTTGGTTGCTAAATCGAAACTCCGACAGATTGTGAACTCTCTCACCGGGTTCAGTCTCGTTCGTCGCCTTCATTGTTGCACTCGCAATGTCGGTACTATACGTTGAAGCTCTCACGGCTCTTCTTCGCCTTGTTCTCATCGGGAGGACCTTCAATAGACTACCCCGACCTGGAGGTTGGCCAAAACATTGACGTCAGTCCGCTATCCACGCTTCGAGAGTCAGTGTCCATATTACACATATTGAGTATTAACTGAACGGACAGCCAGGTGTCAGAGTCGCTATAGTACCCTGATACAGATCATCCCTGTCATATCCATGCGTCATGACACACGTGACCGGACCGGATACCGACATCCACTCGCCACATTCCACTCGGACCAGACCACCGCATTACTCATCGCGTCACATGTCGTCACATGACTGCTCTCCAATCCGTTACTCAGCACGACTCGGACCTCCACATGGATTCAACTACCCCTTTGCTCAACCCATATGGCATTCCTTATTGTCCTTATTGTTCTCATCGTCTCTGTGATTATGCCACTATACTCTTACCATGCGTTACACTTTTTCTAGAATCTTAACTACCTTCAGTATTTAAGCTCCTGTACTACACTCTAGTTCCTCAGTTCAAATATCAACTAGGATACCCCAGCCTAGTCTTTCTTCAGCTTTCTTTGGTTCGATACACTCGTCGGACCTCCGCCCTCCTCGGCGGACTTACCCTTTTCTCAAACTCGCGACGTCCTAGCGGACGCCCGAGCTCATCCTTTCACTTGGGTACGCCTTCAGGCGGACCCCCGGATTCCAGGCTCGACTCAAGGGACCAGCCTGCTTAACGCAGGAAGCCTACTCCGGATCTCTGACGCTCCTCAAGACCGGGCCCCCTGTATCTCTCACCACAACCGAGTGATAGCCGGATTACCGCTTGACGGGGATTCATAGGGATACAGGTGTGGGAGTACGTGCCAATACACTTTAGGTAAAACCCTTAATTCTTTTCTTAACCTTGAACACTTCTACGCTTACCTTTCACAGGCTCGGAGCACCGCTTGTGCAGTGCTTACCGAGTATCACAACCGGTCTTTCTCTCTTAGGCTTGGTCTGGGGCACGGTCCTAACAGTATATTTGAACTCTTCCTTTGAGTCAAACTCTTACTGCCGTTCTCAACCATGGCCAACAACGCCAACAACGCCAATGACCCCAATCTACCTCCCACCAACCCGTATTTCACCCAACCCACCAACAGGGATGAGACCCTTTCCCAGACCTATCTCAGCACTCTCGATGTCGTTGCGCAGTGCCGCACTCATGACATGAATCGACGCAGGTCTATGGGATACTCCCTTCATGCTC
Source organism: Strobilurus stephanocystis (assembly GCA_019915075.1). Taxonomy (NCBI): domain Eukaryota; kingdom Fungi; phylum Basidiomycota; class Agaricomycetes; order Agaricales; family Physalacriaceae; genus Strobilurus; species Strobilurus stephanocystis. The sequence continues at coordinate 1,411,187 of JAHLMI010000010.1, forward strand.
GGGTATCCGATATCGGTGCCATGACTCGAGCAACTCCTCTCCAGGCTGCACAAACTATGTTTCCAAGGAATCCTCCTTTAGTCGAAGTTACGCAGCCTAGTTCTCCTGCCGTTCATCCTGAAAATCCCTTTTCTCCAGAAAGACTAGCCCGATCTGGCTTTGTCTATCACGCTACTCCACGCACACTAGGGAGAGTCGCATTCTCTCCTCCGGCCACCCCTTCACGGAGGTCCGGAGGCCCCCCTCCTGAGACAGGCGGGGACGAGACAGGCTCCAATCCATTCGAGGAGCTCCCAGGCGATCCGGATGACCAAGGAGACGAGGAGGAGGAAGGGGAAGACGGTGATGAACCAGGCGGTGAGCCGTCTGGTGGTAGACGTCGCTACGATCCTCCCAGAGGACCTCCGCCCGGTGGCGGAGGCGGAGGAGGTGGTGGCGGTGGAGGTGGAGGTGGTGGTGGCGGTGGCGGTGGCGGACCCCCCGGCGGGGGCCCGCCCGACATCCCGCCTGAGCTCATCGACATTGGGCCTGACGAGCTCAAGATTATCAAGATGATAAAGCTCTTCAGCGACTCAGTCGGTGCATCGCTCGGCGCCGTCATAAAGCCTGCTGGTTCCCAGCAGGTAAGGACAAAAGTTAGGGAGCCCGACCCATTCAATGGGTCGGATCCCTCAAAGCTACGTGGATTCTTGATTTCCTTGAACCTCAATTTTCAAGATCGTCCCGCAGCTTTCGTGTCCCAGTTCAGCAAGATCAACTACGCTATCTCGTATCTTACTGGGACCGCTCTAGGATGGTTCGAACCGGAAATCCTAAACCCTTCGCCGGACCCCCCGCTGTGGACTCTGTCCTATGATGTGTTTGTCAAGGAACTTGAGGCCAACTTTGGTCCTCATGATCCCACTGGCACTGCTGAGGATGAAATTGAGACACTGCGGATGCGGGACTCCGACAAGATCCTCCATTACAACGTTAAGTTTAACAACCTAGCGTCTGTTATTGGATGGGATGTCAACGCCTTGATGCATTCGTACTATCGCGGACTTCCGCCTCGTATGAAGGATGCCCTGGCGATTCAAGGACGTCCCGACAATCTTCGTGACCTTCGCTCCAAATGTCAAGAAATCGATCATCGGTACTGGCAGCGGAAGTCCGAGCAAAATCGGGAGCAGAGGACGTACACTTCGTCTGCTTCTGGTAGCTCATCGGGTTCAAAACCCAAACCAGCTACGTCATCCTCCTCTTCGTCTGGCAACAAGTCTGACGGCAAGAAAGATTCAAGCTCGGGCTCTAGCGGAGCTCCGAGGGAGAAGCCTGCCTATGCCGACAAGCTAGGCTCGGATGGGAGGTTGACGCCTGCTGAGAAAGCTCGGCGGATCGCCGAGAAACTCTGCCTCCTCTGTGGACTCGCAGGCCACAGGGCAGAGGATTGCAACAAGCGGAAGGCCGCTCTCAAGGCACGTGGTGCTAAAACTTCAACTCCCAAAGCTGATGCACCATCGGATGCCGCGGAGTCGAAAAAATAGAGAGTAGCTCCGATACCTTAGTGCACGATCGGAGCTACGTTGACTCCAGCAGCTGCACACACAAGGTTGTTACTCTCAACGCCGCCGCTCTTTCCACAACACCCAATTCACTCGTTCTTCCCCTTACGATTCCGGACCCCCGCACCAACATCGGAAAGGTTCGCCTATCCGCGTTGGTCGACTCCGGATCCTCCGACTGTTTCGTCGACACTCGTTTCATTCTCAAACACCACATTCCCACCTCGGATACTGCACCTGTGGAGCTCCGACTCTTGAACGGTTCATTTGGCTCTACTATCACGCAAACGGTTAACCTCACCGTCACCTTTCCCTCTGGAGACTCTCTGTCTGTGACTTTCTACGTCACTCCTCTTGATTCCACTTGTGACGTTGTGCTTGGATATAACTGGCTCCACCGCTATAACCCGTTGGTTAATTGGTCGGAGAACAGTGTCGCTTTCCGGCACACCGATACGGGTGAATCATCTGCTTTGCAAAGCCCTTTGCCAGTTGATGATGCACTTTCCATAGACTCATCAACGTCAGCGGAAGATCCGCTCTCCGCCGCTGACATTTCCTCCGGAGACCCGCCATCCAGCGGTCGTCCGGAAACTCCACCTCTAGCTCCTCCACTCCGTAAATCCCGCAAAAAGCCATCCTTTCCCTTTGAACCAATCTACGAGTACCCTCCTGGCGATCATTTCATCATCTCCTCTTCTTCACCCAAGGTCTCGGTTATATCCGCTGCTGCGTACATCCGCGCATGTAAGGAACCTGGCTCACACCAGTTCTCCATGCGTCCTGATCCTGGGGCATCCTTGCGAGATGCCAAGGTTCAACCAGCAGACGTCTCGGACATCCCTTCGGAGTACCGAGACTACGCAGACGTTTTCAGCGACACGCTTTCAGAGGTGTTACCGGAACACCGTCCTTATGATCACAAGATCAATCTTGAGGACGGGGCTCCGCTCCCCAAGCTAGGTCCCATCTACTCTCTCTCCGAACTGGAGCTCAAAGCCCTTCGAGAGTTTATAGATGAAAACCTAGCCAACGGTTTCATCACCTCGTCGCAATCCTCCATCGGAGCCCCGGTACTCTTTGTTCGAAAGAAATCTGGGGACCTCCGACTCTGCGTGGATTTCCGTGGCCTCAACAAGATCACGAAGAAGGATCGCTACCCGCTTCCACTCATCACGGACCTCCTCGACTCGGCCCGCTCAGCCAAGATCTATACGAAATTGGACATCCGACACGCCTACCATCTTATTCGGATAACCGAAGGCGATGAATGGAAGACCTCTTTCCGTACACGCTATGGATCTTTTGAGTGGAGAGTCATGCCTGAGGGGCTGACCAACGCACCAGCTACGTTTCAACGTTTTGTTAACGACATTTTCGCTGATATGCTCGATGTATCGGTGGTCGTCTATCTGGACGACATTTTGATCTATTCCGACAACAAGGAGGATCATGTCAAAAACGTTCGAGAGGTGCTCAAGCGGCTCCGCGCTCACGGGCTATACCTCAAACTCTCCAAATGCGAATTCCACCAGGATACGGTCGAATATCTCGGTTTCATCATGTCCCCGGAGGGCCTCCGGATGTCCAGCGATAAAGTTCAAGCTATCGTGGACTGGCCGGAGCCCCGCAAAGTTAAGGACGTCCAATCTTTCCTTGGGTTTGCCAATTTCTACCGACGCTTCATAGAGGGTTACTCCGAACTCGCAAAGCCGCTCACTCGCCTTACGAAAAAGGACCTCAAATGGAGTTTCGGTGATCCGGAGCGTACAGCCTTCAATGCTCTTAAAGAGGCTTTCACGCGGGCCCCCGTTCTGGCCCACTTCGAACCCGGACGCCAACTTGTCGTTGAAACCGACGCATCCGACTATGCCATCGCGGCAGTCCTATCCATCATCGGTGACGATGATGATCTTCATCCTATTGCATTTCACTCTCGCAGTCTTTCCCCTGCAGAACTCAACTATGACGTCCACGACAAGGAGTTGCTGTCAATCTTCGACGCATTCCATGAATGGCGCCATTATCTGGAGGGGCCGGCTTTCACTGTTGACGTGGTTACGGACCACAAGAACTTGGAGTATTTCTCAACCACCAAGCTCCTTACTCGACGCCAAGTTCGGTGGTCCGAGTACCTATCCGCGTTCAACATGGTGATCCGATTCAGGCCTGGTTCTAAGAGCGGAAAGCCGGACGCGCTCACAAGGCGCTGGGACGTTTACGCTCGAGAGGACAGCTCATATGCAGCGGTGAATCCGCACAACTTCAGGCCAGTTTTCACTCAGGAACAGTTATCCTCCTCACTGCGCGCCACCTATTTGCAGTACCCTGCCCTTCGGGCCTCCGTCATCATGGATCTGGAGTCCCTGCACTCCGATATCAAGAATGGCTACGACGGAGATCCGGAAGCCCAAGTGGGACTTGCCCTCGCAGGTGATCCCTCTAACTCTCGTTGGACCTCCAATGATGCAGGGTTACTTAGGTTGGACGGCCGCATCTACGTTCCCAACTCCTCGGACCTCCGCTTACGGGTCCTTCGCGTTCATCACGATCACATTCTTGCTGGCCACTTTGGTCAGAATCGCACCCTAGAGCTTATCCGTCGGGGGTACACTTGGCCCAAGATACGTGAGTTTGTCCGCCACTACGTCAAATCTTGTACTGTTTGTGGCAGGAACAAACCCACTCGCCATCGTCCTTACGGTTTACTCAAACCGTTGCCGGTCCCCCTACGCCCTTGGGATTCCATTTCTCTGGACTTTATTGAAGAGCTTCCTTCTTCAAACGGGTTCACTGCGATTCTGGTCATCGTCGATCGGGCCTCCAAGCAAGCCATCTTCATCCCCACTTACGACACTATCACCTCGGAGCAGCTAGCTCAGCTCTTTGTCATTCACGTATTCTCGAAGCACGGAGTTCCGTCCCACGTCACATCCGATCGGGGCTCCGAATTCGTCGCTCACTTCACTCGCGCTCTCGCTCAGGCTCTCAACATGGAGCTCCACTTCACTTCGGGGCACCATCCTGAAGCGGACGGTCAAACCGAGCGGGCCAACCAGACCTTGGAGCAGTACTTGCGTATCTACTGCTCTTATCAACAGGACAACTGGGATCAGTTATTGGCCCTCGCGGAGTTCGCCTACAACAACGCACCTAATGCCTCCACCGGCATTACCCCGTTCTTTGCCAACAAGGGGTATCACCCTTCCATTACGGTGTACCCTGAACGGGACTTGGCCTCCGCTAGAGCGCGCGACTATGTGGTTAACTTGGACGAGTTACATGCGATGCTTCGAGATGAGATATCCCTTGCTCAAGCTCGTTACAAAGCTCAAGCTGACAAAAAACGGATAGCCGCTCCGGACTTCCAAATCGGTGATCGTGTCTATCTCCTGGCCAAGTACATTAACACTACGCGGCCCACCCGAAAATTCTCGGAAACCCACCTTGGTCCGTTCCCCATTATCGCACAGCCCAGTTCTAACGCATTCACTTTGCGGCTACCCGACTACCTCCGTCTCGTACATCCGGTGTTCCATGTTTCTCAACTGGAGCCGTACGAGGAGAACACCATCCCCAATCGTTCGGAGTCTCCGCCTCCTCCCGTCGAAGTTGAAGGAGAAATTCATTACGAAGTCTCCGAGATACTAGACGCCAAACTGGACAGGAGGTACCGGACCCCCCTTCGCTACTACGTGCGGTGGTCCGGTTACGAAGGCACGGATGAGGAGTTCTCATGGGTTGGCGCTGACGATATTGCTGCGGACGAACTGGTCGCGGATTTCCACTCTCGATACCCCAAGAAACCAAAACCTCAAAAAACCAATGCTCAGTGAGCCCTTCCAAGGGAATTCCCTCACTACTCATGATTTTTCTTGTCCTCACTCTGTTTTGCGGTGCTCCGCCACTTTGGCGGTTCACTTAGATCTCATTCAACTCAGTTTTGCGGTGCTCCGCTCATTCGGCGGACCACCTAGATCTCACTCTCAGTCTCACTCCAGAAAAATTATACAAGAAAATCAAGATAAAAATTATTTTTCTATGTTACATTTACTCCTCATCGTCCTCGCTGGACTCCTCACCCCCCTCTGCCTGCTCGTCGTCGCTACTACTACTACTACTGTGGCTACTCGACGATTGGTCCTTCGGACCCCCGCCGGACGTCCCCTCGCCCTTGTCCTCTTCGCCATCCTCCTCCGAGTCCTCCTCTGCCTCGTCGTCGATAAAGGCGCGGGCGGCCGCCTCACTCTGCTCCAGGACTTGCTCCAGGGCAAGTCGGACGCCCGCAGCGATGGTGGCCTCCAGGTTGGCCAGGCGGGCGTTGAGATCGTCTTGGCGGGCGGCCTCCCGTGCGTCCAGTTCGCGGACGTCCATGACGTGGGGCGGCAGCGGGCACGCCTTCTTTCCCTTCACGCAGCCCTCGCACGATCGGGCCAGAGGCCCGTACCACACGCAGGCCTCGCGTTCGGCCTTGATGCAAGGACCGCATCCTGCGGACCCCCGGTGAGCAAGCGAAACTTGAAAAGAAAATTTGGGACTCACTGTGGTCCCCATACCTCCGCGTGGAGCCGGTCGGCTCCCTCCTTTCCCTCTCCTTGCCCTTCGCCTTCTTGGCGGGGGGCCGATCCTCCTCCTCCTTGTCGTTCGCCCTCTTGCGAACGCGGCGCGGGCTCCCGGGCCCCCGCCTACCCCGCTCCCTCTCCCTGTCCGCCTGCATCCTCGCCTCGCTCCAGTCGTGGAGCTCCTGCCACCACTCCAGGTTCGCCGCGTCGTAGGCGCGGCGGTCGTCCTCGTACTTGGAGTACTCCATGACGGCGGTCCGGTGAGAGGCAAGTTGCGCCTCGTATGCCGCCAAGGCGGCCCTCCGCACCTTCTCCCGCTCTTCCTCCAACTCCTCCACGTCGAACTTCCATGCGGCGTGGTCCCGCGCGTATTTCTTGCGGACGTCCTGTGGGGCGTCGGCGGGCACCCGATACGGCTCGGGGGGCGGAACCACCGGCGGCGGACTGGCGGGGCGGACGGGCGGCTCTGGCGGAACGGCCACTGGCTCGGGCATGTCGGGGGGCGGTGCGGGCGTGGGCGACTGGTCCATGTAGGAGACGAACGCCTCGACGTCGTCGTGGAACTCCGGCGGGCACCGGAACTTGAGCTCGCCGTGGGTGACGAAGCGTTCGAGTGGGGGCGGCGACATTTTTGATTTTTTCTGAGTTGAGTCCCCACCTTTATACTATCGGGGCTGCGCTACTCTGTCATCAGGATCTGTGGACCAGCGCTTCTGCGCAGCCGATTTACTCCGGTTTTTGGATCTCCGCACGCCTTCCGGCGCTCCGATTTTTTCCGATGACTCAGGCGGACCCGATGGATGACTCACGGTGCGGTACCACTACCCCGGTGATTGACCTTGAGGTTCTGGAGGCCAGAACCTTGAAGGGGGGATACTGTCATATCCATGCGTCATGACACACGTGACCGGACCGGATACCGACATCCACTCGCCACATTCCACTCGGACCGGACCACCGCATTACTCATCGCGTCACATGTCGTCACATGACTGCTCTCCAATCCGTTACTCAGCACGACTCGGACCTCCACATGGATTCAACTACCCCTTTGCTCAACCCATATGGCATTCCTTATTGTCCTTATTGTTCTCATCGTCTCTGTGATTATGCCACTATACTCTTACCATGCGTTACACTTTTTCTAGAATCTTAACTACCTTCAGTATTTAAGCTCCTGTACTACACTCTAGTTCCTCAGTTCAAATATCAACTAGGATACCCCAGCCTAGTCTTTCTTCAGCTTTCTTTGGTTCGATACACTTGTCGGACCTCCGCCCTCCTCGGCGGACTTACCCTTTTCTCAAACTCGCGACGTCCTAGCGGACGCCCGAGCTCATCCTTTCACTTGGGTACGCCTTCAGGCGGACCCCCGGATTCCAGGCTCGACTCAAGGGACCAGCCTGCTTAACGCAGGAAGCCTACTCCGGATCTCCGACGCTCCTCAAGACCGGGCCCCCTGTATCTCTCACCACAACCGAGTGATAGCCGGATTACCGCTTGACGGGGATTCATAGGGATACAGGTGTGGGAGTACGTGCCAATACACTTTAGGTAAAACCCTTAATTCTTTTCTTAACCTTGAACACTTCTACGCTTACCTTTCACAGGCTCGGAGCACCGCTTGTGCAGTGCTTACCGAGTATCACAACCGGTCTTTCTCTCTTAGGCTTGGTCTGGGGCACGGTCCTAACAATCCCCAACCCCCGCTATGCAGGCAACGAATGCGCCACTGACAACTCTAATCCGGGCTTTTTCCTCCATAATTTACGGCTACTATGGCATTTCGTGCCTCAGAGACATCAAGTCCACTCCATGCTGCGCTTTCAGAGCTGATAGCACCCTGTCGCAACCGCGGAATGTTCAGTCATTGTGAACGAGTACAAGTGCACGGACACCGATCGCGCAAGTCTCACGGAGTGAATTGACGTCGCGGCATAAGTCTTGTCGGAGGATTCGCACCTCGACTTTCAAGATGAGATTGATCTTGGTAAGGACGCCGTATCACACGATAGCTAGATCGACACCTCACCAATACCTATGTCCGCATGTGACGTGAACTAGGGGCTACCGCTCTGCGAATCGTGGCGAGAACTTCACCGGCAAGCATCGCTGCCAGTTGCAAATGCCAAAGAGAAACTGTCGTCCTTAGAAGTGAAGTAAGTCATAATTATTATTTCCTAACTCGTACAGACCCGAGTCAAAATCACATTCACCTCCTGATTTCTGGGGCGCCGCAGAACGAACATTTCACCATACTTCAAGTTCGTTTCTTTCCTCAGATGTTCGTCGAAGTACAGTTTTGGAGGTTGGTCGAAGGGAAGTTGGCCCCTACACAAAATGTTGGTCGGACTGCACGAACAATCACCGACAATCATTGGCAGACTCGCTGATGACAAAGACCTTCTCGAGGGAAATGAGGGTCCAGTTGCTGTTCAGATTCGCTGAGATCGTATACTTTCATCAGATTGACACGTACCGAGCTGTGTATGTAGACACGGCGTATTCGTGATTGGATGGCAAAGTAGACGTCCTCCGAATCTGCATTGCCCGGAAGATTGATCGTGGAAGAAGCTGTGGTGTGCATGATTTGAACGGGCGCTCCAAGCGAATACTATTTGTATGGCCGCGAGGACAACAAGTAATGTCATACGGATATACATGAAGACCAAGTAACGTAGTAAACGTTGTACCAACTAGTCACACCACAGGAATAAACAGCTATCCGATAGTGTCGTCCAGCACCCATAATTGGCACACCCTAGAGCGATGTGGTGAAACGATGCGTGATACTTGTTGTCGTCGTCGTATCACGGAGGGGGCATGCTGTTTTTTTACACCGGTTTTTAACAAAAAGTGACGAGGCAGGAAGAAAGCAATGAGACCACATCGCTGCTGCACCACAAAACAAAGCCTCGCGTTGCGACTATTACCTCGCACTAAAGGCGGAATCTACGCGCACGTTTGTTCGACTCCGGGCAAAGACAGAGACAATGAATGGTCGTCATTCCAGGTGTCCAGAAGATATGACCAGTGACTGGGACTGGAAGATCCAAGTCGGTGTAACGAACGAAGGATACAAATTTCGTTGATCACAAGGGATAAGTGCGCACACAAAGAGAGCAGCAGCTACGAGACAGAGAAACAAACGCGTTGTTGCCACTGGGTGCTGATTTCCGCTTTTCTCAGTGAAATATCCAGTTGGAAAACTTCATGATTTTTTATGTCTTTTTTCACCAAAAATTTCACCAAGAATATTTAAATATTTCTCAGTATAAATACCAATGAAATAACCGGTGAAATTTCACTGAAAATATTTAGTTAAATATGACAAATACTAATTGAAATTATTTCACATTCCTTATAGCCATAAGTTTTGCTGAAAATGCTAAAATTGAATGTTTTCAACATTTTCAGCAATTTTTTTCAAATTTTTCAACAGATATATTTTGTTGTTTTGAAGTGTGACATGGTCACAAAGTATTATACATTTTTCAGAAGAATATCTACTGTCTTTTTTAACATTTTTCTTAGTGAAATTATGCTGAAATGAATACATGAATCTATTCTAAATAAATTCCTAAAATTTCTGAATTTGAGATCATTTGGATTATTCAGAGACAAATATAGCCAATGCAATTGCAAATTCTCTGAATAATCTGTGAATTCTAATCTGAAAGAAAAAGAAATAATATTAGTGAGATTTCACTTTGACATTAACTATAAGATATTCCCATGATATTTGTGATTTTATTGACCATTCACAAATGTTCGTGAATATCCGCCAAACATCTGTGAACATCCACTGAACATCCGTGAACATTTGTTAAATATTCTTGAATATATACCAAATATCTGTGAACATCTATTGAACATTCGTGAACATTCACTCAACATTCTTGAACATACATCAAACATCCGTGAACATCCATGAACATCTGTTGAATATTCTTGAATATGTACCAAACATCCGTGAACATCTATTGAACATTTGTGAACATTCACTCAACATTCTTGAATATACACCAAACATCTGTGAATATCTATTGAATATCCATGAACATTCACCAAACATCTATTGAACATTTGTGAATATTTACTGATCATTTTCTGAAAGTTTCTTGCACATCAAACTCGCTCTATAATCTGGCTATTTATTCAATATTTGTGAATATCTATTGAATTTCCACGTCGCACAAACATCTATTGAACATTTGTCAAATATCCATAAAAGTCTATTGAATGTTCATAAATATCTATTGAATGTTCATAGATATCCATTGAACATCTGCTACTGTCTATCAAATAATCACAAATATCTGTCAAATATCTGTAAACATTTATTGAACATCAACAAACATCAATTAAAGATCTGCAACTATTTGTCACACCGCTGGGGTAATTTAAAGTTGATATCGCTATAACTGTGAATAATTGAACAATTGCAAAAACTATTAAATATCTATATATTTCTCAAATGTCTGCAAATATCTGTTGAATGTATATTAGATGTCCATTTGTCAAATATTCAGAACATCTGTCGAATGTATATTGGATGTTCATTGGTCAAATATTCATAAAATATCTGAATATCCATTGAGCATTTGCTAAATGTCTGTAAACGGTCTGCAAATGTGCATCAAATATCTATGAAAGATGCAAGTCAAGAGTCGTCAGTAAGCTATTATATTGACAAGGATGTCTATATATCACCAGAAATAGTGTCATGACTTGGTCGTGGACTGGTCACGAGGACAAGTAGTTTGCGTTTCTATCTCTTGCATCTATGGGTACAACCATATATGTGCTTGTGATCGCACCATCACGGGAAGTGCTAGCGTCCCCATTCAAGGCTCAGACTTCGAGGTCCCGCCCGAGGCACCAGCCTCCGCCGCAGCCGCCTTCTCAGGGCGCTAGGAGCAACTGAGCGGACCAATGTCGTCATCATTCACATCGGTATCACATGGACAGGGGCGCATCCTGCTCCAGTCCCGCTCCAGCCCACCTTATCCCGCCTATCGTCCAATTGATAGCACCCAATCCGGTGAGCACCTTGGATACGACGGAATGACTCAGAACCAAAGTGGTAATGTGCTCCCGATGTCACACCCCGGTGTACCCAATAGAAAGTTCGCGAAGGCAGGAGTGCAGGATTGGACCACAGTATAAATACACCAACTCTCTGTAGTAATTACCCAGACTTTTTCCTTATCGAGTTTCCATCCACAATCCCTTGCTGGACACTCTGGCCTTGACTGACTAGGACTCCCCCGATGTCTCCCCTTGATATCACCTCCTTCGTCAAACCCTTCCCTTGTAGAAGGTCCCCCCGCGCCTCATCATAGACTCAGTCCATCGACGGTTGAGGGCCCTCACAATCGACAACTTCCTGTCAAACGAGTACGTTCAGCGGATAGGCGTGTTGCATCTGCAGGAAAGCTACGAGCCAGTCACAGTGATGGCTTCTTGTGAGCAAGTCCATGTCGTGACAGGACCAGGTCGTAACAGTTGGACACTGTGTCTGTGCAGTTGGATAAAGACCTAAAGACCTAAAATCATTCAAGGGTCCGTCAGCAAAGTCCCCAGTGCTGAGATTAAACTCTGTCTTGTCCATGTCACCTCCTATGAATATTCAACAGATGTTCATTGAACATTCAATCATTGTTCAATAAACGTACATTCAACAAACATTCGACAAATATTCAATAGGCTTTTAATGAACATTAAACAGATATCTGACAAACATTTTATAGATACACAATAAATCTTTGATGAACATTTATGATACATTGAAGAAACATTTGTGGACACTTGATAAATATCCTGGAGATGATCATCCCAGAGACCCTTGCAAATACTCTTCTCACTACTGCATTTGCGACGAGTAGCTACAAATCATATGAATAACAGGCTCAAAATTTGGGCACAAGCGTTGCTGTTATCACTATCATTGCAAGGTGGATGCCACCCTTTTCAGAATCTCGCACAGTCTTGCTTTGACTAACAGTTGGCTCACTGGTCCGCTTTCCAATGCTGACAACATCCGCATCAAGCATGATGCTATGCTTCAAGTTCTCGACAATCTCACAATGCATATCACTGTCCCAGATAAGATGGTTGATGCTGTTTGATAGCAGCAGTCTGAAGAACATGACATCGAGATTGACACTGAGCTTGAGGAACCATTTTCCAACTCTGGCTGCCAATCAATTGCAGGTAGACACAGATCACAACCAGTGGCAGTCTCTAATCGATAGATATCTGAGGCTATTCAGCAAACATTTGCAAACATTCAATAGATATTCATAAGTGTTTAACAGTTATGCATGAATGTTCAACAGACATTCACAGATATATGAAAGACATTCATGAACATTCAGCAGACATTCAAAGATATTTAATAGACATCTGATGGACATTCAAAAAACTTACATAGACATTCACAGACATTTGATAGATATTCACAAATGTTCAGCATATATTTATATTGAGGGTCCGGTTAGCTAATTGGATGGGACCCTTGAGGGTCCTGGGGTATTGTACAACAATTCCAAACACCCTTGGACCGTGACAACCCTTGGACCGTGACACCGCACACGAACTCGGATTGTGTTCGACTGCAGAATGACTCAAATGTGGACTTCAGACGATCAACAATATAAGGTGAGTCTTTTGTCTTACATTTTAATCAAACTTGGGGGATACTTTACCACACACCACAGGATGTCGCATGCAACGTTTCAGCCTTCCCCGACGACGCGGTCAGCCCCCCTCGTCGTCGCCGTCCGCCAGATTTGGCCCCGGCGACACGGTCCGCGAATCCGAACACTGTTCGGATTCGTCTCTTCCTCATACCACCATGACGCGGACCCATCCAGCCTCGGGCACCTGTCTGAGGCTGGATATCCACTATATATTGCGACTGGCGACGTCGCCGCTGTCGTGCCGCGTCACCACGGCTATCAGCAGCCGTGGCTGACGTTTCAACAACGTCTTCGGCGCATTCGAGCGTGTAGTCGGCCGTGTAAGCCCTGCCAAAGCAGGCTTCTACTCACGGGAGATCTGGATTGGGCTTCGTACAGCCCTTCAGCAGCTTCTGTCGGCGTAAGCCCTCGCGAGAGGCTGCTCATGCTGATACCGGACACGTAGGCCGCATCAACAGCTAACGACGACGAGGGGCACCACACCGACATCGACAACGGCGACGGCGACGACTACTACGTTGACGATGACGACACGTTATTGTTGCAGCAACGGATACACGACGGATTGTGGGATGGGGATGGGAATGCGCAGACGCAAACTGTCCAATGAACATTCAATAGATATCCTCTGCTCTACAATTATATGTGCCTGAGTCAGGTATCTCATCCTCCCACCCATGTCTGGTCTCTACGCGCAGCAACTATCCTGTCTTTTGCCTTGCACATATTTCTTTCCCACAGAACTCTCTCTCTCTCTCTGAATCTTGACTGACATATCCTTTTGACTAAAGAAGTCACTTTTGGAAGGTCCATTATACCTTGTGTGCTTATTACTGCCAATGGGATGACCTCTTTTGTCTTCCACATTAGAACCAGATGACAGGATTGATGCTAACAGACATATTTGTCTGTAAATGTTCATTGAACATCTATTGAATATTTATTAGATATCTGTTAAGTGTTTGCAAATGTTTGTCAAATGTCTCTCACATATTCATCAAACATTCACCATGTATCTGTAGAATGTTTGTCATATATCTGTTGAATATTCATTGAACGCCTGTTGAATGTTTGTGGAATATTTGTTGAATGTACATTGATTGAATATTCATTGAAGATCTGTTGAATATTCATTGAATATCTATTGAATATTCATCAAACATCTGTTAATATCCATTGAGCATTTGCCGAAAGTCTGTAAACGGTCTGCAAATGTGCCTCAAATATCTATGAAAGATGCAAGTCAAGGGTTGTCAGTAAGCTATTATATTGACAAGGATGTCTATATATCACCAGAAATAGTGTCATAACTTGGTCGTGGACTGGTCACGAGGACAAGTAGTTTGTGTTCCTATCTCTCGCATCTACGGGTACAACCATATACGTGCTTGTGATCACGCCATCACGGGAAGTGCCAGCGTCTCCATTCAAGGCTCAGACTTCGAGGTCCCGCCCGAGGCGCCAGCCTCCGCCGCAGCCGTCTTCTCAGGGCGCTAGGAGCGACTGAGCGGACCGACGTCATCATCATTCACGTCGGTACCACACGGACAGGGGCGCATCCTACTCCAGTCCCACTCCAGCCCGCCTTATCCCGCCTATCGTCCAATTGATAGCACCCGATCCGGTGAGCACCTCAGATACGACGGAATGACTCAGAACCAAAGTGGTAATATGCTCCCGATGTCACACCCCGGTGTACCCAATGGAAAGTTCACGAAGGCAGGAGTGCGGGATTGGACCACAGTATAAATACACCAACTCTCTAGATCTGTAGTAAATACCCAGACTTTGTCCTTATTTATTTTCCATCCACAATCCCTTGCTGGATACTTTGGCCTTGACCGACTAGGACTCCCCCAATGTCTCCCCTCGATATCTGCTCCTTCGTCAAACCCTTCCCTTGTAGAAGGTCCCCCCGCGCCTCATCACAGACTCAGTCCATCGACGGTTAAGGGCCCTCACGATCAACAACTTCCCGTCAAACGAGTACGTTCAGCAAATAGGCGTGTTACACCTGCAGGAAAGCTACGAACGAGCCAGTCACAGTGGCCTAAAATCATTCAAGGGTCCGTCAGCAAAGTCCCCAGTGCTGAGATTAAACTCTGTCTTGTCCATGTCACCCTCTATGAATATTCAACAGATGTTCAATGAACATTCAATAGACTTCAACAGATCTTCAATGAACATTCAATCATTGTTCAATAAATGTACATCCAACAAACATTCGACAAATATTCAATAGGCTTTCAATGAACATTAAACAGATATCTGACAAACATTTTATAGATACACAATAAATGTTTGATGAACATTTATGAGACATTAGACAAATATTTGTGGACACTTGATAAATATCCTGAAGATGGTTGTCCCTCGCTAGAAAAAAATCAAAGTCTGAAGCTTATTTGTAATGGATTTGGAGACTCACATTATCATGTGCAATGAACATGAACATCTGATTCAAACTAAACCGCGTTAGGCACAATTTGCTCAAGTGTGTGCATCTCTGGATGTCTTCAGAGTTGGAGTAGTTATTTCTCAAACAATCAGTGCTACTGCGAGCAAGAAAGATGGTAAGCCGAGATTGCACTTGCTGTTCATTATTGTCATTTGTCAAGCGAACCTACTAAGTCTGACTCTTCTCTATTTGTCTGTGAGTACCCACATTCCAATAATTGTTATGCTGCCTATGATACGGCTGTTAGGACCTGAGCCAGCACCGTCACGTGCTACAGCTCATACAGCGCCTCGTCTGCGCTGTACACCTTGATATGTGTGTCCCATGTCCTTCAGACCATCCTCGGGGTGGAGGCCAGGAGATCCCTCTAGGCCCACGGCCCAGCGAGACTCCTGTTCGTATCGTCTAGTTGTTGTCCTGCTCAACAACAGACCCGGTGCGTCGTCGTGGATCCTATCCACCTGCGCCACTCGTCACACTCCCTCGGGGCAGCGCTATACAAGCAGTGATCGAGGCCTAGCACTCTGAGGGCATAGACAGCGATCCGACACCGACTGTAACATCGCCTCATCCACGATGAGAGCCATGCACAGTTGGTGTCCAAGAGATCCATCCATATCCATCCACAATCCACTCGACAGAGGTTCCCACTGGATACCATCCGCAAGGGCAGGCGTCCAGTCGCATAGTGGGTCGATGGCGTGCTCAGTGACGCAGCGGAGAACCTGTAGCAAGAAGGGGATGGAGAGGAGGAAGAGGACGACGAGTAAGAGTACAGTTCAAGGAGGAGTGAAGCATACAATGAGAGAGGGCCCCTTAGGAAGCGATTCCCCAATGGCAGAGGCAAGGATGCCAAAGGGTACTGCGAAGGAATGTGTAGTAGCACAGATGCAATAATGTCCAGCTCTGAAGTACATGAGGGAATGTACTTCGACTTATATACTGTTTCTAGCGTCCTAATTGAGCTGCTGACCGAGTCATAGCTCCCACTGTGTCGGGTATCATGGAGGACAGTTAATCCACTGTTTCAAGGGGCGGGGGCGCGATTGGCGGGCTGCCATTGGCCAGGAGGGCGGGAGGGGCGGGAGCATGCGCTCCTGGGCCTAAGTATAGACTTAGTTCGAGTCATAGACTGTCAGGAAGTTCCTGGGACGACTCCTATGGTCTCTGGATGAGTCAGAGCGGGTAAGGGGCGGGATTCCGCCCCTCTGCATGCTGTACCGACTCCTGAGTGAGTCAGAGCGCTCCATGCGGCGGGATGACGCCCTAGAGGCGCCCTGGACCTTCTAGGACCTTCTCCATGGTTCCACAACCTTCTCCTGCGGTCCAGAGGCTCCTCAAGCATGGGTTCCGCCCCTCTGCATGCTGTACCGACTCCTGAGTGAGTCAGAGCGCTCCATGCGGCGGGATGACCTCCTAGAGGCGCCCTGAACCTTCTGGGACATTTTCCATGGTTCTATAAGCTTCCCTCGCGGTCCAGAGCCTCTCCAAGCGTCGAGTATTGGTGCTGTGGCTTCCCCTTCGATAGATGTTCCCCTAGACGACTCCACGAGTCTCTAGAGCAATCCCTGGTAGTTGTACTTCGTGTGTACTCTCCTTTGGAGTACTGTAGACATTCCTGAGTGTGGTAGGCGTTTCCATAGTGTGTATGATGGTCTGAGAGATGATCCGGGACTGATTGAAGCTACTGTCATGCTGCAGCAAGTATAGGTTCGCTGGTGTTCGCGTCGAGCCAGTGTGAGAGTGTACTCGGATGCTTCTAGAGCTCTGTGGCGTAGGAAACGAGACACGTGCAGCTGGTGGTGCGTGGGTCCGAGGACAGATCATAACAACGGCAAAGCACCCATGACAAATGAATGACATATTCAATGAATATTCAATGGATATTCAAATATTTGATGAATATTTGACCAATGAATATCCAATATACATCTGTGTTATGATCTAGGCTTAAGGCCCCTCCTGCCAACGCCTCAAGGCCTCAACTACGCCCTCCAAGCGATTGACATACATCACAGACGACCTAACAGGTCTCTCCAAACATGACTATCAGATTTACATCTGGTTCCGCCTTAGCCCTCATCCGTGGATGATTACCCGCGGGGGCATTTCCCCTCGCCTCTCCCAGCGCACCAATTGGATGCGTACGCACTGGAGACTTCTGATGCAGAGCCTACGAGCTCTCCCCCGTTCCCGTGTACTTGGAGAATCCTGGCGAACTAGGTATCATACGCGCCTACATCCGGATCACCCGGCCCGACTCTGGCAAAGCCCTCGAACAACCTGTCCGCCACACTGAACGCTGATGTGCAGTGTGATAAAGCGGCGTGAAATAACCACTATCTAACCAACAACAAATCTACTGATGCTTGTGGTACGAAACGGTGGTCCTAATCGTGTGATCGGGGAATGGCTGGTTAAGGTAGCAGTGGACTTGTACGTCCGTTTTGGTGCACGAATGCGGGTTGTTTTGGGGGGGTTGTAAGCGAAGAAGATCTACGCGAAACACCTAATCGAATAAAGACTCAAAGCCGAACAGAGCTCGCCAGGAAGACGGGGACGCGAAGGCCGGGACCGCTCAAGGGTAGATGTTCTACAGTACTGGGGCGATCGAACTGACAACAGTACACTGACTTGTTATCTGCGTTGATACGATCCTCGTGTACCAAACTCACTTCTCTACTTGGGTGTGACAGATCGTTCTTTTGAGCGTCGGTCAGATACCGTGACCACAAGACGTTCTTCGGCTGCTTAACGTCGCACCAGTTCAGGCTAACTAAGCTTCGCTTTCACAGACGGTTGTCTCTCGGGAGACGATTGCTGCTACTTGGATCCGTGCGGTATCTCTGGGGAGAAGTCCGGGCTCACAGAAGTTAACTGGGTACTTGACGATAAGGGGCTGCGCGCGATTCTTGTCTGCGGTTCTTGAGTATCTCGCCACTTAGGCGTCTTAGGACACTTTGCTTTGCTTGGGTTCTTGGTTGCTTAGGGGCTGGGGTGGGTTTTCAAACGTGTTGAACTTCTTATTGGGCACGAAACCCGAGTCAGATTACTACAGAGGAATGCTTGTGGGCTTTTCACTGCGGGGCACTAAACTACTCTACTCTACAGACGCGACGCTACTTATACACTCTCCAGACTCTCCCAGGTAAGCTACGTAACTACTCGACGGCTGGATACGGTCCGTACAAAACATGAGTCCTTACTCAGCCTGCGCGGGCAAAGGTCACCAGACAGTTCCCGCCGGCGCATATGCCAGTTTCTCTATGTTCAGATGTTGCGTAGACCACCCATGGACTCTGAGAAGCAATGCGCTGCATGCTCAGATAGGCGTTCGCGTTTACTTTTACTTAACCGGGCGTTCACCGGCTTATCCAGCCTTCGCGCTAAACTTGGGCGTGAGCCCATTCAATCGCGAGCTGCCGCCAGTGCGCATGCACTGACATGGTCTGCGGACTCGAATGGTGACGCGCTCAAGCTTTGGGCAGCATATCTGGGTGACTGAATACACATGTAGTACATGAGGCAGGTCTCCGAGTCACAATCCATGTGGATCGCGCCTCGCTGCCAGTTTCATATCAATCAGACGCGTCGACCGATGAATGTGATTCTCTTGAGATAACCGCGAATCATCCCCGTTCGGGGGTTGGACTCACTTGTTTATTGTTATCCAGCCTTCGTCACAATGAATAATGTACCATCCGCTTTTGGTAATGAACTCCGGTGGTTGTGAACCCCGCTTCGACTCATTCAATACTGAGGGTCATGTTGCTGCTGGTAGAGCGCCGTCGGAAGCGACAGCGGTTCGTCCCCGATTCGGGTGCTGCTTGTGTGGCGCAGTTACGCGTACAAGGTGAAATGGACCTCCGCAGAGGGGACAACTGGGTTTATGATATTCAGCCCTGGCTATGGTCGTTCTTTGACTAATAGTTCCATGCTTGGAGTTCTCTCCTTGTCCTAGAGAGCGTCTCCGTGATGACCTTGGTAGCGTATCCAGCCTTGCTTCCGCTTGGCTCATAGTTGCATATGGCTGTCTAGAAATCGCAAAATTCTGGATTCCTGGCCATGTAATCTCAACATGCATATCATCTCCCCTTAACTTGAATGATGTCGTCCGCGACATTCCCGGATAACCCTAAGTCCATTCTGATCCATCGTTATCCAGCCATTCGTGCCGTTTTCACGATGCCGATCGGTACATGTCTTCTTCGTTTTGTCTTGTACGTGACATTCGGCGCCTCAAGGCATACTCCATCCATGGTTTATAAGGCCTCGACGAAGGATGAGACCGTATCCCACATTCATCGGATATTCGTCTCATGGCTCCCTCCAAGCACTTCACCGGTCTTCGTCCTCTTATTCCTACCACCTTGCCGCAGGTCAGCGCGCAGCTATCGCAGAATCGCGCTGCCTTGGTCACGAAGCTCAGACCTCTGATCTTGGAGTCGGAGGTTCCTTCGAACGGCGCGCCCAGCTTGGTAAAGCTTTGGCCCGACCTCCAACAAGCTACTTGGCGTCTGTTGGTGGTCGCGATGCTTCCTCGTTCACTTCCCAACATGCAACTTGTGGCTGAGAAGTTCGACGGTGTCGCTGGCATTATTGCGGTACGTGGACTTGTTGTTTTCATTTCATTCGGCTGGTTAAGCCCTACTGCAGGTGGCGAACCCGACTCTCCAGAGCAAGGATCCGAACTTGGTCGTCCCCGACTGGATGCCGGCGGTCATCTGCGACCTTCGTTCGCTTCTTGGATACCTCAGCGCTGAGTGTGGTGTCAGCCCTCATACTCCCGAGCTGAACCTTCCCAACCTCTTGAACCCGCTTGTGCAGACTTGCACCAAGCGTGGCACGCTCGCTCCCGACCTGTATCTTGTCGAGGAGGGTCATCCCATGCATCCCAAGTTCAAGTACGCTGCTGTGGCTGCCAGCGCTCCCGTTACTGCGCCTGTTACTCGCAGCAAGGGCAAAGGCAAGGCCAAGGTTGTCGTGAGTGTTGTACTACTCAGCCGTTGGCCTTTACTGATTATTCTTATGCGTTCTAGAAGAGCGCCGTGCTCATCGACGAAGTCTTGGAGGCCGTTGGTGATGGTACGCTCCGCGTGGTGTCCTCGAACACCACTTCGTCCAAGACTGCGGCGCCCGCGGAGGACATTGGTAACTTCTTCCAATTGACTCCTGGTTTTGACTGGGCTGAGGACGTTGAAGCTATGGACTCCGGCTCTGGTGAGGACGAGTCCTCTGATGACGAAGTCGAAGTAAGCTTATGTCTACGCCCCAGTTAACTTTCTGATTCAAGAACTGCAGGAACTTTCGGTTGCTTCGGGCCCTTCTGCTAGTTCTGCGGCCCCGAAGGTATGTGTTACTCAGCCATCTTGGTTCTTCAGCCGGCTGACTTGTTTGCTTCAGGTGAAATACCTTCCGTTCGTTGAAGTGCCCGGCATGGACACTAACAACCGTCTTTTTATCAAGGCCATCCGTATCTTGGGGACAGCGAACGGTTCTGGTTCTTCTGCCAGTACTTCCGCCGCTAGCACTGCGACCGAGGTCGAGCCGACGCCTGTCAAGCGCAAGGCGGCCGTGAACCTTGAAGGTTCTCGTCGCATGGCCAAGGCGCTTCGTCCCTCGATCTTCAATATCGAGCCGATTCTCTTGGACCAGCTCGGCAACTGTCAGCGTTCTTTTCCTTTGCTGATGGCTGTTTCTGACGTGTTTAACAGCGTTCCAGCACGTCAACGGTTACAGCACCGCCATCTCCGCCATCATGAAGCGCATGCACCTCCTCAACAATGCGCCCGAGGTGATTGCTGCTTCTGCTGGAGTCATCGCCGCCGAGCACTCCTACCGTCACGAGCTGTCTGTGACGCTCAACCGTATTCACGGGGAGATACAGACCTTCTTGCGTACTCGCGATCTGTACTTGGGCGCCACAGATGCTCTGCTCTTCCCTGATCCTCGGTAGTTGCGCTGCGCTGGCTTTGTATCTTCTTGTTTCTGTGTTCGAGTGTAGCTACTAGGTAGAAAACTTGTCATTCATCGGACTAGTAGCCGGAGGTTTTCGTTTTCGTACATTTTCGGACATTTCTTATTGTACAAAACGTCTGTAGTTTTATGACCGTCCCCAATGTGACATAGACTTATTGCCAAGGGTTTAGTGTGAAACGACAGAAGCCTCACGCCTGAACGGAACCCTTCTAGCCTCGCGGCCAGTCGTCAGTGGTGCTCCGTTTGCTTATCCAGCCATCACGAAGTCCTAAGTTACTCCGTTTGCTGCAGGCCTCCGTGATGGTTCTACCCGTCTCAGGTGCCCTTTCATCTTATAAAAGGCGTGCTTTCGCCTCGTCTTTCTTCAGTACACCATGCCCACTCAGTACATCATTCCCTTCGCCGAACTTCGCTTGAAGAGCATTCGTAACCTCACGGTTCGTCAGTCCGCCGAGCGGGTCTTCGCTATCGAGGGCGAATTCGCGCTCGCCAGCGCGTTGGACATCTTTCATCGATCCTTGCGGTTCCCCATCGTCGAGCGTCAGAACCATGTTCTGGCGTTCGTTGATTGCTCGGTGACGCTGGATCGCCCTGCCGGCGAGGATGGTCCTGATGCAGTGAATGTTCCTCGTCTTCAGCTCGGCTTCCTGGAGCGTCATGATGCTCCGACGGCTCGTTACATAGTGCACGTCCTGGTACGTGCCAGATTACTTCTTATCCAGCCCTCATACTGATGGCTGGTTTGTTATTCATCTAGCGCCGTTACGCTCGCCTTTGGCAGCATCCAGGCTTGTTTCTCCCAGGTTCCAAGGCGAACTTCTTCGTCATGTTCCTTACCTGTGTGGCGCAGCTGCGCAAGTGGTTCACGGGTCCTCACCCCAAGAGTCTCGACGGTCAAAACGAGACCAACTTCCTAGCTCGTCCCTTCCTCGAGTCCTCAGTGTTCTTCTCCGATGTTCACAGGGAGATCGTGGACCACTTCTTGGTGCGCTCATCTTTGACTATCTTCGCGACTGGTCTAATGCTTGTTCAGCTCGAGTCCGTCTTGGGCTCTCACGAAGGCGTCTACGATTGTGTTCGTTGGCTGATTACGCCTCGTGAGGCTGACTGGCTGTCGACCATCGTTCCTGAATTGAGCGGCTTGCCTGGTCCTATTCGCGAAGTCGTCACTTGGTGGCCTCTCTACCAGGCCTGTCACCCGGTCCTGTTCGTCAAACCGGACCCCGAAGTCTACCATCGTGACTTCAGTGTCCGCGAGAACATTCCCTACCACATTCGCGAGTACGGTCCTCGGTGAGTCTTATCTGAGTTCTACTTTCGTGGCTGACTTGCAATCTTTTATCAGCGCTGTCCCCGAGATCCCTGGTGTCTTTGAGGGTTTCTGGGAGATTCATTGGGATCAGGCTGGTCTGTGGGAGTTCGAACAGCTCCAAGAAGTCATCGACGGGCTTGCGCCTGGTCTGGTCTCCGACTTCTTTACTCGCTTGTACGCGTTGGAGCATCCGCCTCGTTTCGACTTTTACACCAGCTTGAACTACGTCGCTTAGTGTGTCTGTCCCCTTAACTTGCATTTGTACTGTGTCGTCAATCAATCTTTTCCTTACGCGTGTTGTTGCTTGCGTCACACTTAAGTAGGGTGCACTAACTTAGTACAAATTCAAAAGTTCATACCACGCCTAGTAATAAGTCCGAGTAGATATTCTTACTGCTATCTACTGTCGCTTCTTTGCTTTGGATTCGTACTGCCGGCGTGGCTTCTTCTTTGGTGGCGGAGCTTCTTCCTCCTCCGTCTCTTCTGCTTCCTCCTCTTCTTCATCGTCTGCGTCTGCCAAATCCTGCACCTTGCGCGTCAATTTGGCTACCTGCGCCTTCAATTTCTCGAGCTCGTTAGTCGGTGGTGCGGCGGCAGCGTCCATTCGAGGGGCCCGTTTGCGCGACGGACCATGAGCTTCTTCGAAGGGGATGACCAGCTGTCCATCCTCGAACGCCATCCTGCACTTGTGGTTCTGCTTGACACACCGGTCGCACTTGAGAATGCCCTCAGGCGTCTTGCGATTACGAGTGATGTCTCGCTTCCGCGTGCAGTCGTGCAAGTACCAGAAGCACTCTGCGCATTTGAGGGGTTCGTCCTTGGTATACGGCGGATTGCCGTGGACGCGCACGCTGGTCCTCCCTGTTTTGACGCGCGGCACCTGATCCTCCTCGATGTAGAGGGTGCTCGACGAGGCGACTGGCTGCTCGCGATCCCCTTCTGTCACTGGGCGGGGTCGTTTCTGTCCAGTCGTGGGCTCTTGTTGCTTCTTCTGCGGTGGGGGTACTTGCTTCTTCACCACTTTCTTCTGTGCTCCCTTCTCCTTCTGGGGCTTCTCCTGCGTCGCCGGTACTTTTGCTGGCACCACGATACGCGGTGTCGGCGGTGGGGCTGGCGCTGGAGGCGGGCTCGCTATCCGGGGGGATGCAGGCGGCTCCGTGAGGGGGGAGAGACTCCGAGGTGGCGAAGGATGAGGCTCCATGTCGAGGTTGCCATCCATGTCGACATTGCCCTCCATGTCGTCGTCCGGTGTCAACTCCCTAGGAGTCAACGCTCGTCGAGGCTCTTCTTGCCTCGGTGCTGGTATTGGACTGGCGGGGGGCACGTCATCTTCCTGAACCATCGGTGGCGAAGGTAGACGCGGAGTTGGTACCCATGCTACCGGTGCTTCTACCGCTGGTGGAGCTGGCTGGATAGCGGCGACGGGGGGTTCGATCCTTGCCGGTGCTATCTGAGTCGGCTGACTTGGCTGACTTGGCTGACTTGGCTGCTTTGGCTGTTTGCGCTTGCGCGCTGTGGCTGGCGACATCGGAGGGGGTAGCTTCGTCTTCTTGAACGGCGGCGTCTTCGGTGGAGGTGGTGGAGGTGGGCTGGACGTCGGCGTTGGCGACGTTGTCTCGACGACGACGAATCGGTTGTCCTGAATAACGAACCGACGGTTCGTTGGTCCGTAGGGCAGCTGCACGCTTCGACCTTTGTCAAAGCTCAACCCCCAGATTCCCAGTGTCCTCTTGTCGGGTTCGTCCAGAGACAGCGCACAGCGCCAGAGAACATCGTCGAACGTCTGCTGTGCCGACACCCGGAATACCTCCCTGTCTACTACTGCGCCCAACAGTAGGAAGATCCGGTTCCAAATGGGATGGACACGGTCGTATCCCTCCCGTATGCTCATCTTCTTGATATCGATGGGTAGCTGACCCGGTCGTCTCAAGTAGAACACCGCCATCTGTTCGCTGAAATGAAACTGCAGGGGGATGGGGAAGCTACGTCGCATCGAGAACCTGAGCTCCGTAAGGTCCTGCTTGTAGATCCTAGTCCCCTTGGCGCGGTCCATTCCTGGGTACTTCTTGATCGCGTGGCCTAACAGCGTGTCGAAACGGAAGGGGTCCCACTCCAGCCGTTCGATTGGGTGAGGACGCTGTCCTCGCTGCAGCTGTATAAGGCGGTTGCCCAGCTCAGCCCACCATGAGTACACCGTTTCTGGCCTGTCGGCGACTCCACAGCTGTTGAGCAGCAACACCAGGCTATGGGGCTTCTCCCAAGCCCGTTCGATTAGGCTACTCGTCAGCGTGACGCGGTACTCCAGCTTGATGGCTGGACTGCAGAGGAATCCCTGCAAGTCGCGCCGCAAGTAGAAGCGAGTCGACCGCGAGCCGATTGTCCAGACGTTGTTGGGATCTGGGTCGTCCTTCGTGATCCAGTTCCTCAGCTCGAGTCTGTCGTATTCCTTCCCAGACACATAGCCGGGGTCTGGCGACGCGACTCGCGCTTCTGGTGTTGGTGATCTGTCTGGCTCTTCGACTGGTGGTGGGACTGCTGCTGGCTGCTTAACCAGCCATTAGCTAGGTTCGTCTGTCACCCAGTTAACGGCTTACCTTCTTCTTGGCTTTGGTCTTGGCTGGTGGTGCCATCTTCAGCATTATCGTCCTCGGTCTTGCCTGTGTCATCGTTAGCGAGCGTACTTTGCGCGCTTGCTGACGACGACTGACCTTGGACCCCTGCACTGTTCATCTTATCTTGACCTGATCCTGGGCTTGCTGGATGCGACTCTCGCGTTGAGTCGCTTCCGGCCACATGTCTGCGCTCTCGGGCGGAGGCGTTGGCGATCCTGGGAGGAACAGAGGGTCGTAGACTTTGTGGCGCGACGGCTCGGGCCCTTCGGTGTCTTCGTCCCACGGTACCTCTCTCAGCTTGCCCGGGAAGATATTATTTCTTATCTGTGTCTTGTCTTAGTGGCTGGGGAAGACTGTTCTGCACAGTCGACGTACCAGGAAGTCCTTCGTCAACTTGTACGTTTCCCAGTACCATGGCTGAGGTACCCAGTTCTTGTCGTACGCCTCGAACATTGCTTCGCCGAAGACGAGGTCCAGCTGTTCAAGCGTGTCCCGGGTCGCCTTCTTGACTTCATGGCGGTGGTAGTAGGCCCAGGGCACGACCGTTCCGAAGAACTCGTGGCGCGTGATGGCCAGGCGTCCAAACCAGTTGTACAGCTTCTGCGGGTAGTCGAGGAAGTGGTCCAGGTAGTCGACGACCTCCTGGCTGGGCACCTTCAACACGATTGGCGGCATGTTGCCCTTGAAGCGTTTGCCTAGCGTGTCGTACGCGTCGGCTCGTCGCTTCGTGGCAGTTCCGGTCGTCTTGGATGGTCCGGCGATGTTCGACATGTCTGGTGTTCTGCGTTCGGCGGCGAGTGTGCGTGTGTAGCAGTGGCGGGAGAGAAAGAGTTTATTCAACTCGAAATCTCCGTACTTAACTTGCCCTGAACGTAAAATCCGCTTAAGACCGTCTTCTTGATCTGCGTCCATAGCCTCCGTGCAGCGGTCTGTGCTTCTTCTACCCAGTATTGTGGCACGTCTGTACAACGCTTGGTCCCTAGCATCACTGTGTTTGCCTCATACAATGCTGTAGATCTGCACTTTTCGTTTTCCGAATACCATTTTTGTTCAGCTTTCGCATGGCTGAATAAGATTCATTCGAAAAATTCTCTGCTACATTATATGGTATTGGTACCCCATTCACTCTTTCTTTTCTTAGATGGTGTCCGCACCATCCTTGTGGTTACTTTGAATCAGTTTGAAGTGCAACGGACGCGTTTTGAGTTCAGCAGACGCGTTCGTACCATTTCGGTTGTCCGGCCCGGTTGGCTGGTTAGTGGTTCGAACTTCGTCTGGGTGGTTCACGACTTTTTCGCCAAGTCATTCACCACCTTTACAGCTCCTTCTTTGATTCTCTCGAGCCGTTCGAAGAACTTCTTACCGAACAGGCTCTTGTCTTTGCGCGAGTAGAACGGGATCACTCTAAACTTCGCAACTTTGTCTCGCAGGACGGTTCCATCCAGCTCGCAGAGCACGTAGTTGCCACGGGTCGTTCTAGCTATTACAGCGTACGGTCCCATGAAACGTTCCTTGAACTTGGCGTTAAGTTCTTTCTCGATGCGAGTGTTTCGAACGAGGACCAGGTCGCCCGTATCGAATACATGTTCTGGCATGGAATTTATATATTCATCCCTGTACTTTTCTGCTGCTCGTTTCTTCGCCACAGTGACTCTCTTTCGCATTTCCTTTATATCTTCTTTATGCTTGATGAGCTGTTTAGCACGGTACGCGATGAGGTCACTATGTGACACGATCTTATCTGGGGTGTCAATCAGCCAGGTTACTTCTTCGATGTCCAGCGGTAAAATGGGTTCGCACCCAGTTACCGCATAGAATGGTGAGGTTCCAATCGACCTTTTGACGGTGATTCTTTCTGCCCACAACACTTCGTGCAAGTACGCTGGCCAGGTCTCGGGGTCGCCTCGGCACACTTTGAATAGTGACTGGCAAATGTCCCAATGACCTCTCTCGACCTTTCCGTTTGCTTGCTTGTTATATGGGGTGATCAAGATGCCTACGATACCGTACTTTTCTTCGATGTGTCTGATTGCTTTCTTGATTGCTGGACCGTTGTCGGTCACAATCTCTTTCAAGCATCCCCACCGGCACAGGATGTCCTCGAAGATCCATTCTCCGAGTGTCTCTGCTGTTTCGTTGACCAGTGCTCTCGCTTCAGGCCAGCCGGTGAGTCCACATCGTGCTACTGTCACGGCGTTGTAGTTCTTGTACTTCGAATTCTTATCTTTGGCACCAGAGTTAGGCATCTTAAACGTGTCTATGTACGCTCGCTCAAAGATGCCCGGCGTCGTTGTGATGACGGGCTCAATGTGAATGTTCTTCTTCTGCCTCTTTTGACAGAGTAGACATGTGCGCACATACCATTTCACGTCTGCTTCCAGTCCTGGCCACCAGAATCGCTTGCTAACCAGCCGTTGGACTGAATACTGTCCTTTGTGCCCACTCTTGTCGTGCAACATCTTGACGACTCCCATTCTGTGGTGCTTCTGGAGCACTCTTTTATGTTCGCCGTCCTTATCCAGCCGATACAGTCGACCATTGCGTATGAAGAATTCTGACTTCCATCGTTCTAACTGTGACTTTTCGAGGTTCGACAAGTGTTTTGACTGTATCGTGCCGGTCTCGAGCAGCTTTGGCAACTCGGGTAGCAGTCGTTCCCATTGCTGTTCTCGATCCGATCGTCGACCGTCGGGGAAAGTGTCCGTTCCGACCCAATCCTCAACTTCTTCCATAGCCATGGCACATTGTCTGAGACCAGAAAGCTTCGTTCTCAAATCGTCAGGCATTTCCAGCCCTTCGCTCGAGATTAAACTTTGAATGAATCCTGTCCGAGTGTCGATCTTGTCCTTGAAACTATTGAATTCCAAAGGTTCGTCCTCCACTGGGAGATTCTCTGGCGCCTCGTATTCGAACGTCTGGAGTTCGTCAGCTTCTTCATCTGCAGGTCTCGGCACTACTTCGTCTTGGTCGGTCGCGGGTCGCCTACTTAAGCCGTCTGGGCCATGCACCTTGCCTGGCACATGAACTAGCGTAAAGTGATACATCAGTATCTCCTCTGCCCATCTCTGCAAGTTGGCGTTGGCCAGCGAATCGACGTTCGACAGCATTCCTTTGATATACTTCGCATCTACCTCAATCTTCAACTTCCGGCATCCCAGTAGGTAATACTTGCAGTACGATAGCGCTCGATGTAACCCGTACAGCTCTCGTTTGGCTTGCGAGTATCTGGCTTCACGGTCATTGAGTGTAATCGACATGAATTTCGCGAAGTACTGCTTCTTGGGATTGTCTGGATCGAATTGAGACAGGTAGAAACCAACGGCTTGATAGGAGGTGTCCACCGATAGTATGATTGGCGTTGACCACTCGTACCGCAATGGTTTCAACATTGGACAAGTTCGTATGGCCTCCTTAAGTGAGTCCATGCTCGCCTGTTCTGCTTCTTCCCATTGAAACTTAACCAGCCCTTTGGTCAGCCTAGTTAAGGCGTATGCCTTCTTCGAGTAATCTTTCACGAATGCCCTGAAGATGCCTGCTGTCCCCAGGAATGAACGAACCTCAGTGAGGGTCTGACACGGTGGCCAGTCCGAGATCACTTTGACTCGATCTTCCGCGGGTTTTCGGCCCTCATACGTGCAGACATGTCCGACTACTACAATTTCTTCGGCACAAATGATCGCTTTGGTACCTGAGAAAGTTCCTCCAGCGTACTTCATACGTTGTATGATGCGCATCATGTTCGAACAATGCTCCCATACGAACCGTCTGATGCCAGGGTTCTCAGGCAGCGTCTCAAAGGTGCCATCTGGCTGAATGTACCTGCTCACAGGGCCCTTCACTGGTACATCGTCAATGTAGGGCCTTGTAAACGCTGGTATTTCATCTCTTAGTATGTATGTAACATCGTCATGAAAGATGGGGACGGAATTCGTCCAACCCATGGGCAGTGTCCGTAATCTGAGCGCTCCGTACGGTGTCGAGAAGGTTGTCATGTCCCTCGACGCCGTGGCTAGCATTCGCTCATCGTACCCCACATATAGATCCAGCGTTCCTCCACATGAGAGGCCCGCGAATGCTTCTGCCAGTTCTTCTGTAGCAGGGGGCAGTCCGGAGTGCGCGATGGTGACCGCGTTTAACGGTTCTAAACTGTGCACTAGTCGCAGTTTCTTACCGTCCTTCTTGACCACACAAAACCATCGCGAGCGGTACGAGGAGTTCGATGGCTCGTACACACCCGTGTCAATCTTGTGTTTGATGATCTTGCATACTTCTTCGTAGATGCCTGGTGGTATGGGGATGTTTCTGAGCACCCAAGGTGTATGCTGGATAACCGGCATATCGACAGGTGGGAAGTATTCCTCCTTGAAGCTCCCTTTCTCATCCTCCGACCAGGCAAATCCTTCATTCTGTAGACACATTACTTGGTCTACCAAGTCGCGTTCAGCTTCCCACAAGAACTTGCCAGCGTGATCTGCTTGTAACTGGGTTCTTCGTTCGGCTGTATAACGGCCGGTGGGCTGAAACTTGAATGGCGACTTTGATAGTTGGGGCATGTCCTTAAGTGGGTCCCCGTAGATGTGCCTTTGAATTCGAAACTCTTCTGGTAGAGTTCCTAGGTGCGACTTTACTTTGAGGTGCACCGGTTTGTACTTCTTGGTAGCAAACACCCCTCGGCGCCTTGATAAGCGTTCGGCCTCGAAGAACTTTTCTCGCGCTTCTCCCATGTAGTCCTTGGGCATTGTGACGGTATATGCATTGAACATTTGACTGAGTCCAATTGGCACACCGTGGAACAAGTTCATCGTGACTCGGGAGACATGTTCGTCTTCCTGAACATCTTCGGCGATTTCCTTCAAGTTAAACAGCTTTCGAAACCCGAACACTCGTCGGTCCTGGTGTGTCTCGATGGGGTGCTTACTTTCAGGCATCGGGACAGTGTAATTCACGTCGACTGGCACCGTATACGCGTACTTGTTGCGTAATGGCTTAACCAGCCTTTGCACTTTCGCAGCCGATTTCTTCAGGTAAAGGCTGGATAGCACACCGCGATCAAACGCTCTGTCCTCCTCTGCCGGAGTGTATGTTTCTTTGACGACCACATTGCCTTGGCTATCAGCTTCGAGAATGAGTACCACCTCTCCTTGCTCTTGTTTCAATTCCTTGAGCGGTTCTGAAAACCCGGCTGGGTATTGTGTGAACCTTGTGGTAACAGATTCTTGGGCATTTGACCCCGTTTGTAGGTTGGGCAGGTCAATTTCTTGCCTGTCCCAGGGTCTTCTATCGTAGCAATCACATCACCATTCGCGGTCGAATGCAGACTGATTTCTGACACGACTTCGAATGGTCGTCCAAGCAGGACCTCGTACGCTGGATCCTTGAGAATGTGTAGCTGGAGATAGTAGATGATCCCTTCGAAATCGAATCGGACATTCCTGGCTAGGCCAAGGGTCTGCGTTCGACTCTTATCTGCGCTCTCCATTGTTATGGTGAAACTTGGATTGTAGGAAATCCCCAACTCCAGCGCTGCCTTCAACGACATCGACGCGATCTGCGAGCCCCCGTCGAGTAGACTCTCTTTCCGTCCACTCCTGTTGACTAGGGGCCACATTGTTCGCAAGTCAGCGTTCTCAGGCGCCACATTTGATCGTGGTACCTGATACGGACCCGTATAGCCAGTCTGGTTGTAGAACTGTTCTACCGGGTCTTCAACTACGATAGCGCCTTCAGGCATGTGCGCTGTCTTCTCTGCTGTGACTTTGAATACGGCGTACGTCGGTGAAGCATCTTGTTGGAGGTTCACCTTCACGTTTTTGGCCTTCAGCGTGTCGAGCAAGTTCTTCTGCCAGGCGGTGTTAGTAGCCAGTAACGACTCAGGTAACAACGCCTTCCACATCTCCTCCCATTGTGGGTTGAGACGAAGCAGTTCTTTGAGCTTCGATTCACGCTTGTAGGACTTGGTTTTCTCTTTAGTTTTATTGGGCAGAGTTGAATCTGCCACGTTCGGGTCGACTTGCTCAGGTTCAGGTTCCGGCTGGTTAAGGGCGTCCTTGAGTTCGTCAAGTTCGTCCTCTTCCGCTTCCGACTCTGATTCTGAGACGTCTTCCGTCGCTATCTTAGGTGGCTCCTTTGCAGGAGGTTGCGCTGGTTGAACAGGCGCGAACTTTACTCGTCGCGGAATCTCGACGACAACTCGGTCCTTCTTCCAGCTGGTACCAGGTCCTTTCTGAACTGGTGCACTCTTCGGCTGGTTAGGGACTTCTCGGGGACTACTTCGTGTGTGTACAATGTTTTGGCTCTCCAGGTACTGGGATGCAGGTCCGAGTCCTCCTCTCATCAAGCCTAATTGAAACCCTGTTGACTTCCGTTCCCCATCGCTGTCAAGAACACTGCTTGACCGTCGTAGGTGAAGTCATCTGGCGCGAAGTAATCCTCTTCGTTGCTCATCGCGTTCTGTGCGCGAATATTCTTGAGTTGTTCTTCCTTGAATCGACGAACGAACTTGCTGGGCTTCACACCGGAGATTGCTTTGCGCGGGATCGATTTCCCATTCTTCAGGAAGAACCACCGCACATTCTCTGGTTTGAATATCCAGCCTTCTTGTTCATCCTTCTTGCGCTGCTCACAGGTCTCGATGAAATGCGCTGGGTCTTCGCAGTAGAAACACCCATCGTTCATGAACCCTCGAGACCCATGATTGTCATGACCCATCTGCATGCCTGGTCCTTGCCGAACCATGTCTGGCATACGGTTGTTTTGAATCGCCATGTTGTACATCGGTTGTTGGTAGTAAGCAGCCGATGGTTCGGCTGCATAAGCCTGTTGGCGTGGTTCTCGTTGGTTCTGTAGAACCATCTCAAGCAACTTCTGGACCATGTTGGGTGTCTCGTTGATCCGCTTCTCTTGTGCATTGATTGTATCCCTGAAACTGGCGAGCAAGTTGTTCATATCCTGTAGATCTTTGAGTTTGACTTTCGCGGTGCCTGGTGTCATCAAGCTGCGGCCAAACTCGCCTTCCTCGATTTCGGTCTTCACTCCAGCGTACTGAATACCAGAGTTGAAGTAGGTGCTTGTCGCAACTACTACCTCGTCGATTGTGAAGGTGATTTTCTCCGGAGGCGGTTGTTTCTGTAACGCCTTCGTGCGGAGTCCCGTGAAGACAGCGTCCCAGACGACTGGCTTCAGGCATCCTCGAATGTGTTCTACCGCTGCTTTCTCCGTGATGTCCTCATTCTTCACTAGGTACTTCAAGATATGCACAACTTCTCGCTGGCATGCCATCCAGCGCTTCTTCGTACCAGCCTTTTCTTCTTTGTACTCGGATATTGCGTCTCGCAAATCATGAATAGAGTACTTTATGTCGCCGGGGCCCTTGCTGTAGCTTGCGAGAACCGCCTTTCGGAACGCTTCCCAGTCGCCATCTGCGTACTCGGGCATCACGAACCACGTGTCGCGGTTATCTGCGCCAGCGTACAACGCAGCTAACTCGATCTTGGCCCCGTCGTCCTCTATCTCATGGTTCGAAAACAACAACTCCATGTTCAAGAAGAAGTCGATGATACGACTCTTTTTGAAGACTGGAGCATTCTTGCTCTCTTGCTGAGGGATGCTCTTTTTCTTGATCAAAGTCTTCGTCTCACTGGAGACGAACTTGTTCGGGTCTAACGTTCTCGGTGCCATTATATCTGATAGTGTCACTGAACGTTCTTTGACTGGTGTTAACTGGGGTGAATCAGGTAGTGGTATACTTTCTGGTTCAGGTGAATCTGGCAGTGGTATTTCTCGCGGGTCTTCGTTAAGATCGGAGAAGAATTGGCTGTCTGATTCAAGTTCTTCTTGCTTGATTTCGAATTCTAAGGTCGCGTCTTCTGAATCCGGTACTGGGGTCAAAGGACTTTCTGGTCGCTCTGATTCAGGTGGAGGTGAAGGCGACTTCGGTTTCCGTTTCTTCTTGGGTTTGCGTTTGATCTCAACGTTCTTTCCGGCGAGTGTTTTGATAGCTCGCTCTTTGTCGGCTGGATAACCGTCTTTCAGTGATCCTGGAACGTGAGGTCTGGTTCTGGTAGTTCGCGTTGATGTACTCGGCGAACTTGGTGTGAACTGTTCTTCTTGTGAAGGTGTATACCGGTCTGAATTTCGAGGCTTGGGTCTAGGTCTTCTAGTGTCCAGCCTGTGGTTCTGAGCGGCGTCTTGTACTGTGTTTGGAGATCGACAAACAGTGTCTGTACTGTTTTATCAATGCTTAAACCCCCCTCGCGGTGGGCTCCAAAATATGATGTGCAGTGTGATAAAGCGGCGTGAAATAACCACTATCTAACCAACAACAAATCTACTGATGCTTGTGGTACGAAACGGTGGTCCTAATCGTGTGATCGGGGAATGGCTGGTTAAGGTAGCAGTGGACTTGTACGTCCGTTTTGGCGCACGAATGCGGGTTGTTTTGGGGGGGTTGTAAGCGAAGAAGATCTACGCGAAACACCTAATCGAATAAAGACTCAAAGCCGAACAGAGCTCGCCAGGAAGACGGGGACGCGAAGGCCGGGACCGCTCAAGGGTAGATGTTCTACAGTACTGGGGCGATCGAACTGACAACAGTACACTGACTTGTTATCTGCGTTGATACGATCCTCGTGTACCAAACTCACTTCTCTACTTGGGTGTGACAGATCGTTCTTTTGAGCGTCGGTCAGATACCGTGACCACAAGACGTTCTTCGGCTGCTTAACGTCGCACCAGTTCAGGCTAACTAAGCTTCGCTTTCACAGACGGTTGTCTCTCGGGAGACGATTGCTGCTACTTGGATCCGTGCGGTATCTCTGGGGAGAAGTCCGGGCTCACAGAAGTTAACTGGGTACTTGACAATAAGGGGCTGCGCGCGATTCTTGTCTGCGGTTCTTGAGTATCTCGCCACTTAGGCGTCTTAGGACACTTTGCTTTGCTTGGGTTCTTGGTTGCTTAGGGGCTGGGGTGGGTTTTCAAACGTGTTGAACTTCTTATTGGGCACGAAACCCGAGTCAGATTACTACAGAGGAATGCTTGTGGGCTTTTCACTGCGGGGCACTAAACTACTCTACTCTACAGACGCGACGCTACTTATACACTCTCCAGACTCTCCCAGGTAAGCTACGTAACTACTCGACGGCTGGATACGGTCCGTACAAAACATGAGTCCTTACTCAGCCTGCGCGGGCAAAGGTCACCAGACAGTTCCCGCCGGCGCATATGCCAGTTTCTCTACGTTCAGATGTTGCGTAGACCACCCATGGACTCTGAGAAGCAATGCGCTGCATGCTCAGATAGGCGTTCGCGTTTACTTTTACTTAACCGGGCGTTCACCGGCTTATCCAGCCTTCGCGCTAAACTTGGGCGTGAGCCCATTCAATCGCGAGCTGCCGCCAGTGCGCATGCACTGACATGGTCTGCGGACTCGAATGGTGACGCGCTCAAGCTTTGGGCAGCGTATCTGGGTGACTGAATACACATGTAGTACATGAGGCAGGTCTCCGAGTCACAATCCATGTGGATCGCGCCTCGCTGCCAGTTTCATATCAATCAGACGCGTCGACCGATGAATGTGATTCTCTTGAGATAACCGCGAATCATCCCCGTTCGGGGGTTGGACTCACTTGTTTATTGTTATCCAGCCTTCGTCACAATGAATAATGTACCATCCGCTTTTGGTAATGAACTCCGGTGGTTGTGAACCCCGCTTCGACTCATTCAATACTGAGGGTCATGTTGCTGCTGGTAGAGCGCCGTCGGAAGCGACAGCGGTTCGTCCCCGATTCGGGTGCTGCTTGTGTGGCGCAGTTACGCGTACAAGGTGAAATGGACCTCCGCAGAGGGGACAACTGGGTTTATGATATTCAGCCCTGGCTATGGTCGTTCTTTGACTAATAGTTCCATGCTTGGAGTTCTCTCCTTGTCCTAGAGAGCGTCTCCGTGATGACCTTGGTAGCGTATCCAGCCTTGCTTCCGCTTGGCTCATAGTTGCATATGGCTGTCTAGAAATCGCAAAATTCTGGATTCCTGGCCATGTAATCTCAACATGCATATCAACGCGCGGACTCCCCGCAATAGTTATCATCGGGAGTTGGGAACTCCCTCCGTCTGAGGCACGCGCTCTCCGGTTCATGACTGGGCGGATTCTCATCTCTGTCTCCCGCCGTCCGCATCTCCGAACTGGCGGAACCCTCCCCTCTAGTCGAGCTTTCATGCGTCTCCCGACAGGCGCCATGCGCTCCTAGAACCTCCTAGACCTTATCGCATCCATCACCATCAATTCCGCCGCGCGACCATGCGGGCGCGCCCCGCCGCTGTTCGGCATCTCTACCCGCCGCGTCGGATGACGTCCCGACGCCTGCGGATGAACCGCATTGAGTCATAGAACTCGACCGACGCCCCGACGAAGGCTCTCGACGCACGTAGAACCTGATAGAGGGAACTATCCCGATAGAGCGGCGGGACGGCGCGGTCCCGCCGCCCCGACGTATAAATACAGCAGTATCTTACTTGTAAAACCTTAGAGTGGACTTCACGTTTAATTATCCCGTTCTCCCCTTCGCGCCTCTTCTCTCCTCGTTCCCTCAGCTCTGAGCCTCAACGCGGTCAAGGCGTCAGTGATCTCGTGAATAAGGATCGTCATCCTCGAACATGGACTCCTGCCAGCGGGCTACCTCTCTCAAGTCGTCAAACTAACGAACGAACCCCGGGTTCTAGAACGGACACTAACAATCTGACAGATGTTCTGAATATTTGACAAATGGACATCTAATATACATTCAACAGATATTCACAGACATTTGACAAATATATATAGATGTTTAATGGTTTTCTGCAAATAGACTTTTATGAATATTTGACAAATGTTCAATAGATGTTCGTGGAGATTCAACAGATATTCACAAACATTGAATAAATAGCCAGATTATAGAGCGAGTTTGATGTGCAGGAAATTTTCAGGGAATGATCGGTAAATATTCACGAATGTTCAATAGATGTTTGGTGAATGTTCACGGATATTCAATAGATATTCACAGATGTTTGGTGTATGTTCAAGAATGTTGAGTGATTGTTTACAAATGTTCAATAGATGTTCACGGATGTTTGGTACATATTCAAGAATATTCAACAGATGTTCACGGATGTTCACGAATGTTTGGTGTATGTTCAAGAATGTTGAGTGAATGTTCACGAATGTTCAATAGATGTTCACGGATGTTTAGTATATATTCAAGAATATTTAATAAATGTTCACGGATGTTCAGTGGATGTTCACAGATGTTTGGTGGATATTCACGAACATTTGTGAATAGTCAATAAAATCACAAATATCATGGGAATATCTTATAGTTAATGTCAAAGTGAAATCTCACTAATATTATTTCTTTTTCTTTCAGATTAGAATTCACAGATTATTTAGAGAATTTGCAATTGCATTGGCTATATTTGTCTCTGAATAATCCAAATGATCTCAAATTCAGAAATTTTAGAAATTTATTTAGAATAGATTCATGTATTCATTTCAGCATAATTTCACTAAGAAAAATGTTAAAAAAGACAGTAGATATTCTTCTGAAAAATGTATGATACTTTGTGACCATGTCACACTTCAAAACAACAAAATATATCTGTTGAAAAATTTGAAAAAAATTACTGAAAATGTTGAAAACATTCAATTTTAGCATTTTCAGCAAAACTTATGGCTATAAAGACTGTGAAATAATTTCAATTAGTATTTGTGATATTTAACTAAATATTTTCAGTGAAATTTCATCGGTTATTTCATTGATATTTATACTGAGAAATATTTAAATATTCATGGTGAAATTTTTGGTGAAAAAAGACATAAAAAATCATGAAGTTTTCTAACTGGATATTTCACTGAGAAAACCGGAAATCAGCACCCAGTGTGCGGCATTATCAGCCGAAAAGAGCAAGAGTGGAGTCCGCAGTGCAGCGCGTAAGCATCGGGTGCTGTGATTTGTGAATGATTTCTTCTCTCACCACTACCACGACTACCCTCCCCACAAGCGAAAAGGCTTGTATCATCTTCTAGATCAACCAGAGACATGGTGTGGCGACGCCAAGTACGAGGATGCGTTGGAAATTGACGTACGGGTAAGGATCTCAATTGGATACGAATCCGGAATCCCATTTGGAGTCAGCGGATCACTGAGCCACCTAGGACGCGATTTTCTGACCTCGACGACGAGGAAACAGAGACCTCACGGTTGTCGAAGTTGTCATGAAGGACGGGGACGGGCGCGACATGTGAAACATGGCACGTGTATGTGACAGGCGTGTGACCGCCTTGTTGCCTTCTCTTCGTCTTGCACCAGCACCCAGCACCGAAAAATGTCGTCCTCGCCGGCGAACACCCAGTCGCAGTCGCAGTCGCAGTCGGGCTCGCAGTCGCGGTCATCCGCAAGCTCGGGCAGCGCCACGATCTCGATACCCCAGACGGCCGCCGCAGGCGGCATCTCCATGACCGAGCCCGCCACCACTGTGACGTCCTTCTACAAAATCGCGCCCTCGCAGATGATCACCTTTGGCTGGAACATGACTAGCGTCATCGCCTCCCCGACGCACCTCACGGTCTCGGCCAAGTGCGACAACGGCAACACGTACCCGGTGGGTCCGACGGACGGCGTTATTGCCGGGGATGCGACGAATGTGGTGTGGGATGTGTATGCGTATCAGACGAGCCATGTTGCCACGCCGTTGCCGCAGGGGACATGCACGTTGCTGGTGTGCGACGAGCGAGGATTTGGTGCGAGCAGGCTGGGAGGGTACATGAATCCGAACAGTCAGCTGACGTTTGCGCTCTATACGCCTGCGTCGTATACGCCGTTGAGCTCTGGTGAGTGGCGAAATTCTCCCCTGATGGCATTTAGACGAATTTTCTCTGTAGGCTGGCAATGCACGATATGCAATAGTGGGTACAGCAGCTACGTCGCCCAGCCGACCATCATCACCCTCCTCGCTACCTTCATCGTCGTCTTCCTCTCCGGCTTTCAGCTACTGCGAAACGCCGCACGGGCGCTCTAGGTACGTTGCCATCCCCATCGCCGTCACTTTCCCTCGCCGGCCTAATTTCGACGCTTCCAGGCACAAACCATCCTTGGGTTTCATGGACTTTTTCTTGCTATTATTACTCACGGATCTTCACGGACATCTCGCGCCTACCACCTATCCACCCCCTCACGCTGCATCCATCGCTTTCGCATATAATACATTGAACTCTTCTTTACGAACGATAATTATACCGTATCTTGCTAGACACTCGACCGCTTCCCTCTTCGGATCTACCTAATCTATCTGCGACGTCCAGGAAGACTGAACGGCATCCAAGACGACCTGGCGCAACTGGACGTGGTAGACCGCATTTGAACGGGCTAGACCGTTATGCGAATACAACGAAGACGTCCTCCAGGATAGGCTGAACTCGCAACATCGTTTAACACGTCGGGCCCTTCCGACGCCAGCCTCGAGATGACTCTGCCCGAGGGCCGAGAAGATACGTTCCTTGATTTCTCTGCCTCACTCTCTCGTGGCGGAAGGTCGACTTGCCTAGCAATTAGCTTGCGACAGCGACGCTGTTTGACCCAAGGAAACCCCAGAAAATTCTCCTTCAACGTCTCGCACAACAAATCACTTCAGTGTCACGAGTTGTCCCGTCCTGTGTGTGCGGATGATTGCCTGCTCTGTGCATCTGTAGGTCGATCAAGCAAGGACGGCTTGATTGCTTAGTATTGCAGAATGGCTCCCTCGAAAGCACCTGCCGACTGTACAGCGCTGTAGAGGAACTGTCGACCCTGCTGCCGAAGTACAAGGACGCGTTGAATACCGTGCTCTGTGATTGGGCATGGGCGAGTATACTGTGCCTCAAATATCAACTGTCGTACTGCTTGCGATTTGTCTGCTCATTGACAGTATTCTCTCTCACTTTGAAGATCAAGACCGGCGGATGAACTCGAAACTTGAATTCGTGAAAAGAGAGCAATACGATAACATTGACAGCTCGGTAACCTTCATCGACGCTGCACAACTCAACTGGCCGTCAGACCTAGCCCTGCCATTATGGTGTCCGTCCACGACTGCGACTCTGTTGGAACGCGAATCAGCTCTGCGCAAACATAACAGCAGATTTACGACATACCCTGGGTTCCAACAGAGTTCAAGTCTTCGCGAAGCGCAGTTATGTACTGTCCGCGGCACAGCCTGGCGACCTATGACGACATCAGAGTTGTACAGCATCTTGACATGGCAGACACACCTTCAAGTCCTCGTGAAGGCGGTTAACTTTGCACTCCAGTGCGCGAGCCTCCCTGGACATCTGGCGCAAGGCGCGAAGATACGTGAGGCATCCACGGTCACTGATCCTACGATGCTCATTGCGAAGATTCAGCGCCTTCTGGTTGATTCTATAGAGTGACTTGATTAGATATTGTTAAAGCTGTGGAGCGGAAAAACGAGACGTACTGTTTCAACGTCTCTTCTAGTTCACACTCCCGCGGGTGAGCAAGATGCTCGTAGTCGCGCTTGAGATTTCCAATGGTCTCGGAGCATCGCTCGATAGCGCAGGTGACGATGGGTTCGGGATTGATGCGTATGTTATTCAGGACTCGAAACACGGCGTAGACGCAGAAGGCAACAAGGAATCCGACGCACGAAGAGGTCAAAGACTGTCCCTGCCCTAATGTGGGCACCTGGCTTGTTTGGACTACGGGCATTCAGAGGGTAGTGGTGGTAGGTGGCCATCTTGCGCGTTATCGTGACAATGCAACCGTCACCCAAGTAACGGTCTTAGGGCAGTTCGTGAGGCGCGAACACCCAGAGCGAAGTCCATATTGTTGGAAGTCGAAGACGACAGCAACACGGAGATCACGCGGCGGAGGATCGACAGGGTCGATTCCAAGCCAGACACGCGCCTCTGTACCGCCATCGCGACGTGTAGTGTGGTGAGCTTTCTTACTTACATTGTCTATTCACTGATACCTAAATTGTGTGCTTACGGGTAGTCAACACATAGGAGTAACGACGCCGGGCAGAGAACGTCCTTTACTGTTGCTTCTGCAAGTCGTCTCACAAGATCGAACTCTGAGAACTAGCAGGGAAATGACGCTAGAGGGCGGGTTGAGTGGGCGGTTCCAAGCCCGCAAAAGCTCTCATCAGGGCTACCCTACCGCCAATCTTTCAGTTCCGTTTACTGTAGGTGTCGCCCACTTGAGACTGAAATAAAAGAGTAATTTGATCGTTGTGGTCGTGCCATTGTAAGCAATTTTGGCGGAGTGGTGCGCTTAATGTGCGACTCATAGCTGGCATAACTGGAGCAATCCCTTGTCATTCCAGAAAATATATTGGTGCTAAGGCCGCACCAGCTGCTGCTACTACTGATACAGAGATTAGAAATAGAGAGACTAGTGCTGGTAGAGTATATGCCGCCGTGGGTATCTTTGCGAAGACGTGTCGTGGGGTATCGCGATCGAAATGTAGGGCAGGTTGTTGCTGATTGGGCAAACATGTGACTGCTCATCTACGATGGAGAGCATTTCTGATCCGCCGGCGTGCTCGAAACACCCCAAAGCCCACAGTGAATGACAGAATCTGGAACTGCCGTCTCACAACCTCTGAACGCGGCAGCTGCCCTGTCTTCTCCACCTCCGAGTCTTCGTCCGTCTCTGTTTCCGAGTAGTCCGAGTCTTCATCCTCGTCCTCCTCTTCCGATGGTCTGGACGGAGAAAAACACGAGTCGAAGGATGCTCTGCGTTTTGCAGATGGGAACGCGCCATATAGTGATGGCGTGGGGGATGATGATGGGGACGCGTAGTAGAGCGATGAACGCCTATATGGTGGGTACCCGCTCCGAGTCATGTAGTGGGTGCTGCGCTGATCCTCTGTCGAGGAGGAGGAGTACTGCGATCGATCAGATTGATGATAGTTTGTCTGCATGTTGGCAGTGGTGCTGAGCGCAGTGATTTGCAGTGCATGCTGGCGACCGTTGGCTCTTTATAAACGTCTCAACGCAGGAAGCAGAAACATCCGTCCGTTCCGGGTTACTTGGGTTCGGTAACGTTAACGATCCCATCCATTGAATTGATTACTTTCGTGCTGACCAGATGCTCACTATCTTATCACTCGGTCAGTAATACACTTACATCCATCGCCGCACCCCGCTGTCGTTCATGATCTATGCCGCCCACACGCCCTCTCGACTTCCAGTTGTACTCATTACAGTGTGTCTCATTTCGATTGCTGCTTTTCCTCCCCCCGAATGCACCGCGGTCCGCATGCAACCCACGTTTCTGCGACTCCCGTTGTTCTCGCGGCGCCATGAGCTTCCCCTGTATTCTCGGAGAGGTATGGTGCTTAAACATAGCGGTAATAAGTGCAGCGGCTTAGCAATCTGTCTGTCATCTCACATATCTCGCTAATCCTGGATCGGGTGACGGCATTCCGGGGTTGTCTCATGTCCGGAATTCACTATTGCGCCCGGTGGCGAAGTGCGTCTACTGTTCTCTTCCGTTGTGTTGACGGTGGATACGGAGAAGGATGGTTCGATTGTGCATTGTGTATTACTTCTCAACCGAATCCTGTTTTTACTACACTACTTGAGTCCAGTAACGCGTCTAGTAGGAAGTCCTCTGATCTATCGTCTAACACAACAACATGTCTAATTAGATTTTGACCTGAAAGCGTTTGCTTGAATATTATAGAGCTTCGCGTATTCCCCATCGGCAGCCATGAGCACATCATGCGTTCCGGATTCAGCAACCGTTCCGTCTTTCATACACCTATCTCGGCAATGAAGGTCAATTTCTCAGATATGATATCAATTGAGAACATACACAACGAGATCAGCATGCTTCGTCAAATGACCAAAGCGGTGTGTCACGAAGATCATCGTCTTGCCCTCTCGAGCCTTGATCAGGTTTGCGAAGAGTTGTGCCTCTCCCTCAGGATCGAGTGCGGAGCTAGGCTCGTCTACAGCAACGTACTTGACGTTCCCAGTGCTGAAGCGCATGAACGTCCGGGACCTTGTCGAACACCGTC
This sequence comes from Strobilurus stephanocystis, assembly GCA_019915075.1. NCBI lineage: Eukaryota > Fungi > Basidiomycota > Agaricomycetes > Agaricales > Physalacriaceae > Strobilurus > Strobilurus stephanocystis. The sequence goes on from JAHLMI010000010.1 coordinate 1,453,410, forward strand.
AGCTGTCACTACTACAAAGTCAAGGTGGACCTAGAACGTACGCCACAACGCGCTGTTTCTCCCCTCCTGAAAGCTCTGTGGTCTTTTCCAGCCTCTCCAGCTCTACATTCAGCGGATGGGCCTTGTCACCGGGCATGTGGTGGCCGTACGCCTCGCTGAACGAGACAAGGATCGTATCAAACTTCTTCTCCAGCTTGTCGATACACTCCGCCGCGCCGCCCAGCTCCGCTGAGCGCTTTATCATCTCCGTGTTGTCCACGAACTCGACGTTGCCCAGACCGATGTTCTCTCCGAGCGAGAGCGGAAAGAGGTGGTGGTCCTGGGTCAAGGTCGCCGTGGCTGTGTGCAGGTCGCGCATGCGGTATTGGGATATCGGCAGGCCGTCTACGAGTAGGGACTCGGGCCCAGACGTGGGATCGTACATGCGTGAAAGGAGCTTGATGATGGTCGACTTTCCGCTGCCGTTGGCGCCTACGATGACTACAAGTTGGCCAGATTCGATCTTGAGATTGACGTTTTGGAGACTGGGCTTGGTCGTTTGGGAGCCAGGATATATGAAGGAAAGATTCCTGGAGTAAATCAACGACTTATCCCGGTTCAAAAGCAGCGAGGATACCTGAGCTCAAAAGACATGCCTTTGTATTCCTCGGCAGTTGCTTGAAGGTACTCGACCGCACCGTCAACCAAGACGTTCTTGATATTCTCCGCCTCGTAAACATCCCGGAGCTGCTGACATTGGCCACGGAAGTCCTGTACGTTTGATGCCACAATTGATAGAGCCCTATCAAGCATATTTGCTGATTGTTGCAAGACGGCGAGCTGAGAAAGGGAGAACTTTGAAGGGTTGAAGATTGCTTGCAAGGCGCAATATACCTGACAAGCACGTAATGGTAAGTAAGACATATGACAGACCCATGGAGGAGAGGAACTGACCACAGGCAGATCTCCAAGAATGGTTGACATGATGTCGCGTGTCGGCGTTTTATCGCGCATGTACTGGCCTGCAGGCCACGAGTCGGCAAGATCACCGAGCAGCGTAGCCGCCTTTCGGTATTCTGTTGACTTGAATGAGCGACAAGACCACACTAGCTGGCAGATACGTGTACCAGAGATGATATAGTTGCTCAGATTGTTGTGAAGAACATCCGACTTGAAAGTTTTCTCGGTCATCTTGTTGAGCGCCCCCATCCGTTTCTTGTTTTCGTTGTCGATGTAACAGATGTAGGCTATATTGTCATGGCAGGTCAGCATTCACGCGGTGGAATAGCACCGGAGAGAGAATGAGCAAAACTTACGCATATCCCAAAGAGACTGTTTGCCCGTTGCGAGAAGGATAGGCCGCAAAAGGCAGATCAGTGCAAACAACGGCGATCCGCACGCGCGGGACGCCTGAATGATCAACGCCATTTGACTGAACACCCTTGTCGCATTGACACAGAAGCCAACGACACACGTGAAGGCTTCCCATGCATCGCACGAAGAAGTGCGGACGGAACTCCTCGGCTCTTAAACTCATGGTGAAATAGAGAGATCTGAATGTGCAACACTTGCGTACCTTGTGAAGTTGGGACGTCGACACGAAGCCTCGCTAAATTTACACCCGCGTTGATCAGACTACGCTGTGGCGTGTCAAAGTAGCGTACCTTCCATGAGATACATCTTAAAATGTGTCTCTGTTCTGGAACGCAATCGTGGAATTTCACGTTGACTGGCAATACACATGCAATCAGTACTACATGGGTAAAAAGTACAAGAAAAACTTACCACCACCATTGCAGAGACGAAGTCAGCACTGCGCAAGCCATCCTCGCGACTATGGCGCTAGAGATCGCTGTTGCATCAGGCTTTCCTTCGATGAGGCCCACTTCAATCTGAGGGCCAAAATGAGCCATGCTAGTACGGCAGGTGATTACGCACGATTCCCAATAAACGACTTGAGAGATAAAGCAATAGCGCGGACTCTATGCCTTCCCAGAGCTGCGTCACTAGGTACAGAATTGAGAGCAATGGTGCGAGTGCATAAATCTCCGTGGCCAGCCGTCGAAACAAGGGCAGGGCTACGTTTATTTGGTCCCATTGATCACGAGGGTTCCATGTGCCTGCCGAGGCAGGAAATTTCACCTTGTACACTCCCAGATCCACCGTCTTGAGGGCATCCTGTGTGTTGGAAGACTTATTCGACATGGTCGGAAAAATGAAGAAGAATAAGAGCTCGGAGAAATCATGAAAAGGCATTTATACTTCGCTGAGGGCTTTACAGCACGCCGTGATACATGCAGTTGATGTTTATCGTGAAGAGCGTCGCTGCGGAGCCAAAAGACCGCGCAGAGATGTCAGCGCCGAGGCTATGCGCACGCATTGTTCTCCCAAATGAGGGCAGAGTAGAAGCTGTGAGCGCTGAGGCTATGTAAGTATACTTAGCTCAGCTCGAAGGACAGAGGACCTACCAGAGCAGTTGGACAGGAATTGTCGGCGGTCATCCAAGGGAAATCCCGCCACAATCAAGTATCATATATCTCGATGGCAAGCGAAGACTCACATAGAATTCAGCCGGTTGACAACAATCGAACGAACTTGGACCTGACAGATCCGCTTTCGAGCGCTCATAGACTCTGAATGGATGGAGCGAATGTATTGGCCAGGGTACGCGCTCATGTCTGACTACTGATAAAATCAGAGACGGCAATCAAACAGAAATTTGACAGACTATCACCTCACCTTCGCAGGTCGTAGAACCGAGGTAAGGCAGTCATGCCAATGAACAGCAGAAGTAAAGGATTCTGCTACAAGTAGTCGTCTCGGAGCGGTACTACCTAGCAAGGAAGCACGACAGAGTGTCTGCAAGGGAAGTTATCACAGCTACAGGTTGACGTACAAGCCTGAACGCACAATACGATGACACGCGTCAGGTGGAATCAAAGACCGCTGCATGTCGAATCGACATCAGGTAGCCTTTTCAGTGCGATGGGTGACGGTGATGGTCGGAACGAAGTTCTACTTCTAGCAGGGGTTCCGTCTTGCCACGTGCCACGTGGTCGAACATCCAGTGGTCGAACCAGCGGCCAGCCGGCCGCGTCGGGTCCTTTTCTTCAACGATGATGATGGACGATGTTCATGCTCACAAGTCGGAACTATACCGTCGCTATCGAACGTCGAAAATGAAGTAGTTTCTCTCACTGCTGCAGTGTTTTCTCTCCTTCGTCACTCAGCAAACTTGACATTTGCAGGCGTCCGGATTTCACTATCGCGCCCGGTGGCGAAGTGCGTCTACTATCCTCTTTCGTTGCGTTGTTCTGTTCTCACTCAACTACTTGAGTCCAGCAATACCACTGATTTGTCTAGGAAGTTCTCCATCTTCCGTATTCTAGGACTAGCATGTCTAACTAGATTCTGATCTGAAAGCGCTCGCCTGAATGTTATACAACTTCGCGTATTCCCCATCGGCAGCCATGAGCACATCATGCGTTCCAGATTCAGCGACCGTTCCGTCTTTCATACACCTATCTCGGCAATCAAGGTCACTTTCTCAGCCAGATATCAATTGAGAACATACACGATGAGATCAGCATGCTTCGTCAAATGACCAAAGCGATGGGTCACGAAGATCATCGTCTTGCCCTCTCGAGCCTTGATCAGGTTTGCAAAGAATTGTGCCTCTCCCTCAGGATCGAGCGCGGAGCTAGGCTCGTCTACAGCAACGTACTTGACGTTCCCGGTGCTGAAGCGCATGAACGTCCGGGACCTTGTCGAACACCGTCAGCTGTCACTACAAAGTCAAGGTGGACCTAGAACATACGCCACAACGCGCTGTTTCTCCCCTCCGGAAAGCTCTATGGTCTTCTCCAGCCTCTCCAGCTCTACATTCAGCGGATGGGCCTTGTCACCGGGCATGTGGTGGCCGTACGCCTCGCTGAACGAGACAAGGATCGTATCAAACTTCTTCTCCAGCTTGTCGATACACTCCGCCGCGCCGCCCAGCTCCGCCGAGCGCTTTATCATCTCCGCGTTGTCCACGAACTCGACGTTGCCCAGACCGATGTTCTCCCCGAGCGAGAGCGGAAAGAGGTGATGGTCCTGGGTCAAGGTCGCCGTGGCTGTGTGCAGGTCGCGCATGCGGTATTGGGATATCGGCAGGCCGTCTACGAGTAGAGACTCGGGCCCAGACGTGGGATCGTACATGCGTGAAAGGAGCTTGATGATGGTCGACTTTCCGCTGCCGTTGGCGCCTACGATGACCACAAGTTGGCCAGATTCGATCTTGAGGTTGACGTTCTGGAGACTGGGCTTGGTCGTTTGGGAGCCAGGATATATGAAGGAAAGATTCCTGAAGTAAATCAACGACTTATCCCGGTCCAAGCGCAGTGAGTATACCTAAGCTCGAAGGACATGCCCTTGTATTTCTCGGTAGTTGTTTGCGGGTACTCGACCGCACCATCAACCAAAACGTTCTTGATATTCTCCGCCTCGTAAACATTCTGGAGCTCCTGACAATGGCGACGGAAGTTCTGTACGTTTGAGACCAAACTTGATAAAGCCCACTCGAGCATATCTGATGACTGTTGTAGGACGGCAAGCTGGGAAAGAGAGAATTTCGAAGGGTTAAGGATTGCTTGTATGGCGCAATATACCTGACAATCACGTATCGGTAAGACATACGACAAGCCCATTGATCAGAGGACTGACCATAGGCAGATCTCCAAGAATGGTTGACGTGATGTCGCGTGTCGGCGTTTTATCGCGCATGTACTGGCCTGCAGGCCACCAGTCGGCAAGATCTCCGAGCAGGGTAGCGGCCTTTCGGTACTCTGTTGACTTGACTGAGCGATGGAACCATAATGGCTGATAGACGCGCATACCAGAGATGATGTAGTTCATCAGATTGTTGCCCAGAACCTCCGACCGAAGAGCCTTCCCGGTCATGTTATTCAGCGCGCGCATGCGTTTCTTGTTTTCGTTGTCGATGTAGCAAATATAGGCTGTCAATTGACAAGTCAGTACGCGTGGGATGGATGGAGAGAGAATGAGCGGAACTCACGCAGATACCAGAGAGACTGTTTGCCCGTCGCAAGAAAGATGGGCCTCAGAAGGCAGATCAATGCAAACAACGGCGATCCAGATGCGCGAGAGGCTTGGATAATCAACGCCATTTGACTTATCATTCTCGTCCCATCGACACAGAAGTCGACGACACCAACAAAGGCATCCCATGCATGGCGCGCCGAGGCACGCACGGAGCTTCTCGGTTCTATGACTCGTGTCAGAACAAGTCTACTTGGGTGCGCAAACCATATATACCTTGCGAAGTCGGGACATCAATGCGAAGGCTCGCTAGATGTACAGCCATGTCAGATCAGACGGCGCTGTGGCGTACCCTGACAGCATACTTACCTTCCATCAGAAACATCTCAAAATGTGTCGTAGTTCTTGTACGCAAACGTGGCTTCTCATGTTCACTGGGAAGATGCATCCACTTAGTACGGGCATTACGGCGTAGGGATGCAGAAAGACTCACAACCACCATCGCAGAGTCGAGGACAAAACTGCGAATGCCAGTCTCGCCACTATTGCACTGCAGATCGCCGTCACATCCGGCTTCCCCTCAATGAGGCCAACTTCGATCTGGAGTTCGACATGAGCCATGTTCAGTACGGCCGAAGACGCTTTTTACATACAATTTTCAGCAAACGACTCGAGAGGTAGAGCAGTACCGCAGACTCCATGCCTGCCCAGAGCTGCGTCACCAGGTAAAGAATCGCGAGGAACGGTTCCACTGCATAGACCTCCGATGCCAGTCTTCGAAATAAGGGCAGGGCGGCCTTGAATTGCTCCCACTGATCACGAGGATTCCATGCGCCTGCCGAAGCAGGAAGTGTCACCTTGTACACTCCAAGATCAACCGACTTGAGGGCTTCCTGTGTGGTGGCAGATTTGGTCGACATGGTGGGTAGAATGAAGAAGAGCGAGAGCTCGGAGCCATCACCAAGAAGCTTATATACCTCGCTGAGAGCTTTACAGCACACTGTGAGTCAACGGAAGGCGTACTCATCGGACATGCAGCTGATCGTTATCGTGAAGATCGTCGCTGCGGGTGCGTACAATGCACGCCAGGAGAGTCATGATGCCGCGCAGAGATGCCAGCGCTGAGGCTATGTTGCTCTCTGATGGAAATGGGGACAGAGTACAAGCTGTAAGCGCCGAGGCTATGCAAGTATAATTAGCTCTATCAACCTACCAGGGCAGTAAGACAGGAACTGTCGGTGGCGAATGACTAGAAAGGTCCCGCCTCATGTGGTGTAATCATGTCCGAGAGCAAACATTAATAGAGTCAAGATGATTGTCACCCGGCGATCCTGGACCACACAGATCCGCTTTCGTGCGCCCACATGAATCATAGAAAGAAACGTAATCGCCAGGGTAGATTAGCGCGCGCATGTCTTACTTCTGGTAAGTTAGCAAAGAAACCGTGACGGCGACCAGATAGACTGACGCCTCACCTTCGCAGGTGGTGGAACCGAGGCGACCATTGACAATGAACAGCTAGAATAAAGAATCCCGTTCCCAGTGATTGTTATCGGGGCGAACAGTACCCAGAAAGGAAACATCAAAGAATGTCGGCAAGGGCTCTGAGGACAGCCACTATTCACGTACAAATATGGACCCACAACACAAAGACAGTGCCGTGTGCTGCACACTGTCCCCGGGGAAGTATCGCGGTGAGTCGTAAGTAGCAGAACGTTGATTGACGTCGGTGGGGCCGCACGAGAAATAGGCGATAGGTATACCGAAAAAACTGTCAAACAGTCAAGGTGTAAGCACGTCTCGACCGTCCGTCTTCCAGCTACACAGGTCAACCCCGTCACCTGCGTCGCGTCATGGTATGTGTCTTCCATTCTGTTCCCAGTAAAACAGCGTATATAAGATAAAAACATCCCTCCTCTATATATGATACCCCAACCTAAACCCCCTTGCGATGCTCCGGTCTATGATCCGTCTCCCAATCCACATGCACGAACACCCTCCCCACCCCCGGCAGCAGCTCCAGCTTATCCTGCAGCGCCTGGCTCACGTCATGCGCCTTCCACAACGGCGTCTCCCCGTCCATCACAATGTCGACCTCCACGAACAGCGTCGGGCCGGACTACGGAGGGTGAGTGAGGGAAGGAGGAAAGCGGCGGATGACGTACATGATACGCCCTGACGGTGTCGACCATCTCAATGGACGGGTCGAACGTGACGCTCTTGTACACGACGAGCTGGATGAACTGGTTGTCCGCGCTCTTCCCCGCGAGGAGCTCGAACTCGCCGCGCACGGTGTGTGTCCAAGACGCGATGATTCCGAGAGCGATCTGTCGTGCATGAGTGCCAGGAGCAGAAAAGCTGAAGAGTACACACGATGATAGCCCCGACTGGGTCCAGGTACCACTTCCACTTGCTCCCGCCCGCGCTCATGAGGATCCCGAACCCGTTGATAAACAAATCGTTCCGGTGATCCTCCCAAAGCACCCTGACCTGGCTCGAATTTTGCCTAAACGGCATGCACACGAAGAAGAGGACGAGTTTGACGCCGAGGGCTGCGGCGACGGCGATGATGGAGGCCAAGTGGAACTTTGAGAGATCGTCGTTGGACTTGGAGATGATGGTGCGGACGGCCTCGATGGCGACGATGAGGTTGACGGAGCCCATTCTGGATGAGGCACGTCAGGGGATGGCGCGAGGAACGGGATGGGATGAGACGCACAAGAAGCCGTAGATGATGTTTCCGATGCTCTCCAGGCGCTCACCGCCGACAGGCCACTTTGTCGTATCGAGTCGCTTGGACTTGCGGTGCAGCCAGAAGAGGAGGATGTTTGAGCCGATGTCGAAAACGGAGTCGATTCCGGTGGCGAGAAGGGAGAGGGAGAGGGAGGATATGGCGGCGTACACTAGAGTGGGGCGTTAAGGATGACATGGAAGGATACACAAGACGCACTCTGGATAACGCAAAGCGCAAGATTGCAGATCAGACTCGCCCACACCGCAATCTTTACCGGAAGCCTTGCAGCGTCAGCTTCGTCCTGCGCTTCACTCGTATGCTCTTCCATGGGCTTTAGCAGGTACGATATGAACTGCAGCCCAGGACGTCAGCAACGGCAACAGGACAAGACGAAGGCGTACATCATTCTGCTTGTGCTGAAACTTGGCAACGGCCTTGTCCTTCTTGCGCTCCTGCCTTGCTTTGCCCTTGCCCTTTGCCCTCGCACGGAGCTGGTCCTCGGGTACGACGCCGCTGCGCAGGTTGTACGGGTCGGCACCGCTGGCTGTGATGGTCGACGACGCTCGTTCGATGTCTACGTCGGACGAGGATGCGGAGAGGCGAGCATGGGTAGGCTGTGCAGTTGGTCAAGAGGGCAACGCGACGACGAGCAACAGAGCATACAGGATCCAACACTGTAGCCGTAGCTGATGTGTCGGCCTAAGACGAAGATGAGCGTTCATAACAAGTTCATAACGTTGGATATAAGCTTGTGCTGGTTAGAGAAAGAGCGATGAACCGAAAGACTGGATACAGCCCCGTTCCAGATCCCTGGGTCGTCCAGACTTTTGGGTCAACTACGCCATGTACACAACAACACCCTCTCTTTCAATGAAAGTGCACGAAGTATGACTTACCATTTGATAGCCTACGTTCGCTTAGAGGGGGAATGAACGCAAGGCAATAAAGTGATGACCAGGGTGACTTGTGGCAAGGACGGAATCATTATCTTATTAGGGCGGCGCTTCAATGGCTCGGGCGATGCCGCGTGCGTCATTGATCGACAACAACTTAAACCACTCGACTGAATATGTGTGAACTATCATTCAAAGGCAGTTGAAGGAAAGGAAAGTGGCCATCCTGTCTTCTGCATCGGTCGTGGTGCCGATCAGTGATCACCTTTGACCTTTGAGTCTGACGCGCCTTTGTCCAACGCCCTTGTGCTACATGACCCAGACATGTACAGGGACTTGTACCTTCATTCTCCAAGTTGATCCAGACAAGTTCTTCCCAAATATCGAGGGGTCTGATTCATGCAATTCAATGTACATATCTCAGCAGCCACCCCGTCAGCGGTCCCCCTTCGCTTCGGAAATACCCCGCCTCACTGACCTCGTCCAACCAAAATGGAAAGGAAATCATCAATGCCGTTGCTACCCAAGTATATCCCAAAGTGCGCCAGACCATCGTTGCCATTATCTTCTCCCTCAAGCCCAATCTCTTGAGCAAGGCAATTACCCCATCCTCGATCGTGATACCCACCGCCTGCAGAAGGAAGAAGATGACAACACGATATTCGCTGTGCCCCAGGACAGCGCTGTTGTGCATTTGGTGCATGACGCCGGAGATGAGGAATGCGGTATACAGCTGTATGTACGAGGAGGCAAGAGTCCCGCGTTTGGCGTGGAAGATGTCGTGGGCGAGGAACCGCCCGCAAGCTGTCAGCGGCTAGGAGCAACATCATCAACGATATCTTCGGAAGGAATGATCAGACGTACGCGACGGATACTTTGATGCCAGGTCTGTCTGTGAATTGCATGGCTCGCTAAACATTGCTGGACTGTTGAATTGGACAGTTTGGACGTACCCCCAAAGTCGCCGTATGGTGTACGCATCGCTCCAGCGACCGTAGACTTCCGGAGCATTCTGGTCTCCAACAACGACATACCAAAACAGATCATGCGGAAACACCACAAAGATCATGATGTTCGCTGTGATAACAAACGTGCTGGCGAAGCGCCAGGCGATGCCCTGGGATGAGATCGCAGTGGAGGTGGAAAAGGCGGGTATGACGGCCGTGAGGGTCTCCACGAAGTCGGCGAGTATGATGAGCTTGGCCAGAGTTAGGAGCTGTTGTACGCGAAAGCGGGCGGGCGAGTTTGGATGTGGAGAAGAAGGGAGCTGCTTAGGTTCGTGAGTCCATCCGATCCCGCGACAAGTGGAGAGGAGACTGGAAGCCCAACGCAGACGCTCTCCATATGGACGACGGGATATCGCCCCTGGGACTGCATCCTTGTGGCTGAGCTCCCTCTGGACGTCCGTGACAAGAATGAAATCAAGAGCCGTCAGAAGCGCTGGTGGGAACGCGCCTTTGGCGAGGAAGACGAAGAATCGAAAGGATTCGCCGGACGATTGCAGCTCGGCGCGTGTGGCACGATGCCATTGCACGTACAAAAACACGATGGGTATGAAGAAGAGACGACGATATGGAGAGGGTTTGGACGCAATCGCGAGGAGAAGGATGAAAAGATTGATCGTGAGCAGGATGTCGCCTGAGATAAGAGGCATAAAGTCTTTAGACTTTGACGGGGTCAGATATGGTTGAAAGGAAGAGACGTATTGTAACTCACGATCGTGGAACTACTGATCAGTCCGGGATGACGACATTTCCAGTGAAGCGAAAGTACGCAAGGACCAAGGTTGGTGCCACTGTGGACGTACGGGACAAAGACTGTGTCAGGAAGTACCCAGGAGCGTTGTGGGGACGCGAAACACTGACTGCCAACATGTAACTAGTGAGGCTCCGATCGCTTTGTCTCTGTCGTATCCTAGTTTACATATCCCTACTTACTTCGTCTCACCGCGCTCAGCACCCTTCGCTGAACTGTCCCATCTCCATCTTGTGCACTCCGGCTACGGAGAAGTCGTCCTGAATAATCGGCCATGAAACGCCCATCCATACCGCAACCCAAACATAGCCAATCACCCTCCACAGCGCGTTGTTGTATCGAATACCGAGCCGATGATACCCGACATATATAAGCGTGTCCTCGAGCGTGATGAGGATGCACTGGAGAGCGAAGAAGGAAAAGCTCCCCCATGCAAAGTGCTGCAGAACCATGAATCCATGCAACACGTGCAGAACTCCAGAGAGGAGGAAGGCAGTGTACAGTTGGATGTACGAGGAGGCGTTGGTTCCTCGCTTGACACGGAAGACGCCGTGCGCTAGGAGACGACCATGGGATGAGAAAGGCTAGGGACGGTGTCAGTACTACATGTAGTCTGAGGAGGCACGCAAAACAACCCACGCGTCTGAAGCTTTGATGCCAGGTTCGACTGGACCCGCGACGCTGCATCGGTCGATTGTTTCTGACGTGACGATAGCAGGACACTTACCCCCACAGCCTTCGCAAAGTATACGCATCCTGCCAGCTCCCCCATGTATCCGGCATATCTCTGTCATCCAGAACGATTCTCCATACGACAATGGGAGGTACTATCATGACGATCATGATCTCAGGCACTGTCCCGGCGAAGGACGCTAAGCGCCACCAGAAGCTCAGCTCTGACACGCGCGTGCCAGCATTGAATGCGGGGTTCAACGAGTTGAGCGTCTGCCCCAAGTCCTTCAACAACATGACTTGCGCGATGATCAGGAGCTGCTTCGTGATGAACCGAGTACGTCCAAGTTGTGCAGTGGAGGAGCGAGGAGGAAGCGCATCGCTAGGTTCGTGCATCCATCCGACGCCGCGCCAAGAAACAGCTAGCGAGACTGCCCATGTCAATCGAGTCAAAAATGTGCGAGAGGAAATGTCCCCTGGCTGCTCCCCACGACGTACAATGTCCGTTTGTACATCCGTTACTAGGATGTAGTCGCTTGCGAAGAGAAGCAGGATGGGAAACACGGATTTGGCCCAGTTGGACAGGGCGGAGAGTTCGACTCCGGGGTTCTCAGAGTAGGCGTTCAGGGAGAGAAGAAGGATTGGAACGAACAGGAGACGGCGGTGGCGCGATGGTTTCATAGTCAGTGCATAGATGTAGATCAGTATAGCGAGGATAGTGGACGTTCCTGTGCCGAGGGTGATTGCGGGGAAGGACAGGTTTGGCGGATGCATAAGGAGAAAGATGGTAGTTTCAGCGAGAGAGCAGATTGACGTTGTTGAGGGAGTAACGGTGTTTGAACGGAGCCGTAGACATGTCAGTCCCACGGTAGATAGCCGACGCACAACTACGAATGCGTCACGAGGAGGGGTCGCGAATACCAAGCAAAGTATCTCTAGCCATTGTGCTACGCTCAGATCGCTATCGAAGGTCAAAATCAGCGATTGCCCGTGCTTCAACTATGAGAAGGAAATGAAAAACGTTTCTCGAATAGCTAGAGGAGCACAAAGGCATGCAAAGATAACTCCAGATGGACGAGACTATGCTTCGTACGTGCACTGTCTTGAAGGGCTAAAATATGTTTCCTTGACGGCTTAGCTGTCAGGTCAGCTCTGACACTTGCAGATGTCGACCGGACAAGGGCTACAGATTTGCATCCCACAGGCGACCTCAAACCTAGTCAGTGGCGCGACCTTAAGCGAAATCCAACACGATCAAAGAGCTTAGACGCGTCAACGTGTCAAGCAAGCCTGCCTCGACAGCGTCAGGCCTAGATCTTGAATTCATACGGCTGGGACACAATACGGATCTAGGCAGCTCAATTGACTTGGTGTTTGTCGCTGAGAGGGATTTGTACACTCACTTTGACAATGCTTCCGCTACTACATGAAAGGAGATTTCATCGATCTTAACTTGTTCCTACCATAAGCTTGGTGGAGACTAGTATCCTATGCATGGAACGTGGTGGGAAGCATTGCGAGATGCCGTATGTTGTATTCGGTGTACTCACGAGAGGGTGCCTTGTCTGCCTCGTTTCACGGGAAGGACGAGGAAAAAGTCATACGTATAACAGCCCCAATCGAGATGAGGTAGCAAGATGTCATGGACAAACGAGAGCTCCAAGTCAAGACGCAGATGACTGGGCTCAAGCGACGTTGGCACCACGTCCCGTCAAAGGTATTTGTTATAGGTGTTCTGAATTGACGCCTCGTGGCCCAGTCAGAGTTCTCCCTCGAGGCAATAGACGTGGAGATGTCGCGAATGTGATTGCGGTATCCAGCAGCTGCCACGATTTTCTGTGGGACGGGAGAAAGTTCGGGAAGAACACGCCATTCGTGGTGGAGCGCAAGAAAGGGAGGCGGAAGGGAAATGAGGGCGCGCGGCAGAGGGCGTCCCAATATGGCAAGGCCTTGGCGGCAACGTGCCCACCCCTGCTTGCGGACGAACGGCGACGACCAGGCAGTTTGGACACAACCCCAACGAGCTGCGACACGCTGCAGCCTGCCCGCAGCGCTGACACGGCGGCGACAGCCGAGCCAAGCGTTGCTTCGATTATCTAAGACCGACCTATACACTTTAGACGCCGTCATTTTCCCTTCGACCGTCCTTCTCTTTGACCACCACGACCATGGCCAGCGAGCCCACCCCGACGGTCGCCAACAGCGCGGCAGTGCCGGTGACTGGCACGGCCACAGTCCCTGGGCAGCCGCCGCCGCTGCCGTCGTCATCAACCTTCTCTTTCAAGGCGCCTTTCCCCGCATCTGCCTCTGCCGTTCCTCTCAAGCATCGCCGGGTATCCTTGGCGCTGCCCAATTCGCCCAAGTTGGTGCCGGCCTTCAACTTTCGGGACGACACCGGGCTCGATTCGCACGTCGCAGAGACCTACCTCACGCCAGAGAAGAGCGGCAAGCTCAGGAAGATTGCTGCTGACCCGGACGTCGACGAGGCGACCTCGCAGCAGGCGGAGAAGAAGATGCGCAAGAAGTGGACGCCGCAGGAGACGCAGATGCTCGTCGACGGCTGCAACAAGGTATGTACTCGGCGTCCTTGCTCCGCCTCTGATACCTCTAACATGCCTGTCCAGCACGGCGTTGGCAACTGGAAGACCATCCTCAGCGACCCCGAATTTACCTTTGACAACCGTTCACCAGTTGATCTGAAAGACAGGTGAGTACACCGCCTCTTTGACATATATACAAAATAGATTTAAGACGCGTTGAACAGATTCCGTACATATTATCCCGACGCATACAAGCAGCACTACCCCAATGCCCGCACGCACCTCTCCAACAAAGTGCGCTCCACGCTACCTGACGGCTCCTCGCTCTTCGAGAAAACACGTTCCAAGAAGCGACGGCCGTTCACGGAAGAAGAAGATCGCGCACTCAAGGCGGGGTACGACAAGCATGGCACACTCTGGGCCCTCATCGTCAAGGACCCCGTCTTCCAGGAGCAGGGACGGCGCTCAACTGATTTACGGGATCGCTTTCGTAACGCGTTCCCAGACCTGTACACCGCCGCTGGGTATAAACCACGCGGCGGACCCAAGAAGAAGCCCGTGGGGCGAGCGGCGACCGACGACCAGCTCCCCATCGGTTCCGCGGTCACGACCCAGCAGCGCAAGAAGCGGCGGTATACCAGCCAAGGTCTGCTTCGGGGCGGAACGAAGAGTGTGCCGCAGAGCGCCAATCCATCCGACAATGAGGAGTCGGACAACGAGCGGGACGATCCAGCACCTGGGCCATCGTCACGGCGGCCTGCATCCACCGTGCCCTTCTCGTCGAGCATCTTTGGGGACGACGATGACATGGACCTTATTCCTCTGGACCCCATCTCAATGAGTTCATCCCAGTCCGAAATCGACTGCCAGTCGCAGACCTGGTCGTCCGGCCTGGACACGCCTATACACTCCCATCACGCCTGGACGAGCTCACCGACGTCTTCGACCAACATGTCCGATTTCATGATGACCTCGTCTCCAGCGCGAAACGAAGGTGTCATTGGCGGTATGGGAATGATTGGGAAGAGTGCTTGGGGCACATCCGACTGGTTCTCGGCCAATCCGCGGCTCGACTCCAGCGCATCGTCCTCCTACATCGACAACTCCTTCTCTCCTGCCTCGCCGTTCTCATTCAACCAGCTGAACCATGGCGTCGTCGACCGCTACGATCTGGTCAACAGTACATTCCCGCAGGATTATCATAGCGAGGTCGGCTCGTCTGGTCTGAGCGACGAGATCTACCCACCGCGGCGCGAGTACCATTCCGATTATGCTGGTGATCTCATCTTTGGCACGCGGCACCAGAATTTTGGCTACGACTTTATACACCCAAGCGTGCTGCACACTCCTGCGCTCCCCGGCATAGACGAGATCGAGCTGACGGGTATCACGCTGAACGACCAGCTGCCCAAGGAGGACGTGCCGAATGAGGAGCACGAGCAGTCATTCCTGCTTGAGGAGCAACGATTCACATTGGACGACCTGGTGGATCTATCCCAGGAGCTCCATGCAACTCCGCCTGCTACGCCCCAGACGCGTCCACGGCGCATGCAAGGCGGGTTCTCTGTCTCACATGGACGCTCGATATCCGTACCACCAGCGGAGAGGATGGCCAGACCGGCACAGGTCCATGCGAGTTCCCAGCCGGACATGAGACCCAATCCGTTCGCCGTTCCACAGCCACCACCGCCACCGGCGTTCTCACCATCGATGGCGCAGTCCTTCTCTGCGCTCTTCCTCACCAGCGGCCCCGGGCAGGATCCTGGTGCGGGTCTGCCGTTCTTGGATCTGCATTACTACGGTCTGGGCGGAGGAGGCGGTGAGGGTGGTGGGAGTGGAGTGGAGTCGGGCACGTACCCCGAGGCGTTGGACTTGGCGCGGACGTCGAGGACGTATCCGATCCATAACCAGAACCTGGGCCATAATCCGGGCCAGATACCGATGCAGCAAAGTCAGATGCAGCCGCCGCCGCTACCGGTAGGAGTGAGGAAGTTTGCGGGGACGCATCAGAGGGGACAGAGCGCGGTTGTGTGTCCGCAGGATTTGTTGGTTAGGAGTGATACTAATAAGCGGAAGAGGGCGAGTTGGGATGGGGCGCATGGCTAAGGGTGATGGGCGGGTTCGGGTTCAGGTTCCGTTTCTTTTCTCTCTATCATTGTTTACGACCACGTTTTCTTTCTCGTCTACATACTCACTTGCATCTGCATTCTCATTTTCTTCTGTTTTTCGTGTACATACTTCTCACACAATGGATTCTGGTTCTTAATCTTGTGGTTCCGCTCGGAGGCGGGCGAGGCGAGTGTGAATATAGAGTACAGGTTGCGCGTCACGGAACGGTGTATGGAGGGCTTTCTCCCTCGAAGGAGTCATGATGGACAGCGCATGCCAGACAATGTGCTATGTAGCAGCATACCCTTTCGATAAATCCAGTCTAGTGGTTCAAGCAGTATGGGACAATTCTTCCCACCTTGCTGATGCCCTCCATCGCGAGCTGCGGGATACAGCATGTGGCGCAAAAGGGTGTTGGATCGCACAGCCTTTAGAACACCTTTCTTGAGTCAGTCTACTCAGATCGTCATTACCGATACATTTCGCTGGTCTCCACGCCTCTTGACACGCCTCGTCGTGCGTGTACTTACCTTCAACCCAATACCGGTCCGTTCGTTACATGTGAGAGTCTCGTTCGACACACGAAGCATGGGTCTGGCTCAACGCACATCATCGGTCAAGCAAATAACGCACGCTGCTTCTCCTTTGTTTGCCCACCGAACCCGGCAAGCATTTCTATCTTTCGTACGGTTAGACCTTCTGCGTAGTTGATTTGATCGTCCTGGTCCATGAATCAGAGGCTCTGGCCAAATCAATACTACGTGTGACTAAAGTGAAGGGTTGTGTGGCGAAAATGTATCATGTTACGGCTCCAGCAACCCCTCGAACAACACCGTGTTTTCTTATCGCTATGCCGTGAAATTCAAGTATATCGCGAAGTCCTAGAGCAGACGTGTAGATCCTGATCGGGCAGAGATGGCCGCAACAATGACTCCCTACAAGGCACTTGCTGAATGCCCAGTGCGGTAGAGATACTGTCAACTCTGCTGCCCGCGTATAAAGACGCGTTGAAATCGATTGGTCCTTACCGTGTTCTGTGGTTGAGGAAGACGGCGTGGGACCCATTTGAGCCGGAATATAGTCGTGCAGGTCGATGAATCCTGGTTTCTGTGAATCAGATGCAAGGTCAGTATGTTGTTCATCTCGGGGTTTCCTTGAGGACAATCGGCTTATTTGTTTGCGAGTCCATCATGAGCGTTCTCATGCCCCGCTCAAAGAATATACTGTGCCTCAAAGATCAATTGTAGTACTGATTGCGATTCGTCCGTTCATCAACTGTCATCTCATTCATCCACCTGATCAAGACCGGCGGACGAACTCGAACAGTCGGACTCGTGAAGAAAAAGCAATACGATAACATTGAGAACTTGTCAATCTTCATCCACGCTGCATAACTCAGCTGGCCGACAGAGCTAGCATTCCCAGTAGAGTGTCCGTCCCCGACTGCATATCTGTTTGGACGCGAATTAGCTCTGTGCAAGCATAAGAGCATATGTACGACATACCGTGGGTTCCATCACAGTCCAAGTCCTCGTGAATGTCAGCTATGTACTGCTTTCGGCATAGCCTTGCAGCCTATCACAGCGTGAGATTTGTACAGCTCTACAACCTGTCCCACGCACCTCCAAGTCCTCGTGGAGGCGGTTGACTTTGCACTCCAGTGCGCGAGCGCCTCTGGCCATCTGACGAAAGGCGCGAAGATATGTCAGGCTGCCACGGTCACTGATTGAGCGATGCTCGGTGCGGAGAGTCAGTGCTTCTCGTCTGGCTCTACGAAGTGAGCTGTTGAGGTGCTGTTGCATCCTCAGCGTAGACGATGGAGACGTACTGATTTAACTTTCTAGAGAGATCACGCTCCACCGGGTGAGCAAGATGCTCGTAGTCGCGGTTGAGGTCACCAATGGTCCGAGAGCATCGCTCGATAGCGCGGGTGACGATGGGCTCAGGACAGATGCGTAGGGTTTTCAGCATTCGAAACACGGCGTAGACGCATGATGCGACCAGAAAAATGACGGCCGAAGAAGTCCAAAATTGGGGCAAAGACTGTCCCTGCCCTAATTTGGGCACCTGGCTGGTTTGGATGACGGGCATTCGGAGTATGGTGGTGGTAAGTGGCCATGGTGCACGCGTGATTGTCACTACGCACCTGTCATTTTCATTATAAGTCGGAAGGATAGCGGATCATTTTTGTGGCGGAAGCGACCACAGTCCGTTCCCAAGAGATAGAAGGGGAATCCTGGAAGACGGCATCTCAGGCGGTCTCGAATGAGTGATATAAGTGGTAGTACTTCAAGAAGACCTAAATCTGAATACAGCGAGCTACGAGTCCGTTTATACCCAAGGGACAGCCGAGTAATTGAGATAAGATAAGATACGAACTTGAATGGTCCTTCTGTTTGTGTTTGTAGCATGGATTGGGTGGCAAAGAGTTGGATCACAACTCACGATGTAGCGCACATGTGGGAATTAGCATCCTAGGCAAAGCTCCGAGGGGTTCTGTAATCTTTTGTAGGTGCTAGTAGACTCACCTAAATATGCTGTTTACGAGAGCGTCGAATCGAGCTTCGGAACGGGCGCACTGACGGGCACTGATGTGCACCGACGGACGCTGATGTGCACTGATGTGCACTGATGTGCACTGACGGACACCTGAGGTCGCGATTCCGTACACCTGCACAATGCTATGCGCATGCGGCATCACAGGAAGTTCGGACCAGCAGAGACAGAGCGTCGAGTAGGGGGCGCAACCTTCGACTTGTGCATTGGAGCAGGCGACCTGACGGAGGAGGAGGAGGAGGATAGACCTAAGGTGATGGATAACCAATAGGTGTTTGCGTCACGCGTGGCCTAATCGACGGGCACTGATGTGCACTGAGGGACACCCGAGGTCGCGATCGGTACGCTCCCGCTGTCCTATGCGCCTCATTGGAGATTCGGCACAGCAAAGACCAGACTGAGATGTTATAGATGATATATACCTTGGCAATTTTGTCCCTCACAAGCCTGCTGGGAATATTCAGGCAGCTCGGCACCAAGTAATGTCTTGCCCAGTGTCAATTCTGACCAGAAAGTACCGGTGCAGCTGCGGTTTATCCAGACATTCTTCAGATACCACAGAGCGTCAAGGAAGCTCAGATAACAAGCCTCGAGTCACCGCCATGTACTTGCTTTCTTTCAAAGAATACTGCATACGGGGCTCGAAGGAGTATGAGAGAAAGCTTATACAGTATATGGATTGTGGGTTCGATGAGGAGCGGCGTATTTGGACAGGCCTCGGACCGAGCCCCCGTCCATTCCACTTTTCGCAAACAATCCGAACGAACTTTAATCGGTGAACGATATATATTTTTTCTACTATCCAAAAGACAACCGAGAAATGTAAGGGATACAGTAGGCAGTGTGATATATGACACGAAAAAGTTTAGAAATACACTAGATCCGCTTATCGGAGGGTATGGGGGAGTTGGAGTGAAAGTTGTACTGAAGTGATGAAAAAGAGCGCATCTACACGATCTCGTTGGCCGACTTGACGCCCTCCGAGCGAGGGACGTGCATGATATCGAGAGTTCTGGGGGGGACTGAGATGGCGTCAACCATCGACATGCGGTGGACCGAGGAAATCTCGATGTCGAGCTCGTTGCTCGACGCGTTGGGTGCAGGAGCGTGGGGGATACGAGGTGATAAGTATGAGGACGACGTCGATTCGGTGTCAGTGTCCTTCTCGTTGAGAGCACCGCCAATGTCGGCCATCGAGAAACCGCCGAAGGAAGCATCGCCAGCGAAGGACTTCTTCATGTCGCTGGACTGCGACACTGACATGTCGGTGAAGGACTCGAGCGAGTCGCGCTTCCTCTGCACCTTGCGCTCCACAAAGACAGGCAGAGTGCCAGTTTTGCTCGTGGATCTGGAGGTATCGATTAGCACAACATGGAATATGAAGTGATGTCGGGGACGTACCCAGTAGAACTGTTCATAGTCGAATGACCACCCAAGAACGTCGTCGAAACACCCATCTTGTTGACCAAAGAGCTCAAGACCGTGCCGTAATTCTTCCTTGCCTCGGCGTGAATGCCAAATATGCAGAAGAAGACCCATGCGCCAAAGGGCGTCAGCCAACGCTGCAGTTCGATGCCGAAGGCGCCAGGTTCGTTGTGCCAGATAAGGGCCGGGAATTGGTAGACGTTCATGAAGGATGCATGAGTGTTGTCCCAAGACACCCAGGGTTGAAGATAGCCGACATTCAGGATGAGGACCCACACGCCCAGGGGGACTGTGCAGACAATGTCGACGCCGGCCATGAACATGAGACGGAAGTATCGGTTGGAGTTCAAGTTGGAATGACCCGAAAGAATGTCCTTGAACTGAATGCGGCGGCGGTTGAATGCGATGATCGTCAGGACTAATCAGAGACGTGAGTGTGCGGCCACCATTGAGGAGGACCGACATACCACAATAAACGGCAGAGATGCAGCCGATGGCAATCGGGGGAACATTGATGATGAGAAGGGCAACCCAGGTGTTGTAGATCGATGGGAAGCATCCCCAGTTCTCATAGATGTTGAAGCGATTGCCCTGAGGAATGTAGCCTGTTTCATGTCAGACGACGAACCCGTGCGTCGAAGAGGATATACGTACTCATGATGACGATGAATATAGGAAAGCCGACCGCCAGCGCAAGATCAAAGAGGACGGCGCGACGACGCTACGGAGGGCTCAGTCGAGGATACAAAGTCTAAGTCATGCGAGCGCACCTCTTTCCTCGAAGCCAACACGGTATCAGATGTGGCGATGAAATAGAGGCGACGATTGATGACCAAAGAACAGATAGGCATCGCAACATCCATAGCGATAGTAATACGCGTAGCTGATACGTGTTCAGAAGAGCGGTAGCTGACGGTATGCGAGGACTTACAGATATCGCAAAACCATTCATCCTTGAGGATGGCGTTCTGATCCCAGAGCACCGCGTTGATGAACAGATTCAAGCATCCGATCCCGACCCAGATCATATAAGCGCATGTCCCGACATTGTACGCTGGAAAGTTTTGTTGGTTACAGACCAACGAATAATAATGAGCGCTTACCTTGCATATGCCATCTCAAGGGAAGCAAACACAGGATGAGTCCGATGAAGGAGGCGACCATAAAGGTCCAGTTGGGTGGGAAGCCCGCCATTGCCAAGGATCAGAGACGTCGGGGAGGAGGAGGCGGTGGGGAGGGATGAGGACCACAGAAAGGGAGGTGAAGATTGAATGGCAACCCTCTGGGTTTTAATAAGGACTGGAATAGGGCCTATCTCTTGTGCGCGAAAATGGGACTTGCCTTGTCCTGAACATCGACGAACCGTGCTTCCCAATTCGGTCAGTCGCTTGAAAAGTCCATTTCCGGTCAGTCTCCATTTGGGACTGCCCTTGTGCGCGCCTCGTATGGGAGGTCAAGGGCCCGGTCAGGCGCTTTCCGTTGGAAGGAGAGACGAGTCTAGTCCCGAGTGAGAACGGGTGGGCATCATGATATGTAGGTCCTTGTTCCCAACTCGTCCAAGCCGTTGTTCGTCTACCAGTCGTTCAGGGGATGAGCTGCGTATTAATTTCAGTGGGAAATATGACCATGCGATACGGAAGTCAATCTCACTGTCTGGAAAAGCAGGGAGGGACGGGCATACTTATAGCTTCAAAGGTCTGTGGGCGAGTCGGCCTGTCTTGGGGCGGCCTGGGAAGAAAACAAGAAATCGCATGGTCGACATATCAGGGACTGCCCTGGTGCTTTGGGCTGAGCGACGAAGAACTGGGCCGTACGAGGCGGGGGAGGGAGTTTCTGGCGCGGGGTCATCGAGGAAGGAGCACAGTTGTGTATGGAATCGAGGTCGCTGTTCTTATTTGTGCGCTGTGAAAGAGCCTATTGTCTGTCCACAGCCAATCGGATTGCAGTCCGAAATCTGCACGTGGGCCTTGATAAGATTGACTTTACAAGTCAAAACTTCAGGTGGATGGAAACTGACTAAGACTTGAGGCGTCCTAAGCTGCGCTCAGCTCTCACTCATATGCGTAGAGCCATTCAGCTGATAATCAGACTCAAAGCCATGCCTGTTTCTGTTTACAGTGATTAGACAATCTAGCGAAACCATGATTACTAGCCGACGGGTGCTATGGTTCACCGTCTTACCAACTCACATAGCTCAAGTATGAGCAAGATCTAGGAATGTGGGAGGAAGATACAATTCGACGACGAGTCTACTTTGCGGCCGACAGTCGTCACCGCAAAGGCAGGAAGAAAACTCTACGCGTCGGTGGCGTGAGAAAGCCGACATATGCCGTCGGTCCAGGCGGTCCGCCCTCTTTTCTTCCGACAGTGACATTGACATTATTGACAACGCAGCCAACGACCGCCGACACTCACTGACGAGCAAATGAAGGAGGAATTTATCTGTGCTCCTTGCATTCACCAAGTCGAGAGCAGCAACGTTCTATATGACCACGGCACCACGCCACAGTCGTCGTCGCGTATCAGCGAACTACGTGTCTTCTCCTTTGTTTCCCTCTCCACCGCCAACTACGCATGCAAAACGCGTAGTCTGCTTTGCCAACATACGCTCTCGTAGACCCTGCCGATTGCAAGTAACTCACTCAACCCGTGTCACCATGCTACCGCTCGCTTCAAACCCCTCACCCCGCCGTCCTCCCCCCAGTGATCGTCGTCCTTTCTCTGCGTCCCCTATTCGTACGAGACAAGGCGCTCCGGTACGTCAGCTCTTCTCGCTGTCTGAGCATCGCAAGCTCATACGGACGTCAAGAAGTCATGGAGATGAGACACTCCATGCGAAAATCAAAGAACTCAAACTCGATCAGCAAGAAGGGATTGTTCCCAGGGGCGCACGAAGCCTTGCTATTTCTCAATGCTGCCAGCTTATTGTGACAATTCCGACGCGCCAATGACTATTCTTTCAACATCGAGTCGGCGACACGTACTTCGGCCTTCTAGACACGAGCAGGACACGAGTACAGTACTGTACCCTTGTGTGCTGTACTTCTCAACGCATGATTTGTTCCTTGACTCGCCTCGGATCCCTTGACATCACCGCCGTCACAACCCTGGAAGACTTCGACGAGCTCATCTCCGGGGGACTCAATGAAGTTGACGCCTTTCTCGTTAGATCTCGCGCAGGTCGACAGGCCGTACCGACAAAGCATGTACATCGCAAGTAGCCAACGACTGAATCCCTTCGCGTCATGAACTCTCTCTCAAGATTAGCGTCTTTGTCGCCCTGCATCTATTAATTGTACGTAGGGGCAGGGTAGTACGTACCTGTACTTAAGATGTTCCTGACATCCGTTGCACTACGTGAGCAGCCATTGCTTCGGTCATACACACCTAACGTCTTCTATCGCTCAGGTTTTGCTAATCGAACACACCGTGCTTGCTCAACACCGAGACACAACGGTCAGAGCTCTCAAGATGCATTTGCACTTGTACACAGCTACAAACGCCACAGTGCGCAACGCCGATATTACTTACGGCGTCTTGCGCGAAATGAGCCGGCCGCCGTCGGCAATCCCGATTCCAACAGTGGAAGTGAACGCTAGCGCCGCCGGAGACTGCTACACGTGCTGTCAATCTAGACCTTATTCAAGTTATTGACAGTGACAGTGTTGAGTAACTGCTTTAAACTGAGTAAGTGACCGTTCTACCGAGGTCCAGCCCCCCGTCGGATTCAAACGAGTTTGCAAACTTACGTACCGACAGTGATTCCTTCCTTCATTCGAATGCTCCTGGCATACTCGATACTCGTCGCTCAGACTTGAGTCTCTTCTGCGCCAATACACACAGCACTACAACCTGATCTGAAATCGTACAATGCGCTTGCACCGAGGTCCGACGCAGCGTTGGGTTGCTCTTGACTCTTTTCGCCGACGAAATACATCTCTTCGGACCTAAACCTCATGGACATTGGACTATTCATCAACCGAGGCTGCACGGCAATCAGATTCTGCTTGCTCTTTAACTCTCATCGTTTTGACGCCCTCGCATCATCGCCCCGAGCAGGCCCTCAACGTACGTCTCTTACTTCCAACGTTGGCCGGAAGAATATTACGCTGACGATGTGCCTCCGAAGCATGCGACTCTACAATGCCCAACACGCCGTCGTCATAGTCCTGCTGCAGTGTTTCCTCCCGCCTGTCGCTAGCTTCGTGTGCAGCGGGCGCAGAACCCCAGCGTGGGTGAGTGCTGCGCGCGCCGTCTGCATCGCATTTTTCATCAGCCATCATCCAGACAGATCTCATCAACTTGCTGATCTTTGCGACGATCCCAGTTTTCCAATCATATCTGTCCCTGTCGCCGTCCCCAAAACCGCGCCCTGGAGACCTCTACGGACGCTATCCGAGCCCTAACGCGTGGTGGAGGTGGTGGTACTGGTCGGTGGAGAAGTGGTGTGGGGGGTCGAGTCCGGGGCGGCTGGGCGAGACTCAGAGCGAGGTGCATCTGCCTCTGGAGATTTGGGAGGATATCATCGATCTGTGCACGGAAGATGGGAGCACGCGAACGGTGCGGACGTGTGCCCTTGTGTGCAGGAGCTGGCTACCGCGCAGCCGCTTCCACCTCCCGACGTTGACGTTTAGAGCCGACCGGTCGAGGATGTACCACGAGACGTATCCACAATGTGTCGCCCTGCTTCGCCTGCTCGCTTCGCCGTGCGAGACGCGCGCGAGATACGTCACGGAGATTGTGTACAGCACGAAGTCTGCGCGGCTCTGGCACAACTGGGATGCGTACTTCCACGCTCGGGTCTTACACGTGTTGAAGCACAAGGGCGCGCGCGTACGGAGGGTCACCTTGGGTTCGGGGTTCGTCCTCCCGATGGGACATCTTGCCAGTTCGATGTCGAGCATCACGCACCTGACGTACGTTGGCAGAGCCTGTCCGGACACGGGCTACAAAGCCACCGGGTTCAGACTCACGGACTTCCTCTCCCACCTGCATGAGTTCCCCTCCCTTGTGTCTGTTGCGTTCGACTTGAAGCATCTGCAGAGGCTGCATGACGATGATTGGGCGATCTTGGAGGAGCAGAAGCCGCTGGATCGGATAGAGAGCGTCGTTCTGTCCAACTATCATGGTGTAGACGCGCGGTTCACGCACTGGCTCATGCATTGTTTCACGAGAGTGCGCTCGTTGGCCTTCCGCACTGACGGGCCTGGACAGAGGGAGATCGACCATAGACTCGTCGAGTTTCTCGAAACGTTCACCGCGGTGAATTCTGGCACGCTTCTTTCCCTGGATATTGTTCTGTGCGCTGATACCAGTGCGTATTGCTGCTCTTGTCTGTCTGTCTTGTGAAACTAATCGCATGTCTCGTGCGCAGAGACCCTTACGTTCCCGCCCCTACCTGTTCTCGCATCTCTAC
Source organism: Strobilurus stephanocystis (assembly GCA_019915075.1). NCBI lineage: Eukaryota > Fungi > Basidiomycota > Agaricomycetes > Agaricales > Physalacriaceae > Strobilurus > Strobilurus stephanocystis. The sequence continues at coordinate 1,478,529 of JAHLMI010000010.1, forward strand.
AGGTTACGCTACGCTATTCTCCAGTGAACGAGGCAGATATACCGGACCTCCATGCGGTTCGGGAAGCAGCGCGGGAGAGGTTTCCGCATCTCAAAACGGTGTGCGTACATGGCAAGGAGACGGAGTCAGTGCTGATGACACGGTGGCGTGGGCGCAAGTTATCGTATGGTGTTCTCCTTTCGTAAATTTGCTGCGATACTGATGTGATCTTCGTATAGATTTTGAGGGCAGCAAAGGAAGAGGAAAGGGATCAGTACGTCATGTCGGAGGTGCTCGTCAATGATTGTTACGCTGGGTTCCTTGTTCTGCTTCATGAGATGAAAGCTGTGCTGTCAAAATTCTGATCCCCTTGCCACACCATTGCCTCGACGGCGTTGAGCCACTGCTCGAAAATTCTCGCAGACAGGCAGACAAGAAATCAGTGCCAGTGTATCGGCCAGATCATGTCTCTCTTAGTTGCTTAACATATTCAGCGATGCCTGGATTAGTCGGCGCTCGAGACGAACGATGATAGCGAGTGAATAGATATGGACGCGAATAGACTGAAGTTTGGTTAGTCGATCGCGTGAAAGTTCTCAGGTTCACCGTGAAGATCTCTTGTCAGTCTTAGATTTGGGCTCAAATATGGCACGCGGTGATATTGGTCAAGCAAAGATTGGTCGTCGAACTGTCCTACGGCACAAGTATTTATACTCATTACTGTCAGTATCGAGAGGCTTCGTGCGCAGCGCAGCTCGCAGGGTGATCGTGGGCGTGGCGGAGGTGGGTGTCAGTAGATCCGTGACAACATATAAGTAACTCAAATCTAAAACCACTGCACTCAACTGTGTACGAATCAACGTTTGTCAAGGGAGCCCATCGCCTCAACACGCAATTCTTGGGTCTGTGAGATTCTCAAGGTGAGCTTCTGTACCGACAAGAGAGCAACAACAGTACTACAATCACAATCTACAGCGAGCAGTAGGGCGGTGGAGATTGTGGAACCCAGCCCAGGCTGCGGTAATTGTGGGCGCCACATAATGCAATTTTGGGGACCGGGTGCGGGGGAGGTGGGATGGGGCCTCGCGTGTGAGATAGACTTCGCGTCCACTGCTCTGTATTCAACTTGGCCACAGGTCGCGGCCACAAGCCTGAAGTCATCCGATTTTGAGATATCTCGGTAATGCTGCAACAGCTGCACTGGACTGAACTCAGAGTTCAAAACCCTCCATCATTTATGTGACCCGGGAGCGCGGACGAAAAGATGAGAGATGGATGTAGCAACGCTGTCTGGTAGAGACTCGGAGTGAAGTTGGTGAACGTTCTCCGACTTCCCTTTCACCATGGCCAGCGGATGAATGTCCGTACCAGCGTCAGATCCTGTCAACGCCACACCACACTCGATCGATAAGTACCCTGAAGCCGAAGGGGAATCAACTCAGCGCAATCCATTGTGGCAAGATAGACTCGAGACACGAACTCGGATGATAAGCGTTGTATGTGAGGTATGTATGTACGGCGGCCGTGAAGACAATGCTCTAGAAGGGCGTTGGTGATACCGGTGATTGCGGGACCAGCACCTGCGGTGATTACGGACAGGCGCCACACAGATTCAATGGCAGTGCGGTCTGGGAGCTCACTAGCCTCAGCCAATATTATACCCTCGTGTTCCGTGAATCTGTGATGGCAATGATATGACTTCTAACGAATCGTGGCAACCCATGAGACTGGTTTTGGAGCTAGGAGGATCTACTGGTTTGGTGAACGAATGACAGCGTATGGATCTTTGTATGATTACCATACCAAGTACTTGGTGTCAGATCCTGTCAACGCCACGCCACACCCGATCGATAAGCATCGGTCGGCGTCCGCTTGTGAGCGGACGGTTAGCGAGTGACAGACTCTAGTGGATCAGGGATCAGAGGCGTCTGAAGAAAGGTCGGTATGTAGACGAGGTATATATAGTGGCGAGGGAACGATTGTCTTCGCTCGGGTTAACCAGACTAGGCGATAGTTCATGGCAATCACCGTCAGCGGTACATAGGGCGGTGGTGATACCGGAGATTGTGGGTGGGGACCCAAGCCCATCATAGTGGCGCGCGGTGATTACGGGCGCCACACAGATTCAATGGAATTGGGGAAGGAAGGAAGGCAGTGTATGATATCTGGGAGGGAGTGGGAGCTCACTAGCCCTCGTGCTGCCGTGGCGGTGATTACGGACGGGCGCCACACGAATCCAAATTCAATGGTGGTGAGGTGCGAGGGATTCTATTCCTCATAAGTTAAGTAGCCTACGGCTATCTCGGGCTGCCGTGAGCAATAATTTCGTGAGATAGACTTCGCGTCCATGCCCTCCACCCTGGGGTCCTCTTACGTTATGTACGCCGTCCGTCCGTGTGTGTTGAGAGGGACAGGTTGAGGTGACCGGCATCGGGATTCGGCATGGTCGAGCTGAACGGCGTCGGAAAAAACACCTGCGAGAAAAACACCAGCAGCACGAAATAGGACCCCGGATTATACACTATGAACTTTGATCCAGAAGTGCCCAAATTTTGGCCTCCATGTCCGAACAGCCAGGCGATTTCGTGTCCGAATTTTCCTCAAGGTTGGTGCAAAATTTTCGTCCATGTCCGAACTTTTGGATCAAAGTTCCAAGGGGCGCCGCAGGCCTACGAATGCATGTATAATGTGGTCTACTACTCGTCTATGTCATCTATGTCGTTCTGCTTCCGTTTATTATACTGTTTGATACTCAAAATCAATTTGGCCTTCTCGTTGCGCAGCGTCCCGTAGAACTCCATATCCTTCTCTGAGATTTCCAAGTCTTCCCCGCATACTTTTGGTGCAGTCATCAGTCGAACCAAGACCTCTATGGAATAGAGGAATCCGAATTGTCGAGTCTGCAGGAGGGCGGTCGACTTTGAAGAAGCTGTGAAGGTACCTCCCCGTGAGTAGGCAAAGAGCTGTACTCCGAGATACGATAGAGCCGATATACTGGCTGCCTCGAGGACTGAGCCGTGTTTTCCGTGCTTTCCGCCGCCTTTTGAATACATAGCAAGCACTGCATAGAGCGTCAGCCAGTGGTCACAATGCTTGATCATTGTCAAAGGTTTGACGCCACATACCACGGGCTACCATCAATTCCTGGTTATGCAGAACAAACAGACACTGGCCAATCTTGAGAGGTGATAAACCGAGTCGTGCATTTGCCAAAGTATCAAGGTGGGAAACTTTGTGTGATGCGAAGGCCTTCCGCCGTTTGGTAGCGAGCTGTGTTTCCGAGTCGTTAGTCGGAGCAATGCAGCGTGAAGAAGTACGCTGACCTTCTGTGCAGTCTGCGCTGCCACAACAGCAGCATTTGCGGAGTTTCCCGATGGTTTGCCGCCTTCGCCATACCACCTCAGCCCACGCTCGCTTCCTGTGCCGATTCCCAGTTCAACTTCCTCAGCCTTCAAGATTTGTTGGTATTGGCGAATGATATCTCGGCGCATTCTGGTTGGCTCGTCAACATCCTTGGCTTCCAATGGTGTTCCCGAGGTCCGTGTGCTCTTTGCTGCATGCATAGTTTGGTGCTGCATGCGCAGCGCAACGAGTGCCGCAAAATCAAGCTGTTGTCCATTGATTACACCTGATCCCAACAGTTTCGTTCGCTCGTCGGCAGTCTGGACAGACGGAAGGCCTTGAAAGTCACGACGGAGGCTCTGATCCTCCAGTTGAGTCAGTTCCGCTTCAAGCTTGGCGCTGTCTGAATCTACATATGCATTTCTGTCGAAAAAGCTTAGACCAAGACACATGACATAGTATAGGGACATACACTTTCATAGTATCCTCGACATTGAGGGCTAGCGCACAGTTTGTGAGAGCAAGGAGCCGGTTGCGTTCCTTCCGGGGAAGACTTGGTGCGACGCGGTCTACACGCTCCATCCATTGAGCAAGCTCTTCAGCAGCAGGGAGTTCGTCAGAGTCCGAGCTGAGTTCTGAAGATATGCTTGATGTATCCGAACGAGCATCGCTGTCCTTGAACCATGAACGAATGTTGGGAAGCGTCTGAGAGGCAGGAACACGGTAACGTTGCTGTAACTGCTGCAGTTGGCGTAATGAGGCCGAGTTGATACCTAGAAGCGAGAGGATGCTGTCAACCTCTTCGGATGCCTCGAGGGAGACTTGGAAGATCTCCTCGTCAGCGGGAAAGGTGGCGAGAGCGATGAGGTTGATGTCGGCATTGTCAAAGTAAGTGTGATTATATCCGGCGGCTTGTTGGCGAGCATCTGCAGACATTGAACGAAGAATGGCCTCTCGAATGGTAACACGAAGCTTTGGTATCATGTATATGAAGTCCAGGAAGTTAAAATCCTTGACGATTTTCCGTGCGATGCCAAATACATGCTCGCATGCTTCACTGCTATGAAGCCACGGGAGAAGAGGGGTGATGTCGGCCATCTCACGATGAATGAAAAGAAGAGACAAGTATCCATCAACAATGTATCGACAGATGTCAATGGCTTCGCGAGATATGAGGTATCGGGTGTTGCTGTATCCACACTGTTCCAGGTATGCCTCCCACGCCTCAAGATAGTACCGCGCACGGACGACCATCTTGACGCGATCAACATGTGGGATTCGACGGTTCTGATATGCATCAACAAGCTCGCCAAAGACAAAGAGGTAGATGATGGTTCCGACCCAGTCGGGATGATGGTCATTCAAGAACTGGAGAGTCCCGCCTGAGAAGAGACGGGTTGCCGCGTTGTCATCCTGTCTGTCGAGCCGCTCGACATCCCGAGCATATAGAGGAGTATCTTCCTCCTTCGCCATCTGCCGAATATGTTCGTAGAATGCAGTATAGTTGCCAAATGTGAGGAGGCGAGCACCCGAAAAGAGATTATTGCGAAATGTTTTCAGTGCATGTTTGGAGTCCTGGATCATCGCAACAGGCTGGCCGTAGAACACAGGGATTTCGACAATTATTTCAGAGATGCCGGGCCCGGGACTAGGAATGATATGACGAATGTAGCTGTGCGCCTTTCCGAACAAAAGCTTTTGAACAGAGCGTTCGACTTCGGTACCATCACAGGCATAGGAAATCACTTGGATATTGCGTTTGATCAAGCCAAATAGAATGTCCTCAGCATGCTTCAAGAGAGCCGGGGCATCCAGATCGTTGGGAATGGGCATGGCATGAACAACCATCGGTGTCATTTTAGGTGCAGGTACCGTAAGAACCCAGAGTCGGACCTAATGCGGTCGTTAGCTTGTTCGCTATGTACGTTGATGTCAAGCACAAACCTTCGTTGCTTTTCGCTTCTTCGCCTCTTCTAGGACCTCCTTCATCTGGTCTGGGTTGGCAACTCGAATTGGACCATCGGCTGAGCCAACAAGGTAATGACAGTTATCGTCTTTACTCCAGTATAGACGAAGAGCACTGAACAGCTTAGTGTCATCGCAGCTCAGACCGACTGGACCGTTGTAATGAAGAGAGGCCAAATGATTCTCAACGAGCTCAAAGGTGCGATCGCTGACTTCCATTGGAAATTTTGGAATACGCGACTCCTTCTCCCTATACACCTGGTCAGTATTTACTCATAGTCCCCGTCAAAGCTCTCACCGAAAGTTGCGCTCAGATCGCATTGGAAGATGCTCGCTCATAGCCTTGAAAGCGCGCGGACTATGGACTTTGACGATGTGTGAGAGTTCGTCCCAAGCTGGTGCGTAGCGGAAGTTCTGCATTCCTTTGCCAGCTTCCTTACGATCTCCTTCTGCGACGACAGCCTCCATGAGCCCGGTGAACACCTTGTTCTCATACTTTGGCCCTTTAGGATCCAACATCCGCTTTGCAAACGTTACACAAGGTGTGTTCTTCGGCGCCTCGACAATATCCTGCAGACCAGCATACCGAGCAAAGATTTTCCCAACAGCACTGTTCCGAAATTTGAAGGGAGTGTGCTTGACTTTATCGCCTTCAGGAGCACTGCGAGCGACGGCAGTCTTGAACACCTTGGACTTCATGACAGCCTGGCATGCGGCACAAGGGCGAATGCGTTGAGGTGAGCAATCGTCGACTGTCTTACTACATGCCGTAGCAAAGACGCGCTGAAGTTCGTGGTAGTTTCGCCATATATGTGTGAGGACTTGATCGATTTCGATCTGGGCTTTCTCTTCGATAGTAAGATCTCCGTATGCACGACCATAACGCTGGTGTGCCAAAGCAGACAGACTCTGACCACCACCACCAGGAACCGAAGTACGTCCAAGATAGTCCAGAAGGTTCTTGACATCCTCTGGCGATATACCGGGACATGGAAGCTCCTTGTGCTCGGGAGTAGGTTGCTTGACTTCGATCTTCTTCGAGTCATTCTTCTTGGCCGTCGCCTTGAAACCCATCGAGAAGAGAGTCGATGCTTTGGCTTTTGGTGGGGCATCAAGAGCTTCGCATGTCTTCCTCCAGTGATCTCTAAAACGACCCAGATCATAGGGACGTTTGACAGTTCGCCACTCGCCACAACGGGAGCAATGGAAACGACGAATATTGCCCTCATCAAACTCGACGCCGGGATCCTCATCTCGTACCCTCTCCCTCCACTCCTCGAGCTTCGTCTTTTTGACCGAAAATGTACCCTTCGCTAACTTCTTCCGCTGTTCTCGCTCGTGGACAGCAGGTTTGCTTGTTCCCTCGCCAGCCTTGACTCTGGGACGCTTGCGAGGGGAACCCGACTCCGACTCGCTCGATGACAGCTTCTTTTTCTTTGCCGGTCCACGAAAGAGCGACATGAATGCCTGCTGCGCTGAGCGGTTGTCCTTTTCCGGTGTAGGAGCTACTGCCGGGAAAGACAGTCCCGAGGATGTTTCCGCAGCAACATCGAGCTTGAGGCGTTTAGACTGTTGTTGAGGTGCGTCCGATGTTGATCCATCTGACCGTGATATGACTCGTTTCACCAGGCGACGACCAGCCTTTCGCAAGGATTCAAACGACCTCTTTGCCGATGAGTCAGACTTTTGGCCACTCTGGTTGCTGGTATCAGGCGGCGATGAAGGTGGTGGTGTCAACCATGTACTGATGCTGGCATCAATAGGCGGAGACGATGGTGGTAGTTCGGGAACGTCGAATGGTAGCGACTCGTCGTCCTTGCAAGCGGAAGGTGAGTCTAACTCACTCCATATTGATTCACTGACGGATGTGGTTGCTGAAGCCACATCATCGGCAAGATAGCCGTCTCCGACAGAGTATCCGTCACTCTGAGAAGCCATTGACGCAGCAGCAGCATGGAAACTTGCACATTCCGAACTTCCAGAGGTCGCACCAACCGATTCAACCTCTGATGACATCGAGTCACTGTCATTCAAGAGATCACGAAGCCGAAGACGCTCTTTTCGGACCGGATACTGAAGAAAATCCTCGAGGACAGCATCGGGAACGTTATGATCTAGACCAAGTGGGAGGGGTTCAGGAGATTGAGGACGTGGACTCGTGGAGGGTGGTGGAGAGGATGAGCGAGGCGTAGAGCCGTGAACGGCAGACTCGGAGATGCGAAGAAAGTAACGGAACCGGGCAGCTGTCCCGTTGACAGACAGTGGCTCGCCCAATGCATCCAGTGCGATTGTCTCGATTGTATTGATTCCGCAATGAATGCTATCATTCTGCTGAACGTGCTCCAGATCGTCGCCGCTTTCCGTTGCCTTGATATCGAATCGTGCTTTGACCCAACGACGCATGGCACTAGACTGTTTCTTGGGCTTGGAAGCTAGCCGAGCAAGCGAATCGCCTACATCCTTTCGTCAAGAATTGAGCTCTGAGAAAGGTAGGTGAACGTACCATATCCAACGCGAGCTCTGAGAAAATTGATATAGCCTGCAATCCAGTGATTCTCGTGAACGTGAAATGGGATGTAGACGACATCCAGATCCCTCTCGAGAATGAGTCTCTCGTACTTCTCCAGGATGCCACCACCTTTCTCCTTGGTGTATCTCTCCTGAGGTGCGCACTTCACAAGAGCATTTGCGAAGGCTACACTGGCAACAATGGCTTTCAAGGGTTGGCCGTCACGAAGTGGTGGATTGTTGGCATCGTTGATACGCTCGGTGAGATATTCCGCCATCATGTTCAAATGGTCGTCGCTGAGCCAGTCGGAACTCAAGAATGTCGTCAAGTCGAATGTGGAAACTGCGCCCGAGCAGTATGGCAAAGGAACTCTCCACCCGATAGAGTGTAGCCGGGCTTCGATAGCCACAGCAGCGTCATGCGTGATTGGCTGGCTCCTGGCGCGACCCACGAAATCCAGACAATCCTTCCACTTCCGCCTTTCGCTAGCAGCTATATGCATTCCTCGCCAGAACGCGAGTGTCCAAAGAGGAAAGCGGTCTCGTCCATCATTGTAACGATGGTCCACTACCGACTTGTTTCCACCAAACCACGCATTCCCAAACTCACGATCGAGTGCTGTGATGAAGTCCAAGCTGGGAACAGGACGGCGCATCAACAGCTTGATATCCGTAGTAGGCAGATCCTTGCTGAACCATAATTCGGCCTTGGTTGTGATGAACTCGGAGGACAGAGAAGGTAGTGGAAAATCCATGAGCTGGAAGGGTGTGAGCTCACGGGCAGGGAATAGTACAAGGGCATTCCAAGGAAGTGTGTATAGGTCGTTGCGTGCCCACTGGATCGGGCGAGGGGTGTCTTTCAATGGATACGGTTTGCCAAACCAATCTTCCTCACGGAAGGGCCTGTCTTCGTCGCCAGCAATATCGATATCGATGTGCATCTTTGGTGTAGTCGGCAGTGAAGGTGCTGGTCAACGGAAGAGTGCTGACTAAACAATTACTGGTCATGGAAAAATAATGGCAGAAAAATAATGGCAACAGTTGGTGCTTAGTGACATGGATGAAAATGTAGATGTACGGTACAAGAACCTATTCAGACCTGCTCGGAGCAAAAATATTGGCTCCACCAACCACTGTGCTCAAAATACGCCAGGAGGATGGATCAAAATGAAAGCGGGAGCTAAGAGACTCGAACCGGCGATGACGCAATATGACGCGAGGTCGAAATGAGACGTTCAAACCGCTCCTCCATTGACCTGACAGTAGGCCTCTGCCCAAGCTGCTAGGTGCTTGTGTCCGAACTCTCGACTCAAGGTTACTAGCGAAAATTCCTCATGTCCGACAAAAGCATCAAGGTCCAGGTCCCAAAATCGCCCATGTCCGAACATTTTCCTGAGGGTTATGGCCAAATTTTGGGCCTCCATGTCCGATTTTGGCCTCAAGGTTCATAGTGTATAATCCGGGGTCCTCACGAAATTCAGAGAGAAAAGACTTGGCGTTTCACCGAAGGAAAAAGCCGACAGGTGTATGACGCAGGCGCACAGTCGGGTTAGTTCTGATGGGAGGCTTTGGGAAAAGCCGACCGGCGGATTAAAATTGATGGGAAAAGCCGAACTGATGGGAGGGCATCTCGGAGCGAGTGATGGGTCGGTCGACTGCGCAGGGCGCCGCTTCCGTCATGTAGCGTTCCTGAATGCTGGCTGGTCTTAGCATTCCGCCTGTCTTACAGTAAACGTCGCGCTGTCTTGGATTTGGATAAGTAGTTGATAAGTCGACGTTTTGCCTCCGGATGCGTCTCTGAGCACGGCGAAAGCCCATAGCAACCACGAAACCACGCCAATATATTGCAAAATGCTATCGATGATGACGCTATGACGTCGCTCGCATCAGACCCCTGACACTGGGTAAAGTGTAAGCGAGGAAGATAAGGAAAAGTAAGTTCGCACCACTACGCACGCTTGTTTGGTCGCACGCACTTGTTGTTTTTGCATCACGACGCATCTTGTTGCTGCACCACCACCGGGCACGAAGGCGTTCGTACCACTTTCGTTTATATTGCGCTCTCGCGACCACCTCGGCTCGCCTCCATTGCGACTTATCTTTTCGGCGCGCGGCTCTCACACGCCCTCTCACCGCTAGGCCGCACTCCCCACCTCGGCAACACACCACCGCCGAGCACCTTACCACCGTGCTACTACACTCTCCCACTCGCACTCACACACCGTGCCCTTTGTGCACCAACACTTTTCCCAACGCCCACCCGTCCGCTAAGCAAGGATGGACTACGACCGCTGGGACGCGCTCCTGCACCACATCTTCAAGCAGACCCAGGGCGATGCGTGGTTCCGCCCGCAGGAGGAGAGTCTGACGTGCGTGCAGTTCTTTTCTCGGTGTCGTCCTTCCCACCTTTTTTGTCTTCTCGTATTCGTACTGCTTTTTCATTCGTTTTCGTTGCCACGGTCGAGTGCTCTGCGTTTCCGTTGCTTTGGAGCGCACTTCGTTTTCTGGCTTGCGATTGCACTTCCTTCGTTCGGTCGTCCGACTCTGGTTTTTTGGGTTGGGTTGGCACCCACGAGGCCCAGGCGCCCAATCTCCCCACCCCACATACCCCACCTTACGTGCACTTTGACGGCATCTATTCAATCACTTCGATGCTCTATCATCCCCTTGTTCCTTCTCTCTCTCCCTCGATCCTTTTTCCCACCTTCCTTGCCTCCCCTTGATCCCAACCCCCTCCCCTCTCTTCTTTTCGCAACTTAGCCAATGCTCACACCCCCCTCCGCAGATCCGGCGTCGCCCTCCGCGTATCCGACGCCCCGCCCGAATTCCGCGTCTTCCCCTACGAGAACGTGTACCTCGAGCCGTTTGAGGCTGCGGTGCAGAAGCTGAACCCTGTTGTGGCTGTTAAGGTAAGAGATTCTTTCCCTCTTCACCCTCCCCAATCCCCCTCCTTCTCCTTCCCTCGACCACGCTGGACCTTCCCGCTTTCTCCTCCTCGCTTCCCCCCTCCCACCGAATTCGCTTGCTAACGCTCGCTCATAGGTCCGCTCCGCCGCCGTGCACGCTGCGCTCGCAGACGTTCCCGCCGACGCGACGTCCATCTACGTCGACGCGAACACGCGGATCCAGATCATCGAGACGATGCTGATGCTCCCCGGCGTCGATAAGGAGCAGTGTGCTGCATTTGTCAGGTGCGCGGTCCCTCCTCTTATCAAATCCTCTCGCTGACGTTCATGCAGGGACGAACGCGTGCTCGTCGTGTTCACATCTTCACTGGACGCCATCATCCCCACGTGCCAAGACTTCGAGGATCGGCTCATCAAGCTCCTCTGGCGCTCTCGCCCCGGCGCGGGCGGCGCTGCGTCCTCCACCGCCGGCTCGCTCCTCCCGAGATCGGGCAGTATGACGGATAGTGTGAGCCAGAGTCAGTCACACGCGAGTATGAGCCAGTTTGGCGTGGCGGACCCAGCAGCGAATGGGGGAGGAGGGGAGAAGGTGACGTATAAGAGGAACTGGTATGGGAAGAAGGTTGGGGTTGTTAGGAAGGGAGGGATGGGGGATGTGGAGAGGGGGGCTGGGGGAGAGGAGGTGAGGAAGACGCTGTTGTACGCGCCGTTGTATAATGGCCTCGCTGCGGGGTTGGCGTTGGTTTTCATTGGTGAGTGCAAGTGTTTGCGTGAGACGAGAGGTGTGCTGACGCTTTTTGGGAAGGCAACGGAATCAAGAAGCTGGTGATCGAGACTTTCTTGGACCAGACGTACACGCGCTTCGCCCTGTGTGCGGTCCTCCCGCTCCTTTATTGTGTCAGCTTGTTCTTTGCTCTGCAGATCGTGCAGAATGTGTCCATGGCGTGAGTGGTTCCCTCCCTTCCTTACCTCCACACCAACCCCCTTCCCTTCCCTCCTCCCCTGATCCCCTACCAACCCCCTTCCCTTCCCTCCTCCCCTGATCCCCTACTCACTCGCTGACGCCCGCTCCCAGTATCGGCCCCATAGCGCACTACCACACCAACTCCAAGTACTACTCCGCTACCGCCCCCGTGCCCCCGCCTGAGCCGGAGGTGCTCCCGCATATCACGATCCAGATGCCGGTGTACAAGGAGAGTCTGCAGAGTGTGTTGGATCCGAGTTTCATGAGTATCAAGGTGCGCGAAGCTTTCATGCTATGTTGTGGAATGTGTGCTGACGCGCTTTTAGGCAGCGATGCGCACGTACGCACGTCAAGGCGGCACGTCGAGCATCTTCGTGAACGACGACGGTCTCCGACTCCTCAGCGTGCCCGACCGGGACGAGCGGATCATGTACTACGCTCAGCACGGGATCGGGTGGGTTGCGCGGCCGAGGCATGGGTATGACCCCGACGCCGTGCAATCCAGTGCTGTTGATGGTGCGGATTTGGAAAAGGGCCAGGACGGGAAGAAGAAGAAGAAGGCCAAGAAGGTGAAGACGGGCCAAAACGCGTTCGTGAGAGCGGGGCGGTTCAAGAAGGCGAGCAATATGAACTATGCGTTGGCGTTGAGTTTGAAGGCGGAGGGGCATTTGGAGCATTTGGTTGCGAATCGGCCCTCTGGAGGGCAGAGGGGGAGTACGCTGAGTTATTCGTCGCCGCAGTTGCCGAACTATGCGCCGGGGGCGCAGTTGGGGTTGGGCATGGGTACGGGCAGTGGGAGCACGGCGCATCTTGTGGGTACGCATGGGGGGACGTATGGGATGCAGTATATGGGGAAGGACGGGGATGATATGGGTGCGCCGCCGGGTGTTGGGGATGGGACTGGTGAGTGTTTTTTTTTGGTTCCATGTCTTCTTGCCCTCTCCCGCCCTTTCGTCTTCTTCCGTTCTCTCCCACACCCCTCTCCCCCCCTCCCCCCGTCATCTGTTCACTTTCTCCTCCCTTGTCCACCCTCCCTTTTCCCCTCCCTCCTTCCACCCTCTCTTCTTCCCCAACACCCTCTCTTCCTCCTCTCCTTGTTCCCCTTCCCTCCCTTGTCCCGCTTCCCTCCCCTTCCTCCTCCTTCCACACCCTTCCAAACCCTAACTAACCCCCTCTCCCCCTAGGCCCCGAAGACGACCTCGAGGAAGTGGCGCTCCAGCTCGCCATGGAACAGACATTCGACGAGTCGGGCGGCAGGTTCAGGCCGTGGGCGGCGTATGGCAAGGGTATGAGGGTTGGGGAGATCATCCTTTTGGTGGATTGTGATACTGTTGTGCCGGAGGTGAGTGGGAAGCAATTTTTCAGGATCTCATCCTGTCTCTGTCTACTTGGGCTCTGGATGGAGCTTGGGTGGCAGGAGATAGGGCGGTGTCGGAGCCCGCACGGCTTGGCTGTTTGTTGGACGGCTCGCTAACGCTCCCTCTCTTCCCTCTAGGACTGCCTGCGCGACGCAGCACGCGAGATGGCCGCCTCGCCCAACGTGGCGATCATCCAGCACGAGTCGGACGTGATGCAGGTCGCGCATCATTATTTCGAGAACGGGATTGCGTATTTCACGAGGAGGGTTAATCGGTGGGTGGTCTGTTTGATTACGTTCCTTCCCTCCTTTTCTCCACTGCTCCTCCCCTTGTGACTGTTTCCCTTACCCGCAAACGCTCCCTTACACTCCCTCTTCAATTCCTCACTTACGCACTCCCTCTTCCTCTGCTCTTGCCAACTCCCCATCTCGCTCGCCATTCTGTCATTCAACCCCGCATGCCCTTGTACTCGCTCGCTAACTCCTTCTCCCCTTACAGATGCATATCCATGGCCTGCGCAAACGGCGAAGTCGCGCCCTTCGTGGGGCACAATGCGTTCCTGCGGTGGCGCGCCCTTCAAGATGCTGCGTTTGTGGACCGGGAGGACCCTGCGACGAAGGAGAGGTGAGTTTCTTCTATCCATTGGGCTACGTCGGGGTCGCTCTCGCTCTCCCCACGCACTCGCTCACGCTCGTACGGTCGCTGACGCTCCCTCCCTTTGCAGACTCAAAGCGATCAAACGCGCCGGCGGGGGTAAGAACATCGCACAAGAACCGGCGTCCCTGCTGGGAGTGGAGGAGAAGATCTGGAGTGAGAGCAACGTGTCGGAGGATTTCGATATGGCGTTGAGGTTGTTGCTCAAGGTGCGGAGAGTTTCTTTTCTTCAATTCGTCCCTCCCTCTCCTTGCATCAGTCGGACGCTCCCCCCTTCCTCCCCTTCTCCACCTTCACCTTCCCTCCACCTTCCCGCTCCTCCACCTCCACCTTCCCGACCCGCTCCTCCTCCTCGCTCCCTTCACCCTGCACCCACCCACCCTCTTCTTTCCCTCCTTTCGAACGCTCGCTAATGCTCGCTCGCGTAGGGCTACGACATCCGCTGGGCGACCTACTCCAACGGCGGGTTCAAAGAGGGTGTGTCGCTGACTGTGGACGATGAGCTGAATAGGTGGCAGAAGTATGCGTATGGGTGTAATGAGTGAGTGTTCGCTTCTTAACCCTTTGTCTCCCCTTCACTCCGACCGATTCTCCTCACCCTTCACCCCTTCTTACTGTCCAACACATACCCCTTCTCACTCCTCGCCCCCATCGCCTCTTTGTTCTCGCTCTTCCTCCTTTTCGCCAACGCTTTCACACCCCCTTGTCCTTCAAACCATCGCCTCCCTTCGCTCGCTAACGCTCCTCTCCCTTAGGCTCCTGTTCAACCCCCTTATCGAATGGTGGCGCCGCGGGCCCATCGCGCACCAGATCCACCGGTTCATGTGGAGCAGCGCGCCTATCCATTATAAGATCTCGATGATGGCTTATATGTGAGTGGTCTTCGCTGTTTAGTCGAGGGTACCGCGGATGCTCGTTCTCCTTCAAACTCGGTTCCCTCGGCTCCGCTCCCTCATGCTCCTCGCACGGCTCGCTAACGCTTCGCGCAGGTTCTCATACTACGGCATCGCCGCATCGGTTACCATCTCCATCATCAACTACATCCTGCTCGGCGAGATGCTCCCCGTGGACGGCTTCTACATGCACTCGTTCGAGATCTGGCTCGCTACCACGGTCGTGTTCTTTGGAAGTGGTAACATTGGGTACACGCTCCTGGAGTATCGGTTGGGGCATAAGCCATTGGTGTGGGGATTCATCGAGAATGTGATGTGGATTCCGTTCTTGTGAGTTTTTGCCTGCCCTCCCTTCTCCTTTCCCCTCCCCTCCACCGTCCCCCTCGCACTCGCTAACGCTCGTCCCCCCCGCAGCTTCTTCTTCTTCGGCGGCCTCTCCATCCCCGTCTCCCAAGCCCTCCTCGCGCATCTCTTCTCGTACAACATCACCTGGAGTGCGACGATCAAGGAGGTGCAGCGGAGTAATTTCTTCAAGGAGATCCCGAAGATCCTGAAGAGGTTTTGGTTCCCGTTGATTGTGAGCGTGGGGTTGGCTGCTGGGATGGGTGAGTCTCTCTTTTCATGTGCAGCGGCGTTTCTGTGTTCTTTCGCACATATGTGTTCTTTCGCCGACGCTCGCACACGTGTTCGCCGACGCTCGCTAACGCTCGCTTCTAGTGATCCTCTCGACGTCGCTCGTGCCCTTTGCGTGGCGGATCGACGGCACGGCGTGGGCTGTGATCTTCCCGCTCGCGGTGGCGGTGGGGTGCCATATCCTGTTCCCGATCGTGCTGAATCCGTGGTTGATGGTGTTCTCGTACTAAGCGGCGCAAGCTGCACGGACGAAGATGCTTGATGCGCACTGATGAAGGCTTTGAATAAAAACTATACGCTCTCGCGGACTTTCGGATACCCCCACCCACCACCTACTATACCTCTCCTCTACCTACACACGCTTTGACGGACACATGATATAGACAGACTCACACACGCTCCTTAGATTATATACGCTCCTTGTTGTTACGCCATAGACACTTTTCCTTCACTGACACTCTGCTACGGTACTCTTTTTACTGACATTATCTTGTTCTTTTTTTCTGCTCATGTACTCTCGAACCTTGCTTGTGTTATGTTGAATTGAACTTGCATACCTCTACGTGGACAGCGGATGGACAGCGGGTGGACGGGTAAGGATGAGTCGGGAACATTGCTCTTGATTACTGTGAACTGCGTGGCGCGCGCTCTCCTCTGAGTCACTGACTGGTCTGACTCGGCTGTGTTCTACTTGCTTTGGAACCCCTCCTACACATTGACGTACTGAGTGGGATATGGTGTCACCCGACCCCGCTGCCGGTCAATGAGCTCAATTGTCCATCTGATCAACTGCTACTAGTGCTGTTTGTAGCTAAGAAGCTCAGAGCCACGGTGAGGACCGTATTAGCCCTCACTTTCAGGTTTTGTCATTCAAGAAAAGTCATCCACTTGGCCTTTCGTAGTTTCAGAAGATTTTTTGCGCCACTTATACAACTTCTATGGAGTGACACTAAATCGAACCAACGTCTCACAGCTCAATTGGAGATTGAACCGCGATGTTCCCGCCTACTGCAGACTGGGAGCGAATGGAGGGGTAAGGATGAGTTGGGAGTGGAAGGGTGTTGGTACTATGCTCGGTCCCAGATTCAAGGAAGCGCAATCCTGATCTCTATGGGTGTTGGTCTCGCTGACGATCAGGACGGGAGAAGGCTGTCAAATCTACGCATCATGGACCTGGATGTGAATGTTTTGCGTGCACTACACGCACACGGAGTTTGTTTGAGCTGCCGTCTGTCCGTCAATCCAGGTGGAGGGAAAGTGCCAACGTGTGACCATGGACGTAAGCTTTGGACACAGTGAGTCCAACAGGGGGAAGCAAGCACGGAGGAGCCGGCAACCGACACCCGCCAAGGCGACTTCAGATGTGGGCAGGAGCAGGACGTTGGGGACAGTGCCCTCCAGCGTTTCACCTGTACCAGGAGCAGACTACCAGACAGGGAGAGTGCGAGGGTTGTGCAACCGACTTTGAGGCAAGGCACGACAAGTTTAGTAGGTCTCGAAATCGCTAGATTCTGCACCAAAAAGTAGCGATTCCACTTGGAGGATCCGGGATCGCTACAATCCGCTTGCCCGGCATGCAAATCACTGAAATTGGGCATAACCTTCTCCCGCCTCCGGCGGGTGGCGGTTCTGCCGTTTGAAGGTTGGACTTGCTCGACCTGTAGACGATGATGGCCGCCGCGTTTTCCGAATCTTACATGAATAGAATAGAGGCACGATCACACAGCCACAGTATCAATTACTGATCGCCGGGTACCGCCACCTCACCTATGTCCGACTGTCCCACGTGAGACATAATCAGGACAGTATGATCTGGTTGGTATATACATGACGGGTGGGTTGTGACCATAACGCGTGCAACATGGCCACCTACCACCACCATCCTCCAAATGCCCGTCATCCAAACAAGCCAGGTGCCCACATCAGAGCAGGCACAGTCTTTGCCTCCATCGTGGACCTCCTCGAGCATCGTTTTTCTTGTTGCCTTCTGCGTCTACGCTGTGTTTCGAGTCATTAAAGACATACGCATCTACCCCGAACCCATCGTCACCTGCGCTATCGAGCGATGCTCCGATACCATACGCAACTTGTGGGATGATCCCGAGCATCGTTTCCACCCTCGCGAGTGCGAGCTGTTCGAGGGCTTGAATCAGTACGTCTCTGTCGTCGGCTCTACAGCTCAACAGCACCTAATTGACTCACCTTGTAGAGTCCGACGGGAAGCACTCGCTCTCCGCAGCGAGCATCGTTCGATCAGTGACCATGGCAGCCTCGCGTATATCCGCGCTTTCTGCAAAATGTTCAGAGACGCTCGAACACTGGAGCGAAAGGTTAACCGCCTCCATGAGGACTTGAAGGTGCGGGAGCCACGTTGTAGAGCTGTACAAATCTCATGCTGTCATAGGCTGCAAGGCTATGCTGAAGGCAGTACATAGCTGACATCCGTAGGGACCTGGACTCTGATGGAACCCAAGGTATGTCGTAAATCTGCTGTTATGCTTGCACAGAGCTAATCCGCGTCTCGCAGAGATACAGTCGGGCACGGAGACTCTCTTGGCAATGTTAGCCTCGTCGGCCAATTGAGTCGGGCAGCATCAGTGAAGTTTACCAAGTTTTCAATGTTATCGTTCTGCTTTCTTGTCACGAATCCGACATTTGAATCTCGAGTTCGCCCGCCGGTATGAGTCGGGAGACGTAAGTGAGTCCTTCTCAGCAATTTATATGGCGACGAGGACGATGCAGTAAGTGCACGTGAGTATATTACACCTTCAGGTTGTTTGTCATGCTCCGCAGAACTACTTTGATATGCGCCTCGAATTTCTGTGCATCACAGCCCGCATCTCTGACTCCTTCAGTCACCTGCCGAGCTAATTTCAAGGCAATGTCGCGTAGGGTTCTACCCGTACACAGGGCAGCGAATGAAGGGCTTGTCTTCTTGTACACAAGCTCCACGGTTGTCGTGTAACGTGTTCCTTCGATAATTGGATAGCCCATCCAGGAGTCAGCAATGATACCTACAAGCCAGTTCTTACAACCTGGACAGACATCCATTCGGATGATCGACCCGCGGAGGCGCTCAGGGCAGCGGCACACTTCGGGATAGGCTATCCTGAACGTGACGTTCTTGAGGTGCAGAAATGGATGTGGATGGTCACTGTCAGTGGGAGGCCACAGCAGATCACTGACGGCACGCAGGTGTATATTCATGTTTTTCGCATAAAGGGGGTCGATCTCCGTCATATCAAAGACCACGTCCGTGATCCAAGTCCATGCCGATCCACAGTTGGAGAGGTAACTTCGGAGCTCAGCCCGCACATTGGGTTCATCGCTGTACAACGGAGACTGTATCACCATCTCCAAAGGAAGATTTGCCAAGTTGCTTGGAGTGCGCTCGGCGAATCGCTGCATGGCCTCGTTCCAGAGTGGAGATCTTTCTCTCGCCATATATGACGGAAACGCGCGTCGCCACTGCATAACTAGTTGCTCAAGATTTGGACAATCGAGGTAGAGGAGGGACTCTGGTGAAACGACCCGGAGTGATCGCAAGCGGTGGTGCGTTACCACAAGGTCCGAAGCGTTCTCTACACTTGTTGTCTGCACGAGGTCTTCCCTGTCGTCAAAGAATTCGCCCCAGCCAGGGTGCCACAGCATGTGGAAGCGCTCAAGATTTGGACAGCCATGTAGAAAGTGCCAGAGTGATGAGAAAGTGTGGTAGGGAATATCGAGGGTCAAATCCGTGATCTGGCTCCATGGGAAGGTCCCTGCAGTCTTGGGACTGAACAGGGACAGTTGCGGAATCTCTTCATCGGAAGGGCTCTCATAGAGCTCGGGGCGGTAGCGTAGAGACAACTTCTGCAGCTTGGACGACTCTTTGAATGGGGCGATGAGGCTTTGCATGTCCCAAGCGTCATTGCAATATAGGTTTTCTGGGTCTACAGCCAAATGAAACTCCTCGAGGTTGTGGAAGCAACGATTCGCCATGTCAGCCTCATCAGGGTACCAGTTGATGCTGTAGAAGCGCAGCGCCACACGCTTCCACTGCTCGGTCTTGGCGAACAAGTCGTGAACAAAGGACTCGACGCTGTCGTCTTGGTGATTCCAATCTTCCGGACTGCCAATACTAAGACAGAAGGAGAGGGGTGTATTTCCAGCGTATTGTAGGGCGTGATGTACGATGGGAATGAAATGTGTGAAGTCTTCCTCCCAGAGGTGACTGTCGTAAGCGAACGATGACCAGAGGACGCCACAATTCAGCGCCACCTTTCTCCATTGCTGGCACACCCACGAGAGCGTCAACGGATCCGGACGCTTGCGGGGGTTGACCCGCTCGTAAGGTATGAGCTGCCAATCGCCGACGACGTAGACGAATATCTCGCGCAGAAGCTCGTCGGGGAGCCAATGCACAAAGGGGATGATCGAGAGGTATCGCTGGAGGTCCTTGTCCGCCGCTGCTTTTTGTTTTATCTCATATGGCTCCTCACTGTGGCTCAGATCGGTTATGGTGGCGCGCAGGTCCCGTAAGGCAGACTGCAGTTCCGTCATGTGCTGGGTAGCGATGGCATACGCGAGGGGCCGGCCTTTGCGTAGGCAGTGTTCAACGGACATGATGGACGGAGAGAACAATTGAGGCTAGGGAAGAAGAGGTTCGAGTTCTTATACTGAATGAATTGTGGCTCTCTATGAATTTGTTAGCCAAAAGCGATGATCATGAAGCCTGAGACTGGTCACCTTATGACAGATCGCGAGGACTGCTAGCACTGTCTTTGACACAACCAGGACAATTGCGTGACCGCACAGGGCGCGCGCTCACAGCTCACACAGATCGATGAGATGCACTGAGAGTTCCGAATACGAGAGCTGAATGCGGATGTGTCATCGCCCCGCGGCGGGGTTGCCCATCTCCAAGCCAAAAGTACCTAAAATCTCCACGTATTTGCGGGCGTGATCAGGGAGTAATGACTTAGCTTCCATACAGGTCAGGTAAATGGCCCTATGTAGGCATGTCCGTGCGACGAAAAGGTTACTCAACATACTTCTGATGCACACAGACAAAGAGACTTCAGCAGTCGTTTTTGAAGGTCGACAGCAAGATACATTCCCGAATCGTGAGCGAAGTCGTCGTCGAAACAGAAGCTGTGTGCCCTGTAAAGGCCTCTCGTTCGAGTCGCCCTGATCTGTCAGCACCTGACAGAGAAAGGAAGTCGGCGAATTCCTCCGAGCCAAGCGATACCGGATAATCATCGGATCGCTTGCCTGTCATCGCCAAGTTACCGGCCCCGCCCAATGGGCCGGACGCTCCGCACCACGTTGGACGAAAAGGGTAGGGGCGCTCTTGCCTCTACTTCCCACCACTCCCTCACCTATTGCGCCGCTTCCCTCCAGATCTCGATGTAATTGTATGTCTAGTGTCAGGTACGTACAGGGGTGTTTGCACGCTCCTTCAAATATTAATGCCTTTCTTCCTCAAAACCAGCCATTCAAACTATGCGAGCGGTCATACTCTCCCGCAACATTTCTACTGTATGTTCAACTTGCTTTCAGTGCGGGACAGAATCCTCCCTCACTCTAGTCTCCAGACCATCAATCTCAAGAATGTCTCAAGACAATCAGGATCCCCAAGAGGCTAGCGCCATTATTCGATCGCCACTAAGCGTCCTTCGACCTTGGGCAACTGTCTACCTCTGGCCATATCTACCTCCGGACAGGGATCGTCCTCATTGCACCTGAATTAATCAGGCTCCACGGTGCGCAACCGTACTTTTCCCGAGCAATTCGACTTGACATTCTCAAGATCAGTATTCCATCTCACTACTCCCATGTCTAACGTCGTCTTCAACTTCAACGTTGGCCCAGGCGGCAGCGGACAGCGCGGACAACACCTCTCACGCCAAGGAGGACAGGCCGCCGCACCAGTATACCGACCTTTGCGTCAAGCCCAGCAACCCGCTTTACATCCCCTTGAACGCGAGCTCAGCGAACTGGATCCCACAGGCCTACGTCTCAGCAACATTCTGAAGCTTGTAGACCAGGCCATCGCGCACGGTTATATTCTGACTGTGACGAGAGACCCTCCGGACAGACATTCCGAGTGGGCAATAACCAGCTGGCAGCGGTACGCAAGTCATCTTTCTTCTTTTTGTATTCTCCTGAGAACCTTTACAGACCAGTACGTCTCATCGGCAAGACGTCCGGACTACCCACCTACTACGGTGTTGGTTCCTTCGCTGATCTCTTCCGAAGCGGAGCAAGTACGCGGCCACTTTGCCCAGTCCACGGACTCAATCAAAGGCGCCAGACTGAAGATGTGGAGATGGTGCATGGTAAGGGGACGAAGGGTGACTCCGATGGATGGAACTTTTGGTGCAAGGTGCCTCGATGTGCTATCTATTGTAAGTCCTTCCCCTTGTATTTCACCAGTGCTTCTCTGACAGTCACAAGTCCCCATCTTGAGCCTGGATAAGATCCCGGGACCCATACCATCCATTCGTCAGATTCCGACGGAAGAGACTGAACAATGTAAGCCCGCAATACTTTTGACCGTGTTCTTGCCTGACAGGCAATCTAGTTGCGCACGTAGACTCTGAAGATGCACCGGCTGGACACAAGAGGAAGAAGGCCGCCGTCGAGGTCATTGACATCGAGGACACCTCCGAGGACGAACGCCCTCCCAAGAAGGGCAAGGGCAAGGCGCCCATTGTGCGAGTCTCCCGGCCGTACACATACGTTCCACCTCCTCGCTCCTCAACTTCGTCTTCGTCTGCTTCCCCCAAGTCCACCTCATCCAAGTTCACCCCTACTTTCTCTGCCGGTACAGCGTCTCCATCCGCCTCCACTTCTTTGTCTTGGTCCCCTTCCTCAAGCTTCTTTGCCCGCCGGGAATCTCGGCCTTATGCATACTCCAGTGGCTCCAGCAACCAGTCTGTTCCTCTGAGTTGCCGGCTGCAAGTCAGGCGTCCTTCTCTCATCGACGGATTCTTCAGCCGATTCACTTTGGAACAGGCCAACGCCCGAAAGCAAGGCGGTATGAATACTTGGGTAGTTCGTCTTTGTTATTGCTAACTCTTGCTTACAGATACGGGCTTTCTGGAGGCCCTCCAGAAATTCTTGGACAACAAGGTGACGGGTGAGCGCTGATCAATCTAGACTTGTTCCCGAACTAACGCTCATGGCCAGATCCCACCAGTCATCCCGCTTGGGAAGGCCACTCTATCCTCGACGTATACGATCATACCAAGACCCCTGCTGCTTTCACAGATCGGTTCCGCTACATGTTCGAGGAGACCAGCCAAGGCATGGCAATTCGATGCCTAACAACTCATGTGGGGTTACCTTGGAGTAGCGTGCAGAACTGTCTATTGAGCATAGGATGCGAGTCTGGTTGTGGTTGTGGGTTTTCGCACCAGGGCTATCAAGCGCACATTGAGTCGGGATATTGTGGCAATCAGCCAACCAAGGTCGAAGGTCTGTGTTCGTCTTTCCATGTTCTTACCTTCCTTCCTAACCTTTCGCCAGTTCCTGATCTTCCTGACAATCTTGAGGTCGCTCCGGATGTTCCCCTTCGAGAATACTCAGCGTTTGTCACAGCAGAAGACCATCCGGAGATCCTTCACGCCATTGAGTATGGCTCGGACGACAGTTTCGCAGGCGCTTGGCGCGAGTGGAACTCGGCACTTGGGGTTCCACATGATGTGTGGGCTCTGATCAGCAGCGCAATCCTGGAGTGCGAAGTCTGCCAGCTTGCACGGACCTACCCCGCTCATCGCGCGCATCTCAACGCTGAAGGTAATTGTGCTGATGTCGGTGGTCGGGAGGTATGAGTTCGCATTGTTTTCTTGACTTGCGCTCATTTCTTCACAGGCAAAACTTGCGTAGCAAAGCGTCTCATCCTTTTTTACTATCATACACCACTTAATATGCACTGACCGCTCGCATAATTACTGCTTGATACGTTACCTTCTGTTGCTCGAATACTGTTGCTTGAAATGAATATGAATTTGTAAGTCGTAATAGCGAAGAAGGATGCAGTTCAGAAGCTTCAAGGTGTCAGACGGTCAACCCAGTCAATGGAAGCCTTCTCGCCACTCTTCTCAAGCCTTCACCATGGATCGTTGGGTCGATGTACCAGATTTCGAGGAGGTTGTTATTGAAGAGCTTGTGCGCCAAGTGGTGAGTACTACGTGGTAGAATATCGATGACTATGTTTAAACACAATTTCACAGCTTACACCTGCCAACCAGGAAATCATCAAATTGTACTCTCCCGCCTTCGAAGACTCTATTGCTCTCACCAGACAATATGAGGACCTGCAATACGTAGAGAGCTTCTTAGGCGAATTCATGGCTTATTTCGACGGGATCAATCCACTCGAAGTCACTGAAACCCAGACGCCCACTGTTGTCAGGACACTTGTTGACCTTAGAAGAAAGGTATGTCCCACAAGAAGTGGTCCTAGCTCATCTAAGTACTTGACAGGTTCTGGTCTACATCTGGTCGAAACTCATATCCGATGAGGAATGGACAGCGATCTTGAGACTTGCCCGAGGTCCTTTGGTCTTCGGATTCACCTACGCAACTCGAGGTGGCGGTACATGGATCCGCCAATCCGCTGAGAATATTCCCAACGCTCTACGCGCGTCCGCTGCTCGCGTCCGCCGCAGGGCTTGGGAGTCGTCGGGAGCGGTCCCACTTGAGTTGGTCATGGAACGCCTTGCGTTGTTCACACCGGGCCACAGCGGCGACGAGGAAGATACCGACAACGAGGGGGCCTCGGACGGCGGGGACGATGAAACGAACGAGGACACTGACAGCGGCACCGATGAAGAAGATTGAAGTAATTTGTTTCTGGTACGATCGCTAATTCTGTAACAAAAGATAATGTTCATTGACAAGCTTGAACGTGGTCCAAACATATTCGTGTCCGTGTCGGCCGTTGAAGAAATAGGTAAGTATTGGGTCGGTTGTCACGTCTGAGCCTTTGCGGTTGGCGCAGCTCATGTAGCGAGAGGTTAGTCTTCATTGGAATCGAATCGAGTCCTGACTTACCTGTATTCACAGTCAAAGGAGTGTTCTTCGATGACCGTTGCAGAGCTTGCCTGCGCCGCGACCCGGGAATTCTGTCCCAGAGATTGGGTTCAGTCACCAAATGCGACGGATCTGGTGAGAAACGTACTACAAACTGGGTGAACCGATACTGCGCCAAGGAGATCTCCATCTGAACATTCCGTCGTCTAGAGATCCGGATAGTACGCGAACACCCGTTATTGCCTGGGGCAAGGGCCTTCGAGGTCCTGTATCTGACGTTGCGCATCGTCTCACGACGTATCCGAAGCCCTGGGGGTCTTAACGAACATTACCGCCGTGAAATCTGCGGTGGGCCTGAGCAAGGAGCTCTTCGTTGGCACTGACAAGCACCCACACGCGTGGACCGACGTTAATAAGGTCGCATGGAGTGTCCGTGGCTGTGAACGACGTCGTCCTCGAAGGGCCGGCTGTGGGAGTGGCGGAGGGCGTGATGTAAGGCATTGTTCGAGACCTCGTCGAGATGGTACGGGATGGCGACACCGTTATGCTGCGCGAGCGAGGCGGTACAGAGGGGATACTGGGGATGGGGATAAGGATGCCCGAGTGCGGCGCGGAGATGAGCATGTTGAGCAGAAGCGAGGCTCCGGCGGACGCGCCGCCAGTGAGGAAGAGTTGGTTCGGATCGGCAGGGTAACCGTCGCAACTTTGCGACGTTCTGGCGGATGAACGGGACACCCATGCTGTGCGAATAGGCGCCTATGAATCCAATCTCGGCCTGCAGCTCTTTGGCACGCGCAATGACATCTGCGGGGAAGGCGTTCGGTGCCAATTCCGCCAGTGCAGGATAGTCCATCAACGCGGCCACCTGTGTACCGTGAATATCGACACCCGGGGACAGCGGCGAAGACGTACCTGTCTCGTGGAAGAGATGGGCGGCTGAGCAAGGCCCTTCTGTCGCGGGTTGCCGATGTATCGCGTCAGTCAGAGTCCAGAGAGCTCCGTCGCGCCCTCGACCTCTGGGAGCGCCCTCGCCACGACCTCGGCCAGTACCGTCGCCACGTCCCACGTCCGCGTCCACGTCCGCGTCCGCCCGCATTGCCACGTCCGCCACCTCTCGGTACACCGCCGCCGCCGCCTCTCCAACTCCCATCCGGCGCTCCTCCTCGTCCCCTTCCTCGCTGCGTCTGGATGACCATGCGTATTCCGGCATGCTGGTGGCGGCCATGGGATCCATCAAACCACACCATCTGTGTCCAATGCGCGCGCATCGCCTTATGCGCGGTGAGGAATTCGTTGACTCCGCCAACGAACACGGGCATCGTTCCGTCGAGACGTATTTCCTTGGGTTCATCTGGTACCCCGAAGGCGCGCAGCGCCGTCATCGCATACCGCTTGAGGACATGCAAGACATGCATGGCATACAGGTCAAATTTCGCTTGTAGAGGCGCGAGGATGCCGGTGTATTTCATGTACGCGGGTACGGAGACGAGCGCGAAGAAGTTCGGGGACGAGTCATGCGTCTGCTTGTAGCGTCGGATTCTGTGGAAGACGCCTTTGTGGTTGGGGTGTCCTGAGACGCCGATGTGGTCGAATGAAAGCAGCTATAGGAAAAATGTGAGTAGAAGTATGGGCGTCAAGTTTGGTTGACTGACTGTGGTGACATTGGATTGCTTGACGTAGAAGCTGAGCATGTTCGAGACGACGTCTGGGTTCCATTTCAGCGTGATGTTGTCCTGCAGGTCGCTGGGGCTTGTTAGTGGGCGCCGACCGGTGTCAACAAAACAACGCACGGATGGTCAAGGATGTAAGGGATGGGCGCGCGCCGTCCTGCTCGTCGCAGTGGACAGTTCGGGAAAGGGATGGTGGGAGAAGAAGAGAATGTTG
This sequence comes from Strobilurus stephanocystis, assembly GCA_019915075.1. Lineage (NCBI taxonomy): Eukaryota > Fungi > Basidiomycota > Agaricomycetes > Agaricales > Physalacriaceae > Strobilurus > Strobilurus stephanocystis. Next base: position 1,504,636 of record JAHLMI010000010.1, read on the forward strand.
GCGCGGCTATCGGTCACCGTGGCTTTCCTGTGATGACCATCTGCAGGGTCAAGCACGCGTGCTGATTTATAAAGTGCTCGGCTCCGTGTCGGTGTTGGTTTATGCTCACTTCGTTCGCAACCACCACCACTGTAGCGCTCGTGCTGCAGGCGCACGTTTTGCCCAAGATGCCCGCAGGTAAGCCATTTTCCGAGACTCTTGCGCCTCTTCTCTCCTGCACTCTTGACACTGCAGCTGGCTTTGTCGACAAAGGGCCGACCTTTGAGCCTACTTCCAAAGCCAGCTGCAGTGCCCAGAGGGCAGACTCAATCTTGCTTCTTCTTGTATTTTCTTCACCTCCTACTCATACTGACTCTCCATACTTAGGTTGGAGAATCTGGCCATCATCAACATCAACATCCGATACCAATGCAACAGCGGACTTTCCTCTTCGAACGACGCGCTCAGGTCGCCATTTTTCCATCACGGAGGGCGCGCCAATTACCGGGCCTCGGGTTTTTGACGCGTCTACGGTTCTCGACGTTGTTTGTCGCGTAAGTTTTGCGCTACAGGCTCATGACTCAACTCAAGCCATGATAGGCCCAGGATGATTCATGGATGGCAGCAGCACTATCGTCGGAAGCTGTTGACGGCACAGATCTCGACGGGGGCATTCCCGACCATGACCTCGGTCTCTTCCCTGACGGTGTTGAAGTCAAGGGTGAAGACTTCGACGCCAGTCCTTGGCTTGCTGAGTCCGACTCACTGCTCGCCTCTTCGTCTCACACTACGGCTACCTCGTCCTCGGCTACCTCGTCCTCCACTGTGCCTTCTACGCATGGGTCTTCTACGCATGGGTCACCTAAGCGCTCGTCTATGAGCTCTCATTACTCCTTCGTGCAGCGTACAAAATACTTGAAAAATCAGAAGCAACATCGTAAGGCCCGCGCAAATCCTTCCACATCCCCGTCCAATGGCAAACGCATCACCCAACAACGCGTTGAGGAAGCTAGAGGCAACACGATTGTTGTCGAGGACTACACTTTACGCGATGCGCCCGTCACTGGTCCAGGCTGGATTGGCCGCGTTCTGAACTTGGTCAGATGGGTCCCCACACTTGTACAGGCTCTTGCTGAACCAAACATGCGCTTGGTGGATTGGGATGGCATGTAGGTATATTTTTGCTATCATTCATCTGTCTCTTACTCATCTGGGTATGCAGTACAACAATACCGATTCTTGACAGCTCACGTAGGATCATTGCTCTGCTAGGTGGACGTCCCGGCGATCAGCCTGGCAAGAAAACCGGTCTCAGTTACACGGGCGCACTGGATCTTGCCACTTCCGTCATACGTCGCATTATGAACCTTCTTCCTTTTCATGCTCATCGTAGAGGACCATGTAAGGAGCGAACCATGGGAACCTCGTACGGCGGCGGACAACCGGAGCCTATGATTCTCAGGCAGAACCCACACGAGGCCAAGTATCTTCAAGAGCTCTTATCATGTCAGGGTATGGTCAGGATCGCAAAGTGGGCCGACTGTGAGTAACACCACTTTTTTTCATGTCAACAGTACGCTAATGCTACGAAAGTTCTTTTTCAGACATATCAGCCTGATATCCACGAGCTCTGTATGGAGAGTCTTCGGACGCTGGCCACTACCTTACCAGGTGCAGCAAATCCTTTTCCTGGTGGCTTTCCGGGTACATTCTGGGCAGGTGCAACCACGAACACCGCACAGCGGAGCGCACAGAGCGCGCATGCTAGCTATGGGACAACGTGGCCGCATACCGACCAGGGCAACCTTGCCTGGGGTTGGTGTGCTGTTACAGCTCTGGGGGACTACAATCCTGATACCGGCGGTCATCTCATTCTCTGGGATTTAGGTCTTGTCATTCGATTTCCTCCGGGATCTACCATTCTACTGCCGTCCGCACTTCTTGTTCACTCTAACGTTGCTGTTGAAGCTGGGGAGGAGCGAATTTCAGTGGTACACTTTACGGCTGGCGGTCTTTTTCGGTATGTGGAGAATGGTTGCAAGACTGACAAGGCGTTCATGGAGGAAGACTATAAGAGGATGTCGGCAGAGGAGCAAGCGGAGTGGCGGCGGCGACGGGAGCAGCGTTGGGCTGAGTCGTTGAAAAAGATGACAGTCTGGCCAGAGGCGGTTGATACTAATTAGATTCTTTTTCTTGTAATTTCGTTTTCTTGATGGCGAAAACTCCGTATTTCCTCAAGCGTAGATATGTATAAATCTGTTCCATTCGTGCCCGTACCCGTACCTTCAGAAATCCCATGTAAGTACAACCGGCTTAACACGCCCGGATCCAGCGGGTAAACCAGCCTGCAACTTGACCACCGCCTCATAGGACCCTTTGGTCACTGCTACAGTCAATGTCGCCTTCTCCTTGGCCTTCTTCGCCGTATCAAAAGCCGTCTGACTTGGCGCTGAGTCGCGAGTGACAAGAATCTGGAATCTCTGGTCAGCGCTGACTCTGGCTTCGCATGCTCCCCGGTAGTCATTCAGCGCCTTTTGTGCACGAGCATTGTATGACACGATCTTATTGTCTTGTGATTTGAGGGTGCGTTTACGAGCCAGATCTGAGAATCTCTGAGCATTGGCAAATAGAAAGGTAGAGCACATACAGTTGCGCTTAACGTTTCTCGCCATATTCTCACTGGGGTGTCCGGTCTGATAGTATGGACGGACACCGAGATCCTCGATTGCCTGTAGAATGTCAGAACAAGTTCCGAAAGTCTGACAGAACTGACATTTGCAGTTGCGAAGCGGCCATAGTCGATTTGATAACCTGTTTCTATTCCCCCGACCAGGGTTAAGTGTTTGCCGTTCTGGTAGCTGAACTGGTGTAAGATTTCGATGATGTTGGTCGTTCGGTCACCAGAGATCCAAATAATCTTGGGGACCAGACTTCGCTGCCAACAGATTGCTTGAAAGGCAAATTTGCTGACAATCTTGTTCTGAACCCAATCTACGCCACAAGTTAGGATCAACGAACTTGATCAGAAGATAGCACATACCGTTCCCAACCTTTCCGCCCTTTGTGCGGATAAGCTCCAGCGTCTCATCCCAAACCTCTTGTCTCATCTCCATGCAGTACAGACTTCGCATCGCATCGCGTACTTCTTTCGGAGCCTTGCTTTCCCGAATGTTGCGAAAGAAATGAGCAATACACAGGCGTACAATGCGATGAAGATGTTCGTATGGTCCAAGATCGGACCTCAGACGGGTAGGCTCATGAAGATCTGGGGCGGGAGGAAGACATCCAGCGCGAACTTGAAGATACAATCCAAAACCTAAGATGGGAGTCAGAATCGCCTTCTCAAGATTGCGGTCTCTCACCTTTTGCTTGTCCGCCCCCTTGATCAAGGGTAACGAGCAAGACACAATCATCGTAGTCTTCCAAGTATACCCCAACGAGATGTCTCCATCTCATTCTTGACCCGGTGTCCGTCTCGACAAGAGCATCGATTTCCTCAAAGATTAGCTTGTGCAGCTCAGCCGTTTGTCGCGTAATGAAGACGCGCGCAAAGACAACACCTGTACTACTGATCAAACGTACTCAAGTGGGTGAGAAAGCGAACCCTTACTCATTTGATTGATTCGATCCCAAGCACCAATCTCAAACTCATGCCACCCCGCCACTCTCTTGTATGAGGCGTCGAACTGAATGTACTGAGACTGGCGCATGCGACGGCTTCCTTCCGGGGCCATACATATGATGATTTTGGCCGTGTCTTCACCGTCCGAAGAGGACGAGTCTTCATCCTCTGGGTGAATCGCTAGACTACGCGCGTCCACTGTCAAGTACTTGCGAATATATCTTGCTTCCACGGGATAGGTCTCCACCTCGATCCTGTACAGGTTGAGCATGCCTAATTGGTAAAATTAAGTCTTGCGAGTCAGGCAAAGTGAGTTCTGTCTCACCCATCCAACCTGTTCCCTCTGGATACGCCTCTTGCTTTGCCTGGCGGATGTACATCGCCAGATGAGACTGGTTCGCCAAAGATATGTGAACGTCGGCCAGCTTGGCGGTGGGGTTGTCCGGAAAGCACTTTGCGACATACGCGGTGACCACCTCATGCTGGATGAACCGACGCGGGGTCAGTGAAGCCAGAGAGCCGCCCATATCTCCGAAGAGGGAAAAGATCTGCTGTCGAAGAAGGGGTGGGGTTTTTGTGGGAAGTGGAGGCGGATGGGTGTGAGCTCCCTGTAGAAATACCAGAACGTAGGGACACTCTTGACGGAACTGTTCCAAGGGCTCGAAGATATGGATCTTGACGGAGCATCCAAGAACTTCCAACCTTCCCTGCTCCAGAAGGCCACTATCGGAATTGCGATGGTCAAATGCTATTAATCATTGGATGAGTTATGAAAGATCAAAAATCTGACAACTTACGGCAATGATCTCTCTTGGAGGTGTAGTTTGCAACCGTTGTGCAATCGACGAGTGGCCCGTATGCTTCCGAGTAGGCCTCCTCCTCAATGCGCTCAATCTCGGCGGTATCGTCGGTGAAGACTGCCTCCAGGTATCCAATATCCAGGTGACAACCGTCAATGGTCTGAAAATGGTGGTCTTGGCTAACATCGCTATCGTAGTATTCGCACCTGCACTGGGATCAGAGCGAGCATGAGGAGGGAAAGAATACTGACTGGAGACACGCTTTGGATTGCTCATTCAACTCAAAGACGATGCGACCATTGCAGCGCCCAGGCCGTTCCTTGGTGCGAGCAATTCCAAACTTTGTCCGCCTTGCTGCAGATTGCTCCTCAAAGATGTCCTCGGTCTTCCACTCCTCCGCATGACATCCGACGCGACGCAGACCCGTTATCAAGGCAGCGGTCCTCTCGAAAACATGGTAGTCGGGGCGCTGGAGCGCCATCCGATGCTCCGTATCGGTGGCCAATCGTTCGAATATATCCTGGCGTGTTGCGGCCAGATGAGGCTTTGTGAACTTCTCCTTGTCCGCGTACGAGCAGATCTTGGACCCCAAACCTACCCAAAGGTGTCAATCTGGGAACGAATAAGAGAATAGTGGTACATACAAGTATAATGGCTAGAGACACAAGGCACCTTTTCGCCTCGAGTATCCTGCAGTAGCTGAGTGTACCGTAGATCCCCGGCGATGGTTTGGCCGCCCGGTTTTCCGAACGAGTATACAAAGTTCTCCATAGGCAACACCCAGTGTGCAGGATCAAGACGAAAGCGGTAGCCAACAGGCTTGGTTTCCCCAGACTCGGGATACTCAACATAGGCGTTGACTTCGTTATAGGTATACAGCGTCTGCAGAACGGTTTTGCGAGTTGCACGAACATCATGCGAAACGGTCGCGTGTGAGGTCGAGCTGTCAAAGACGCGGGGATATAACTTGTGCGGTACAGGAGGCGCGTTGGCAAGTGCTGGCAAGATACTAGCTAGGGAGGAAAGTGAGTCCTGAACGTGTGCTGGAGCCCGAACGCTTCCGTGCCGTTGACCGTGAAGGTGAAGCCGTTGAATAAGAGGGAGGATGTCGACTTCAGGAGGCCCAGTGAGCAAGGACGCGATGTTCATCGGTGGACAAGAATATTCATTACAGACATTACTACAGAGAGGTGAGTTTAAGAGCCACCCATGAACAACCTAGAAGCTCACCAGAGGCTGATATACTCAAAGACTGTCACCACACCCCACTCAAGCCCTCAAATAACATGACAGGAAGTTTCCCAGTATCCAGCCCGCTCACATCGCAGAGACTCGCGTCCTTGGATCGTCGTCGTCATGCCCTCAACTCCGAAGGCGCACCAGATGCTCCCATGCGTGCTTGGGACGCGAATCTGAGCCCTGTCGGGGATATCGTTGCATCTCCAGATTGGAGGAGGCGCCAGATGGACAGGCAATAAAGTGGCAGCTGTCAAGTGTTGGAAAAGAGCGCAAACCGAACTGGGGACGAGCTCTGGGCCTCTGGCGGGCCGGACGATGACACGTGAGCCGGTTACTCAGTGGATATTTATCCGCTTGGTCAGACATCTCAAGGGACTCCTAGGTCTTCGCTGTCACCGGCTGCCTGATCGAATAAGAGGACTTTGCAGGTTCCTCACAGAAGCTGCATGACGACGTGTAACCACGTGGAACGGCTGCCACGGCGGAGATCCAGCTAACTATCTTGCCGACATGATGCCGACACGCAACCGACACGCGTCCTTATTTGGTACGACTCGGTGTGCTTGTGAAGTATACTCGTCTGGGCGTGCACGCCCGCGTGTGAGAGTGCGGGCTCTGCCTCGCTATCAACGTGGTCATAGCTACCGCCACGGCGAACTGTCTCGTAGGAACGTTGATGATTATCAGGATGGGTAAGATTTCTGTGATCACCGTCCGCCGCGATATCCGCAGTTCGCGAGGCCCTGGACACAACGTTGACCGTGAGGCTGGAGCAGATATCGGCAAAGACGAGTCACTCATTCGCGGGTCGTAGTCATGAAATACGAAGTCACAAAAGAAGCCTGTATGCTATGGAGAAGAAGGGAAGTAAGAAAACCCTTTTTCGATACGCCGAGGTCAGACCACCTGCGTCTTGTCTTCACGACTTGGCTGCTCCTCATCGCTGTGTTGCCCTACGGCTTTATTATCTGATTCATTGCCACCAATGGCCTGGGTGAAGTCCTGTCAGTGTTATCAGTGCTTCATCGAACATGCAAAACAAGGAAGACTCTACCGTCATGACAAACACTTCCGCGTCGCGATCTGACACCTCATTGGTCGTTCTTGATGACATGCCGCGAGCGCTTGACATGACCTTTAACGCTTCTGATTGCCTTGAGTTGACCGGTAAGTCATTGCCACTATCACTCCAGAATGCACCTGGAGCAATGTTCGTCGATGGGAGTGAAAGCGAAAGCGTGTTACACGCCACATCCGTGAGTTGGTCCTGAAACATCGGGGCACGGGCATTCAATGTTGCCATCAGGACGTTCGAGTATCTGTGCATGTGATGTAGACTCGGAATTGAGTACGGAAGCCTGAAGACACACAGTTTCCCGAGTACCATAAACCTGTAATATCGAAGGCACTTTGTTAGTTGCGTAGGGGGCCAAATCACGGTAAGATGCGACATACAGAATGAAATGAAAGTTGTATTGTCTGCAGGACAGCCAAAGTATGAGCTCGAGGAGTGCACCGGCTGTGGTCACCACGCCGGTCTCAATAGTGAACCTGATCAGTCTGCTAATCATGCTGGCAGTGCGTTCAAAGTGACTTTGCGCCCTTCTGCGTGAGAGCTATGAGAGAATATCAGAGGTTAGCGTGGGCATGATGTTGGAAGCTCACTATGTAGACAAGGGAGGCCGTTATCAAGACATCACACGCTGCACTGCCAGACAGCCAAGCCTATGGATGTGAATGTGAATCCGAGGGATTATGCTGTAGGCAAACTTGACAACGTACACTGATTTCAGGAACCAATGTAAACAGATCTTCGATTCGTCCGCCACGAACAAAGACCTTGGAGAGGTTCAGATGTCAAAAACTTGTTCAGGACAAGCACTGACTTTGATACTGTAATAGAACGAAAATGCCGCAGTCATCAACGATACCTAACCAGATGTCAATATGAGTACGAGTCCGAGTCCTTGCCAGCCTTAAGATCGAGACGCACGGATTGAATAAGAACTGGCAACCAGACCGACTTGGTCAACATATATATGCGCCAGACATAGAAGGTCTGGGCCATCATAGCAACTGTGGCATATGTGTGTTCAGCATATGATCAAAGCAGTGACGAGACGTACTCACTCAGTGAATTCAGCTCCCCTAACGGTCTCCACGACCAATCAATGTAGACAAGAGTATCAATATCGCCCCATCCTGGCCCATACGCATTCCAAGCGCTAATGCTCATGACAACGGTGAATGCAGTTTCGATGGCAAACAAACCCCATACTAGCTATGCATCTAGCACAGTAGAAGCACAGGACGCGATTCACGTACCAAAGACCTTCAGACCGCGACGATCTTTCGGAAATGTTTCCGCGTACATGTCTGCAAGGATGTTCAGTGACGGACAATGCTCTTGAGAGCGGATACATACAGACTTGAACAAGAAGGACTCCATACAAGCAATAGCTCCACATATACCCAAGAATCTAGAAAGACGCCATGAGCAGTGGAGACACATCTCATGAAACATACATACCATAGGACCAGTGCTATGCACACAGCAAAAGACATTCAGGAATCAAAGTGTACCACAGCAAATGAAAAACACCGACAGTAAACCAAGATTCTGACCGGGGAGTTGGAATGGGGCCATGATTTCTTGTGAAGAAGATCCGAGTGAAGGAACCACAAGGTCTATATACATGTGCGTTGTCGCACATTGCCACGCCACAGTGGAAAAGAGACATCTCAGATCTGATATCTATTCCGTCATCACCACTGGATGGTGGGTTCGAAGACGGGGATCAATCACAAAGAAGACGTGAGCATGCATTTTGAAGTATAGATAACAGCTCGTATGTGTAGCTCGTGCTAAGTGAGTCCGGAAATTGTTCCATTATGATCATCATTGCCAGAGGGAGTGCCGGCAAAAGAGGACAATCACGAAGGAGACTTTGACATGCGGTTCGAGACAGGGATAACAGGTGGTCGAATGTATAGGCATCGCTAGGCAAAAGTCGGGCAAAAGGGAGAAGTGTGTGGTGTTTGAGAGGATTCCCAGCCGTTCGTCATTCTGCACGGATCGTGATCATCGAGTCATGGACAATTGAGTGAGTGAGTGTGTGCGAAGGCTCCCCGCGGAACGCCATTTGCGAACGTCCGCGGTCCTACGCTGGCGTGATCCCGGCTTACATCACGCTCCGTAGGCCGTCATCCCCAGTAAGTTTGCGAACGGCAAGTCAAGTCGGCGCCTCCTCGCTGGTTAGACTGGGCAAAATGCAATCCACCTTCAGAGAAATTGATGAGTGCGGTGGTCCGTGCGCTGAAATTCGAACACGGGGTTCAAAGAGCCGGCTTCCACCGTCTATACTCCGGGTACGCACCACTGTGATGAGTGACATCCGTGAACAATGTTCATGGGTCCGAAGCATGGGGGTACGAAGTTGCCAGAAGTCACAGATGGCAGTACAGCTTCACTATGTGGGCCGCCGGAATGCAAGATCAATGACAAGACACTTTGCACGACCCAGATGTAGGGCTGCAAGTGAGAAGCAGACAGGACTGGCGTCGTCGCGTAAGAACAGACGCCGAACCAGCTCGTTACGCGAGTGGACACCGTAGTCATGATGCCGCTGTAAGAAGCATTGTATGATACCGATGTGTGGCATCAGTCGACTTGAATAGCTTTGAATGAGGAAGGCTGCGAGAAAAGATGCATCACGAAGGAAGAGATGCATAGCATATTGAATTCATTCTGGCAAGTAACCTGACAATTTGAAATGAGTATGAAAACTTGGTATATGTTGTCAGTCGGTCGGATGCGCAGATGCTGTCAAAAGATTCTGATTCTGAGAAGTCTCCAGAATCCCAGACGACGTTTTCTGAGAAACCGAAACACATTCACCCTGGAGTAGATGTCACCGTTCAATGGATCATGTTCTCATTGCAAGACAGGCGTATGTAGTAGCAAGAGCTTGACCTAGTGTGCTCTGAAAGTCGGAGGAGAAGAGCGAAGACATGCCGAGTACAACTCTGCGTACGGCAGAGCCCTTGCATCATTGGTGTCATGTGATGGCCTTCAACTTTTGCTCTCGTCCCCGGCCTGCATTGCCCTGCAACCCGTCGATGATCGTATTGGACGATGGCATCTTTTCCCTTTCCCGTGGCGGGTGCATCTCCACATCTGCCTCGTCCTGAGACTCATCAGAACGATGGCATCAGGTTCACCCTTGGCCGAACCGCAAGCTTGTGGGACAGTTATCTCACACGCCATCCTGACTCACCGCATTTGAGCGCGCCATTCTATCCCCCACCTTGCACACTCCCATCATGTCCCTCCCACACGACATTGACGCGGAATACGACATCGTTTTCGCCGGTGGTGGGACTGCCGCATGCGTGACCGCCAGCCGACTCGCCTCAGCTGCGCCTGACCTCCGCGTCCTAGTCCTGGAAAGTGGTCCGTCCACCGAAGGAAAGCTTGAGCATATCCAGCCAGGGCGGTTCACTAGTCATCTTGCGGCCGGTAGCAAGACCATGCAGTTCAACGTTTCCCAACCGTCGGAGTACTTGACCGGGCGCTCTGCCATCGTTCCCTCCGGACGCTGCATTGGCGGAGGATCGTCAGTCAACTTCATGCTCTACAATCGTCCCGCTACGTCGGATCTGGACGCTTGGGGCGAATTCGGAAACCCGGGCTGGTCGTCGAAGGATCTCATTCCTCTCTTCCGGAAGGTGCGACGCCGTTGCCTGAAATTCCTGCATGCTAATTGAGTTGGGCTGTCCAGTTCGAAACTTACGAGATAGCCCCTGACAGTGAGACACACGGAAGCAATGGACCTCTGAAGGTTTCCTTCGGTGGACCTGGGGCTTGGACGGATATCCATAGGCAGTTTTTGGACATAGGTCCCAAGTTTGAGAAGGGTCGTCCTCTTAGCGATGAAGGGAATAATTTCGACGAGGCGTCTGTTAACGTCTTCTACGTGAATCTCTTTGATCATCCCTACGCGTCGAACTCTGATCTGACCTCGCACAGAACATGCCGAAATGGATTTCAAGTGATGGTCGTCGCTCTGATGTGGCGCATCACTACGTATATAACAAGGGCCTTCAAAATCTGTCAGTGCTCGATGGATGTTTGGTCAAGCGCGTTGTGTTCAAGTAGGTCCAGGCTGACCCTCAATTCATCACGCCTCTCAATCAGTCACCACAGAAATGGTCGTGCGACCGGTGTGGAGTACCTCTTTGACAAGCGCGTATACCCATCATCACCACAGGATGTGCAAACCGTGCATGCAAAGAAGCTCGTGGTTGTCTCTGCCGGTGCGATGGGGTCGCCGTTGGTCCTTGAGCGTTCTGGCATCGGTAGCGCGGAAGTGATGGAAAAGCTGGGTATCTCGGTCCTCTCGGAAGTTCCTGGGGTGGGTGCCGACTACCAAGGCAAGTACCTCTTTATGTCTGCTATCTGCACCTTGAGTTACCTGTGTCGATAGACCACCTGTTATATACGATGCCCTACATCGCGGACCCAGCTATCGAGACGCTTGATCCCCTCTTCCGCGCCGAAGCAGATACTTGTTCGAAACTGGCGCAGCAATGGCAGGAGAATGGTGGTGGTCGTCTGAGCGGAAAGTCAGTATCGTCTTGACAGATCGCCCTATGCTGACGCCGTATAGCGCTTGCGATGGAGTGATCAAGATGCGACCTTTACCCGAGGAGCTGGAAGGCATGGGACCTGAGTTCGTCGAACATTTCAACAAGTCCTTCGCCGATAAGCCCGACAAGCCGCTCCTCTGGTTATGTGCATCTTCAGGGTATGCCTTTGTGATCATCATTGACTCCCGTTCTGAGGTTCGCGCAGTCTTCCAGGCAATCAAACCAACCTTCCCCCCTTAAACTATGTTTGTAGCGCCATCTTTTTGGTGCGTTTTACACAAAGCGGTACTTCGTCACTCTCATTCATGTGCAGGGGTATCCCGAATGCCGAGGAAGTCTGCACATATCGAACGAGGACCCATACGCTCCTCCTGATTTCAAGTCTGGTTTTCTTTCCAAGTTCGTTTGCTCTGTTCATCTCATCTCAAAGGCTCACTGCTGCTATAGATCTGTCGATGTTGCTGCTCTTCGATGGGGCTACAAGAAAGGGCGCGAGCTAATCAGGCGTCTGCCAGCGCACCGAGGCGCTCTCACACCCGCTCACCCTCAATTTGCTGCCGACAGTCCCGCTGCGCTTGTGGATCAAGGTCCTGTTCCCCTGGATGCGCCGAAGATTGTGTACTCGGCCGAAGACGATGCGGCTATCGACCAGAACATCAGGCAGATGGGTACGTCAGTCGCTAGAACCGTACAATCCTCTCGCTGATAAGACAATCCAAGTTCAAACCACTTGGCACTCGGTGAGTCTCCTGACTTGAACCTTGTTGACAAGCTGCTTAACAGGCTATGCGTAGCTTGGGACCTGCGCCATGAAACCCTTGGCGCAAGGCGGAGTCGTTGACAGCAAGCTGAATGTGTATGGTGTCAAGGGACTGAAAGTCGCTGATCTGTCCATCGCCCCATCGAATGTTCACTCGGTATGTCAACCTCAATGAATTCTAGCGTCTTCAGAGGCTGACCGCTCGATTCTTGCAGAATACTAACTCTGCTGCGATCGTCATCGGGGAGAAGGCTGCCCTCATTATCGCAGAGGAACTGGGAATCGAGGGAGTTTAAGTTGTAATGAAACAAAGGCGTCGGGCTAGAAGTGAGAAATCCATCCCGAGTACAAAAACTCAAGGAATGTAGTATTATTGATATTAGTGACACTATTGACGTCGGGCGACAATGCCCTTCTCGAATCCCCTAGAGTCGCTATCCAGGGTACATCCGATAGTCGTGCTTGATGGTACACTGGCACGCTACTCGCGTCCCGAGGTTGTGATCTCAACCGTGCACTCTGGTCGACAAATCCTCGCCTTGAGCCTGCGCTCATCGGACAAGGTCAACGCGATGCCTATGAGTTTATTGTAGAACAGTCGGCCAATCCTGGGAACGTCAAGTGGACGAGCCCAGCTCCGCGCTCGATCCTGAGGGAGAGGCACAACTCTCGAGAGGGGAAGACGATGATCTTCGTGACACACCGCTTCGGTCATGCGTGTACGTTGTTCTCAAGCTGAAAATTTGACCTTGATTGCCGAGATACTTAGGTGTATGAAAGACGGAACGGTCGCTGAATCTGGAACGCATGATGCGCTCATGGCGAGTATGCGAAGTTGTATAACATTCAGGCGAGCGCATTCAAGTCAGAAGCTGGTTAGAAATGCTGGTTTTATTATGGATACAAGGACTTCATAGACGAATCACCGGACTCCAATTTTGTAGTTGGAGCAGGACTCACCAAGAGTCTAATACACAATGCACAATAAATTGCACCATCCTTCCCGTATCCACCGTCAGAGAACAGTGGATGCACCAGTACTTCGCCACCGTTCCCCGGGAGCAATAAGTAGTGAATTCCGGACATGGTGCAACACCGGGATGCCGTCAGGATTAGTGAGATGACGGACGGATTGTTAAGCCGCTGCACTTGTCACCGCTCCCGGCAGCATGTCTCTCCGAGAAGACAGGGAGAAGCTCACGGTGCCACGAGAACAACGGGAGACGCAGAGACATGCGGTGGATTCGGAGGGATGAGGGATAAAGGTGGTAGGGTGGGACAGATTGCGCACCGATATGAGAAGAGCCTGCCAAGGTCGGGAGGGCGGGCAGCATGACTCGGACAGCGGGGTGCGGCGATAAGTCACTGAGTGATTGATAAGATAGTCAGTGGTCAGCACGAAAGTAATCAATTCAAAGTAAACGTTATCGAACCCCAGTAACCCGGAGCGGACGGATGTTTCTGCTTCCTTCCTGCGTTGAGACGTTTATAAAGAGCCAACGCGGTCCAGCATGCACTCCAAATCACTGCCACTGCCCACATGCAGACAACCTACGATCGATCGCAGTACTACTCCTCCTCGACAGAGGAGCAGCGCAGCACCCACTACATGACTCGGAGCGCGTACCCACCATCCAGGCGTTCATCGCTGTACTACGCAGCCCCATCATCATCCCCCACGCCATCACTATACGGCGCGTTCCCATCTGCAAAACGCAGAGCATCATTCGACTCGTGTTCATCTCCTTCCCTACCATTACCATCGGAAGAGGAAGACGAGGACGAGGATTATTCAGACTCAGAGACGGAAGAAGACTCGGAGGTGGAGAAGCAGCTCAGACTGTCGTGTTCAGAGGTTGTGAGACGGCAGTTCCAGACACTGTCGTTCACTGTGGGCTTTGGGGTGTTTCGAGCGCGTCGGCGGATCAGGAATGCTCTTCATCGTAAATGAGCGAGCAGTCATATTCGCCCAGTCAGCATCAACATACCCACAACGCGTCTCACACATACCCACCATCGGCATATACTCCACCACTAGTTATAATCTCCGTATCAATAGTAGTAGCCCTTGCGGCTTTAGCACCAATATGTTTTCTGGATCGCCTGCATCTGTCAGAAACATACGATTCGGGCGGTAGCGCTACATAAGCGAAGCGGTGAACGTCAGTGATCGACATCCAGGTATCAGAGCGGCGAACAAACTTGCAACGCAAGCAGCCAACCTGGTCGGGGCGCGGACCCTGAGGCCCTACTGACGGTATCCCCTGGAAGGGATTTGCGTACAAGTACCTCAAGAACGACAAACGACAGGCCACGGAAATGGACCTAGGACGTGTGAGACAAGACCTGAACGGAACAGCACTAGAGCTGGATGTCCAGAGCTCAGTAAGAAAGCACACGCAATTGAAGCATTTGGAGATCCTAGCTCATGTGGCGTCGGGAGCACGTCCTCCTGGAAAGCAGCATCAGACGTCTGGGGAATAGCGAGAACGATGACCGGTGAGAGCTGGCATACGCTGACATTCTAGGGTGTTGAAAAAAGCTAGGATCCGAGGGCGCACGCCTAATGCGATACAAGAGACGTATGGGGCTGGGAGATGATCCAAATCAGTACCAGACCGAAAACGAAATAACAAACAGGCTACGTCTAGCATCATGTGCATGAACGCATATTAACCCAACCTCCTTCCCTCCTGTTCGTCGACTCGGTGTTACATCGAGTTCTGAACATCAGACCGTCTAGCTTGCTTCCAAGAGGAAAAGAGATGGTGAGCGTGCACACGGAAGTAGACGCATCCAACACACCCATGAATGACACGGGCAGCCAGTCGCCGAGGCAGAGGATCAATGGCGCGACTGGTCGAGAAGATGAGACAGCTTTTAGTCGTCTTGATTACATACGACCGGGGCACGATCAGTGGCGGTGCAAAACACTTTTTCTCCTTCCACGTCGCAGGAAAGCGCACAATGGCCCGTTCACCGCCTTCAGGCTCGGTCTGCTCCTCCGCTCTTTCTATGGTCAACGTCAAGCGCCCAAATCGATGTCCGGCAGACTAGCCTTCCTTACGTGAATGGCCTCGTTCATTCGATGAGCCCTCCGGCGGAGTTGACCAATATCACTGTGTCACTGTTTCCCATGTCATGATCGCGGCGCAGCTGGCTCGAACGTCGGATTGAATGGATTCGTCATGCCGAGACATTCGTTCCCTCATACCTTGCGGCAAGGTGGCTACATCTATAATAGCCTAGCTCTGCGCACCGTTTGACCTTTCCCCTCATCGCATCGCAGTCAACACGATGATTCTCAAATCAACGCCTGTCCTCCTCGCTCTGGCGCTGTCGGCGCAAGCACTCCCTCAACCACTGGACTGGTTCTTGGCTACTGCCAAGCAGGAGGCGCTCGAGCGCTTTACGCAATTCGTCATGCCTCAATCGCCGAGCACTGGGCATCCCCCGCCACCTGGCGCCCCAGGAAACAGGACAATTTATCAGGTCATAAGCGGGGACCCAACGTAAGTCTAGCATTGTCCTGAATACGCGCTGTCGATGCTCAACGAGGCTTCCAGATTCTCCCGCCTGGCCAAAGCGATCGACTTTAGCGAAGAGATCGTCCCGCTGCTCAATGATACTACTTCGAAGTAAGCTTTGCAACGTCGATGTGGGGCTCACTGCTTATGCCTACACAGGTATACCTTCTTCGCGGTCCCCAACTGGGCTTTGAAGCGACCTACACATCATGTCGACTTTACTGGTGATAATGATCTCCAAGAATCGTACGATCTGTCCACTGTCCTGCACGACCTCGAGACCTTCCAAGATACCGGATTTGACGACGACGACGAAGAGAAAGAGCGGCGTCGCAAGTTCTTCAAAAAGGTCGTGACCGCCATATTGTCCTACCATGTCCTGCCAGCCGAGCTTC
The DNA here is from genome assembly GCA_019915075.1 of Strobilurus stephanocystis. NCBI lineage: Eukaryota > Fungi > Basidiomycota > Agaricomycetes > Agaricales > Physalacriaceae > Strobilurus > Strobilurus stephanocystis. Next base: position 1,520,607 of record JAHLMI010000010.1, read on the forward strand.
CTTGGACCCGACTCCAGGAGATCTCCACGTATCCGACCAACTTCTCGCATAGTCATTCTTTGGACGGAGAGCCGCAGAGGATAAGCGTACAGAGCTCGCTCCTGCCCCCGAGCGTGGTGGTGAATCTCTACAGCAAGGTCGTGCGTCCGAATCTGCCTGCGGCTAATGGTCTGTTCATTCGCGCCACTTCTTTTGAACACAGTCACTAACCAATTGATGATGTAGGTGTCATCCATGTAGTGAACCATCCCCTCCTCCCGCCCTTGCCTGCGTTCTCCGAGGTCTTCCTGGTCCCCAGTCACTTCTCCTACTTCGTGCGTATCTTTCCCTCACATACTCAGCGAGATCTCACAAACAAAACCGCAGACATCAGCCTTCCAGCGCGTGCAACTCGCAGACGAGCTCGACCTTCGCTGGGTGCCCGGCAAAGACACAGACGAGAAGGGCTCGATCAAGGGCTCGACCACCGCTACGTCCTTCGTGCCCACCAACCAAGCGTTCGAGCGCCTCCCCAAGAAGCTCCAGTTGTTCCTGCACTCGCCGTTCGGCGCTAGGGTGTTGAAGAAGCTGTTGCAGTTCCACGTCGTTCCTGGGTTGAGCGTGCATAGCGGTATGTGTCGAGTTTTGCGAAAAAAATCTTTGCTGATGCATATTCCGTGTAGATTATGTGTACAACGCGACTTCGAAAGAAACAGTCACCCTCCCGCCGTCCAAAATTCGGCCTTACGTCCCTTGCGACGACGAGCTGCTGTTCTCGGAGTTTGCACCCTCCCTCGCCGTCCCCGTCGACACGCACGTGCCCAGGGTGATCACGCCCATCTCCTCCGTGCACACCACCCTCCCCACCCTCCTCGCGAACCACACCATCCACCTCGAGGTGGCCAAGTACAATGTGTCCATCCCGCACACGGGCCTGCACACGACGGTGACGAAGCTCTGGGCGAATGGGGTGAAGGTGAAGTATCCGGATGTGGTTGCGCTGAATGGGGCGGTGCATGTGGTGGGGAGGTTTTTGGATCCGAGGGGGAAGGGGAAGGAGGAGGAGGAGGAGGAGGTGAGGGGTTGGTGGGAGGGAAAGGGAAAGGGTGGGGAGGGTGGGGAGGGTGGGGAGTGGGAGGATTGGGAGGATTGGTTGGTGGATTGGGCTGAGAAGAATTGAGCGGGCACGGACGATGATAATGAATATGTCGGCGAGGACAAGAACTGATTGTAAGTTTGTACAAGTATAGTTTTGAGTGTAAATGTACACGTAGGTGAGGTGTATGTATGACAATGGATTCACGATGGCCAGCGTGTGGCGGAAGTGATTGCTCGAGGTGTGTGGCGTGTCATCATTACAGAAACATGCCTACTGATGAACATGCCAACGCGATCGCGAACAGTGTTGGTTGTAAATGAGGTCGCGCATGTGGCGGAAATATAAGTTATCTGATGGTGTATGATCGTCAGGCACTGGGTGTGTGTTTGCCTGGAAACAGTTACAATTGGATCTTCAGACTCGTGCCACGGGAACAATGGCTGCTCGACTACCCACTTGTCCCGGTCTACACGATCCGGACCACGACACGCGACGGACCGCGACCACACCTGACAACGCGCATGCTACCTGATTTCCCGTGGACCGTGCATCATATGGCGCCTTCTTCCACCTCACCTTCCGCGTGCGCAAAATATCTGGATAAATAGTCCTCGCAACCTTCTGACTGGGCAGGCACGACGACAACGCGATGGTAAACCTCGGGAATATATTCCCAGATTCGTATTTAAGCCACGAAAGCTTGTTTTGCCTCCCCACCTGCAACCATGTTCTTCAAACACGCCTTGGTCGCCTTCCTTAGTGCCAGTGTGGCTGTCGCGGCACCGACTGTGTACCTTGCTGGGGATTCTACGATGGCTACCACCGGTGCCGGTGATGGCGCCACTGCTGGTTCGTCCGACTCTTCCCTGCCTGCGAGTTCGATGACCTACTGGTACATACATAGGATGGGGCGCGTACCTCGCCAACTACATCAGCCTCAAGGTCGTCAACGACGCCGTCGGCGGCCGCTCCGCGCGCAGCTACACCCGCGAGGGACGCTTCACCGCCATTGCCAACGTGGTGAAGGCGGGCGATTATGTCGTGATCGAGTTCGGACACAACGATGGCGGGAGTCTCAGCACGGACGACGGGCGCACGGATTGTCCTGTGGGTAGTGCGGGGTATGCTACGACTTGTACGACTGTTTACAAGTGCGTTTCTCCCCTACCCCGTTCCTCGTCCAAGTTTGGTGTCTGATGGACTTTGGCAGCGGCGTGACAGAGACCGTCCTGACATACGAGGCGTACCTCGTCAACGCCGCCAAGCTCCTCACCGCCAAAGGCGCCAACGTCCTCATCGCCTCCCCTACATCCAACAACCCCTGGGAATCTGGCTCGTTTGTCTACAGCGCCAGCCGCTTCACCACGTATGCGCAAGACGCGGCATCCGCCACTGGGGCGCTCTTCGTCGACCACGGGCTGTACGCGGCTGATGTGTTTAAGAAGTTGGGCGCGACGGTGGTGGACGGTTACTACCCGAATGATCATACGCATACGTCGCCTGCGGGCGCGAACGTTGTGGCGAGAGGGTTTGTGTTGGCGTTGGAGGCTACGACGTCGGGGTTGAAGAGTTATATCACACACGATTAGTCCACCGCACACTAATAGTCTAAATCTACTATATCTCTCTTGGCAAGAAGTGTGTACATAGGTTCGGCGCACCGTCTCATTATCCAAGTCGTACATAGTCAGCACCAAATCTTCAGATTGTTGGTGAAGCTGCGCTCCACTGCATAAACGCAAACCTCAGACTCCCACTCCATGTCCTCAAGCTCCCCGACCATCTCCCGCGCAGCCAGGTCTGAACCTGGTCCCCTCATCTCGTACTGCAACTCCACATTGGTCCTGTACTGCTTGCCAGCAACAACAGGATACCCAGACCAGGTGGCGTCAATGATATCAATAAGCATGTCTCTGCATCCTTCACAGACTAGCTCCCACTTCTTCAATTCCCAATCACATTCGCAACCTTCGACCGGGGGGTAGGGTATCCTGAAAGTGACTTCTTCCAGGGCTGGGAATGGTGGGCTCGCAGACCACAGGAGATTGTTTACGACACGCAGAGACGGGATGTGGCGCTTGTAAAAGTTCTGGATCTCCGTGACATTGACGATCAAATTTGACACCCAAGTCCAGTTGGATCCGAGGCGGGATAAGAGGGTGCGTAGTTGGACGAGGCTACGAGGGGGTTCTGTCGACGCGCCCTCCTTTTCCCAGAGGGGTGTTTGTACCACAATCTCCACTGTGGGAGACACGGCGTTCAAGTGCATGCGCTTGCCGAACTGCTGGATGGCGGCCTCCCATTCTGAGAAGTCATATCTCCCGACTCGGAGCCACGAGATGCTGAGCTCTTCCAAGTTTGGGCAGTCGATGTACGAAAGCGGCGTGAAGGAGGGAAGCCGCAGCGAGCGCAAGCACTTGTGTGTCATAAAAAGGTCGGCCTCAGTGTCCACACCTACCTCCTGTACAAGATCTTCACTGTCGTCGATGTACTGAGCGTAGAAGGATGTGTTTAGTAAGTGCAATTGTTCCAGACTCGGGCAGGCATGCAGAAAGCGCCAGGCCGAAGAGAAGCGGTGGTAGAGAAGGTCAAGTGTGAGATGCGTGAGTTGGGCCCATGGGAACGCAGCAACGCTTTCTGGGCCGAAGAGTGGCAGCAAGGGAGTTGGTGGTTTGACTAGAGACCTTCCGTTCCGTGCACATTTCTCTCCTTCTTCTGTGGCACTATGGAAGTCAGCGGTACGGTATCGTAATCCCAATTTGCGAAGCCTTGGAGACTCCCTGAACGGCTCAATAACAGCGCGCAGGTCGAAGTCATCAGTACTACGAAGGTCCTCCGGTTCAAGAGTCAAGTGTAGCTCCTCGAGCTGGGGAAAGCGACGATCCGCAATGTTGGCCTGGGCTGGGAGCCATTCAGAGGTGTAGAAGCGAAGCGCCACACAGCGCCATTGATCGGTCTTTGCGAACAAGTCCTGAACAAAGACTACGCCATCGATATCCCAGCCTCCCCATCGATCTGGAGAGCTCATCCCAAGGCAGAAGTATAGAGGGCTGCTTCTGGCGTGCTCGAGAGCATGCCGTACCAGCGACATGTAGTTGAAATGGTCCTTCCAGGAGACACGACTATCATGCGCGAAGGAGGACCACAGGACGCTGGTGTCCAGCGCCACTTTTCTCCATCGTCGACACACCCAGGAAAGCGTCAAGGGATCCGACCGCTCGCGGGGTTTGAGACCTTCGTAGGGCGTGAGCCTCCAGGTGCCAACAGCATACAGGAAGATCTCGTGCAGTAGCTCGCTGGGGAGCCAATGTACGAAAGGGATGATTGACAGAAGCTGCTGGAGTTCCTTGGAACTTGGAGTCCTTTGGTCGATTGTTCCGTCCAGAACAGAAACCTCGGATGACACCAACGGTGCGGGTCCGGACTGCATTGTGGCGCTGTGTTCTGCTATGTTGTTCCGCAGTTCGTGTACGATGGACTGCAGCTCTGACATGTAAAGGGTGGCGACGTCGTACGTGAGGGGCCGGCCTCGGTGCAGGGAATTGCGAGATGGTAAAGCTGGACATGATGGAAGGAAGATGACCTGGGGCTTTGACCACAAGATCCCCAATTTTATATGTTGCTATTGTTGCTTACTCAATGTTGTGTAAATCTCGGATCGTCTACGGTCTACCTATGCTCGTTAGCCGACATCATCAATGATCCGGGTAAGCAGATCGCAGATCAACTCGAGACTCAGCCCATACAAGAGCCGTGAAGTGAGAGACTCAGAATTCAGCGCACCCGTCAGCGCGCCAGGATGAGAGCTGCTTGTTAATATGACGCATAAAATAGAAACTCCGAGACAGACCACGACGCTGGATATGGGACAAAAGAATAAAGACGCGCCACACGATGAATGATGAGTAAAATAGATGGCCAAACTCGTGGTCATTCGAGACAGCTGTACACGATAGCGACGCAAACAAAACGATATGCGTAAAGGAGTCCAAGATATAGTCCTACATCATACGGTCCTTTTTCGCTTGGGACCAGACTTCGCCGTCGCGAGAGGAGTCGTTGCCACCAAACTTTCCTTCGTCTTCATGACATCCTCCAGCGACCTCGATACCTCCAGCGTATACGCGCCAATGACTTTCTCGTCCGCTATACTACAAGACTGGTACTCGGCCGGTGCACACTCTCTGACCCACTTCTTAACGTCCAGACCCTCATCCTCCGTCGTACGAGATCGTTTCGAGGACCTCTCGGAGTCCAGGTCACTGTACGATGACGACGAAGAGTGAGTGAGTCCAGGGACAGGCGGAGTTTTGCAAAACTCTTCGCGATAGAAGAACGGAATGGAGCGCCCGAGCTGTCCTTTAAAGGCCCCTGCTTCTTGATAAAACGCGCGCGGTGGAGGAAATGGCCAGGGGGAGGATATCCGGACAAGGTTCTCGAAGAGGGAGTCCTCCAATATGTCCCGGTGGTCAAGAACCTGCCTGGAGCATTGGGCTAGGAGGAATAACGGATGGATGTTGGAGGAGATTATGGGTCCTTGGGACGATCTGAGCTTCAGACGGGTGGACGTGATGCGGCCAGTAGAGGGATGCTTCGAGTAGATGGAAACGTTCCGCGTCAGAGGTATAACGCGATAGTGGTAGGTCCCAAACGGTAGTCTCTGTTGTGGATGATCTTCAGAGGATGACACAGATGGCAACGAAGGAGCACAAACCTCTAAGAAGTTTTGTCTCTGTTGAAGTGGCGCCCGATCATTGAAGTCTTGAAGAGAGCGCATAGTGGAAAAAACATCATCAGTTGGCACGAGTGCCAAACGCCTATCACCGAGTGCGCCCTTGAGCGCAGTTTGAACTACCAAGCAACGTCAGGAAACAATTGGCACCAGTGTAAATTGACTTACTCTCTACGTGATTGCTGGAGTGATCAAAGTAGGAATTCAAATCTCCACGATTGAGTCCACAAAGGTGCTCATATCCGTCAAGCTGAATGAAACATCAGATGGCGGAAGAATACATTGAAGCGTTGCGTACGCGTCTGTCGCTTGACGATAAAAGCGTGAGATCTTCCACGTCCTGGAAGAACTTGTTGACGTTGATGCTTGAAATATCAGCAGGCATTGCAGCGAAGCGTGCAGTTGAGAGAGGTTGTCGCACAACAAGGATGATGGGGTAAAAGTAAGATTGATTCTTGAATCAGAATTGGCGCAACAAAGGTGCGATCACGTGCTGATTGTGGCTGCTTGCCAGCGCCGGTGACTTCACAAATCCAAATTTGGGCCACAATGGTTTGCGCTTTGCAGGCACCCCCGTGAGCAAGCAAGCGAAGACAAGTTCCCGATCGGACACCTCAATCGCACATGTACAGTCAAGCAATATATCCCCACCAGAAACCTACACATCAACCTACACCTACACACCCCCAACACTAACAGCCTGCCCCTGTCCCCCTACCCCAACACCCACCCCTGCTCCAACGCTAGCGGGAAGTACCAGTCCGCCGCCCAAGAAAGCGGGTACGTTCTTCTCTTCGAGTTCAGCGTACATCACCTGGGATTGAACGTTAGTATGGGGCGAAGAAAAGAATGGAAGGACACAGAGCAAGAAGCGAAAAGAAACAAGGACGAAAAGCACAGCACAGCACAAAACAAAAGCTAGAAACTCACAGTCATGTCCCGCCTCTCCTTCCCCCACAGCTCCGCGTCCCACACGTGGTACTGCCCCGTCTCACCGCCAGGAACCTGCAAGGGAATAGTCGTCAGTAAAGTGTTGTCGCCTCCTCCGAATCTCAGCAGACGCCCTCGCCCAATCTTCATCCTCCAAATCGCACCCTCCACGTTCACAATGGCTCTCGCTCGCTCACCATCACTAAGGCTCTAGCACTCACCTTCTGACTAGGCACCATCCCCGTCTCCTTCGTGATCCACATCCTCAGTCCCTTATGGTACCTCCAATTCCGATTCCACAGCTCCTGCGCGGCGACCTCCTGCAGAGCGTCCCTTGGCGAGGAGTAGAACATGAAGAAGAGGGTCTCGTCAGAGAAGCCTGTGACCTGAGGTCGGAAGTCAGTGAGGAGGAGTGGAAGGAGGGGATGGAAGAGAAAGGATAGAAGACAGTGAAAGACAAAGATAAAGCATGAAGAAATGGTGCAGAGAAGATAGAGGACGGGGAACGAACGATAACGCACCTTCCCAGGCCCCGGCGCAGGCGGACAGACATTATAGCAACTCGGCATACCACCGACCCAGTCCGGCTCGACGCTCTTCGCCGCGCTGCTGTCGCTCCATGGCGTGATAAACGTCTCGTACAACGGTCCGGGGTTCCCCAAGTCCAGTCCCATCGTACCTACGATTCAGCATCATCAATGACCAAGGAAGAGGAGGGGGGAAGGGAGCCACTCACCCAAATCCGTCCCCACCCCCGCACACCCACCGGCACCCCCGTTCCCCACGGACACCTTCAGCTGCATCAGAAGCCCCAACAGCCCCCAACGGTCCGCCGCGCTGATGAGGACCTGCTGTGCAGGCGTCTGTGGGTGCGCTGCCGGACCTCCTCCTCCTCCTCCTCCCGTTCCTCCTGCCGGTTGTGTTGGTGCTCCTGTCTGTACTCCTGTGCCCCGGATGTTGATCAGCCCAGGCGGCAGCGGCTCCCTCTCCCCTCCACCTCCTCCATTCCCATTCCCGTTCCCGCCCATGAGCGCAGGAAAGTCGTCTGCTGTTAGGTTCCCGTTCCCGTGTCCGTGTTGCACATGCGCCGGCAGGAGGTTCTGCGTTTGTGTCTGGGATGGGGCAAAAGCCTGGGATTGCGCAAAGGCCTGGGCCTGCGACTGGAAGGGCGTGGATGGAGGCGGTTGTTGTTGTCCTAAAGCGGGAAAGTCGTCCTCGTCGCGCCGCCGTGTGGCTGAGGCTGATGGTGTGAAGCGCGAGCGGGATTGCGATTGTTGCGGGGCTGGGATGGGGTTCGGCGTCAGCGTGCGTTTGCAAACCGAGGCATGCCACAGATGTATGCGTCGACCGGACGGTAGCTGCCTGCGTCGAATGCCACGAAGAAAAGCAAAACGCACCACCAAGCCCAGGTCTGTTCGGATTCATTCTCCTTGCGTCTTTTTATCTCGCCTTCCGTAGGTTTTATCGTCCTGGCAGCGTAAACGCGATGATGGTAAGAGTGTAAGGCTCGATGAGGCCCGGACCGGTTGGGCCGAAGAATTTGTCAGCTTGCTCACGCCTCACTGAGTACTTGCGCCACCGTCCAACAGGTAAATGGGTACGGCGCCATGGGATGGGTCTCAGATGTCGCTGGACCCTCTGGTTTGGAGGCTATAAAGTTGAGTCTTTTTTGCAGCTATACAGTTAAGCAAACCGTTCCCTGGGAGTCGGGACTGAAAGATCGTTGGAACACAGAGGTCCAAGATAAGGAACTCGAAAGTGGGGGATTGCGCAAGAGAAAGCGATGAAAGCTTTTCTCACTGAACCATTTAGCGCCACACCGTGTAGGCCCTAACACGCCTCGGGAGGAGGATTCTTGACTAGGAGCAAAGCCCTACTAATGTGACCAAGGACCGCACTATGAAGCTCGAGCCCCGCCGTCTCAAGCAATTTAACATGCAATCATATCATCGTAGACTTTAGAAGTACAGGAAGGCGTAGGTGGACACAGACACATGAGCTAAGTAGCAGAAGTAAATAATAGAACAGTCGGGTCAGGCGTCATTCGGCCGCTTTCATGCGTCAAAGACGAGAGCGTAACGGTGAAGAGGAGTATGAGGAGCGGCAGCGATCGTCAATCCGGATGTGGGAAGCGAACAACTTGAACGGACACTCGTCGTCATAATCACAACCGTCCTGGAATGTCCGGAGAGTAGCGATACTAGATCTCCGGGGTCGGTCCAGATGTCAAAAAGTGCTCTCTAAATAAGATTTGAGATTCAGTCTGCCCGCATCATCGAGCGTTTCATGCCACCAAGGTGCGTGCAGCGTGGGGACGTCGGTGATCAGAGCGTTTGGAACGTTACGACTTTGGCGAGCGCTTTTGGTCAGGGCTACGGACACAGACATACTTATGCTAAGGGCCAGTCCAATCCAAGAAAACGACACGCCTGAAATCGTGAGTCCTGGCAGTGGCGGCGTTGGCAAGCAGCACCAAGTAGCACGTGATCGCACCCTTTGTTGCGCCAATTCAGGAAGCACTCTTACTGCACTCCCATCATCCTCTCTGCACCACCAAATCTACGTCTACCACTTTCATCAGATGGCGATGCCTGTCAGTATTGTGAACATCAGCGTCACCAAGGACTTCAAGAACATTGAAGACCTCACGCTTTTATCAACAGACGACAGACGAGTAAGAAACGTCTTTTCTCGAAGTTTACTCTCCGTTGATGCATTCTATAGCTTGACGGATATGAATACTGCTGGGGACTCAACCGTGGCGATCTGAATTCTGACTTCACTCACGCTAGCAATCACGTAGAGAGTAAGTCTGTTTACACCAGTCCCGATCGTTTCCTCATCATCCTTGGTAGTTCAGGCATCCCTCAAGCAAGCGTTCAACGAAGAGCGATTGGCGCTTGTACCGACGAATGACGTGCTCACTACCATGCGATCTTATCTTGATTCCAACGGTGAAGCGCCTCTACAACGCCGACAGAAGTTTTTTGAGGTTTGTCTACTGATTTCCTCCTCGTATAGCCTACTGACGATTACTGACAGAAATTTCCGTTTAGCACGTATCGCTATCGCGTCATACCCCTGGAGCGGAACGTGTCTATCTACACCAAGCCTCCATCGACAGGACGCATTACGGCTACTAGGCTGAAGATCAAATCGGTTCAAGGGCCGATCATATCTGCGGACATTCACCCATTATTCCTCCTCGCCCATTTCGTCCGACAGGCTCTCGACCACCGAGACGTACTAGAGCCCTCTCTGTTCGAGGCGCTTGTCCGCATATCTTCCCCCTGGGCTCTATCACCACCGCGTCCATTCTTCCGGGAAGCCGGCGCTTTCAGAGGACAACTTGGGCGGTCCATTCCCTTTCTATATCGCGAAGAGTTCCACAGGTTTCCAGTCCCTGAACTCACCCACTCTGGCTCGACGTCGACGTCGGCGTGTTCTTGCAGTGACCTAGACTCCGAAAGATCGTCGAAACGATCTCGTACGTCTTCCGACACGGAGGATGAGGGTCTGGACGTTGAGAAGTGGGCCAGGGAATGTGAACCGGCCGAGTTCCAGTCTTGTATAGCGGAAGAGAAAGTCTTTGGCGCGTATACGCTGGAGGTTGCGAGGTCGCTGGAGGATGTCATGAAGACAAAGGAAAGCTTGGTGGCGATGACTCCCCTCGCGACGGCGAAGTCTAGTCCCAAACGGAAAAGGACCGTGTAATGTAGAGATATCCTTCGACTCTATTGATTTGCTTTCGTCGTTATCGTGTAGTACTGTCTCGAATGACCACCAGTTTGGCCATCTATTTTCATTCATCATTCATCGTGTGGCGCGTCTTTATTTTTTGTCACATAGTCAGCATCGTGGTTTGTCTCGGAGTTCCTATTTCATTCGTCATACTCACAAGCAGCTCTCATCCTGGCGCGCTGACGGGTGCGCCGAATTCTGAGTTTCTCAGTCGACGGCTCTTGTTTGTTCTCAAGTCGATCTGCGATCTGCTTACCGGGACCCGGATCATTGATGATGTCGGCTAACAAGCATATGTAGAGGATCCGAGATCTACACAGCCCTGAGTAAGCCAGAACAGCCACTTGTACAGCAACATATAAGAATGGGATCTTGTGTTCAAAGCCCCAGTTCATCTTCCTTCCATCATGTCCAGCTCTACCATCTCACAGAATCTGCATCAAGGCCAGCCCCCCACATATAACGTCGCCACCCAGCACATATTAGAGCTGCAGTCCATCGTACACGAACTGCGGATCAGCATCGCAGACTCACACCACCGGATCCTGGGCGTGCCATGTATGGCCTGCGGTTATAGCCTCAGAAGGAGTTGTACTTCCTGATGGACTATAGCAAGGACCGGTCATACATTGTAAGGAGGGATTACCATACGGCGCTACGCGCCACCTTACTAAGCATATAAATAGGGCTCGATCGTCGAGCCGTCCGCTCCTTAGTCTTTTACTTATTGTTCACCGTAGTGTTGAAATCTACTCGATTCATACTCTCTCGTGAACCGTAAGTCTTTTACACTTTTTTGCATATCTCTGGCCTGCAACACGGCCCTATTCGCTGAAATACCGCGACAGTGCACCGACTCGCAACTGCAATACGCTGCTATTCCCTTCCCGCTGGTTGAAATAGACCGGCACCTCCCTCGCGACTGCAACATGTCGTCCGCCATCCGCTCGCCCTACTATCACAACCCCGATTGTAATTGTGGACGCAACGACGTTGGCTCGCCGCCGCCGCCGGCTACCCCTATCTCTCGTCAGCCTCAACGACGCGCTCCTGTACGCTGCAATACGCCCAAGGAACGTCGGCAGGCAGACAACCACTCCCTCTCCTCCGCATTTGGCCCTGCAAACATGGGAACGAGTCCTTCGACGCTGGAACAACGCGATTCGGATCTACCCTCTTCCCCGAATGCTGTTCCATCCACCAAGTCCAAGTTTCTTGACATCGAGGAATTTGGCATCTCCCATATCTACATCAAAGACCGTTTCTCCAGTCGTCTCGCGCCATTCGATTTCTCTGAACCAATGCCTTCTACGGTCAGAGACGTCACGTTCACCGAGCCAATGTTTGAACTGGCAGTTCTTGGCGACATCGACATCGGAAACATTTATCTCTTGCCCAACTCTCAGGATCCCAGGCCACCGAAAGCTCTGCCATTCTTTCGCAGGGTGTCCCGCACTTCTGTGATGGCGAAGATACAGACTCGCCGTTCCGAGCTGCTCTTTGACGCGAGGACACTGCTGTTATCGGAGGACGTCCTTACCGATCCCGAGATAGTCTTCAGCAAGTGGTCGCAGGGTGTCAGCGCTTACGCGGACTGGTCTCATCGATTCATTGTGATGACCGCATCATGGGCCATGGAGGATGGTCATCCTATTGACATGGTGTCAAGCGAGATGGACTATTCGTCGCGCTACTTCACCTCATATGTCACACGTGCGCGCTTCGACTATGAGGTGGGTTGGCTGCGCATTGCTCTTCATCTCCCGCCTCTGGCCAAACCAGTTGACCGCTCTTTGTCTCCTCTGCCCGCTACCGGAGACCCTCCCGCATCATCTACGGCCGTACCACCGATGTCCACACCAGTAAAACCTCCTGTATGTCCTCAGTGTGCATATAGTGGAGATCATCATTCACTCGCGCGCTGTCGCCGCCGCCAACGTCGGCTGTCATCAAGATTATCATCTCCTTCACCCGAAAAGTTACCGAGGACGGAACTACCCCCAATTATGCACATCGATAACTCCAGCTTCGTTGCCTCGATGGTCTCCGTCGTCACTCGCGCTCTTCACAAGCAACGCGCTAGTGACTGCGCCATCGTCTTCCTTCCTTCATATAGCCATGCCAGATCACGCAGAGGGTACAGTTCCTTGAGGAGCAGGAAGAGACCTAGAACCTGTACGACAGGTTCTCGAGAGGGCGAGTGTAAGGGTGGTAATGACACCCGGGACCTTGAAGGACGTGTTCGGCGGAAACCCGATAAGTGATTGGGTTCCGATTAGATTAGATTAGTCTTTTTCTTACCCTCTTACCGTCACCGTCGCTGTACGCCCGTCGTTTCTACGAATAGAACGAGGTTATATGCAGCTTGGGTGATTCGAGAGGTTGAGGTTTTACACTTGTGTAAGGAGGGATTACCATACGGCGCTACGCGCCACCTTACTAAGCATATAAATAGGGCTCGATCGTCGAGCCGTCCGCTCCTTAGTCTTTTACTTATTGTTCACCGTAGTGTTGAAATCTACTCGATTCATACTCTCTCGTGAACCGTAAGTCTTTTACACTTTTTTGAGTAAAATCCTAGATTCCATCTACGGATTGTCTGTACCTCGCATCTCCATCGAAATATTCTCGCATCTCGCATCTCCTCGTAATGAGCACCGAACCCATCCCGAGCCCTAAGGGCGACAATGGATCTGTCAAAAGCTCTGCATCTGTTAAAAGCACCATCTATGACAAATTCGGACCCAAAACTGGCAATGAGAACACTTCAGACATCAGCGAGAAGACCAACTTGGCCATCCAGAGGGTGGGGAGGTACATGCAGGATGCCCGTCGTGAGGACGACACTGGCAGAACCTCGGAACCTCAAAGTTCCGAAGAATCCGATGACTCAGACGCTGCGGAACAGGACCGCATGGACAGTAACCTGAACCCTGACAATGCTATTGGCGGCAACGATAAGCACCAGAAGGAATTTCCACTCCTCACGCCGGCTGAGTTCAGCCAATCTTCGATACGAAGAGCCCACGGATCACCTGTTCGCGCGGAAGAAGCGACCGTGAAGCAAGAGACAGTGACGGCCCACAAGCCTTTGAGCATTGCAGGAATCATGAGAGTTTTCACTGTAGCTAAAGAACAACCGGCACAGATAGGTATGGAGTACAAAACAATGATGAACACCCACATCGGGACCCTGTTTCCGCTATTTGTTGCAACGTTAGTTCGCGACGCCGATGAAGGTACGATTGATGAAATTACTAAGTCAGCACGCGAATTCGCCACCGTCTTACTTGACCAGAACGGCAGTGCACCCCCTGATACGAACAAGTTAATCTTTGAGGCTGCCGTTAGCGGTTTCATTCGTACTCAATTGAACAGCTCTGCCAAAATGGCAAAGTGGAGTAATCAATCAGGGACTACGCAGGCAGACACAACGACTAGTCCTGAAGATCGTCGCTACGACGACATGGCTAGGAAGGTATTCAATCACGCTCGGCGTGAGGAATCAATAGCCGCAGGACAAACGCCACAGTCGTTGACGTCCGAACTGTACATCAAAGACGGTATAATCTACGAGAAATATGGCGAAACCAAGCGCTACTTGACCACCGAGTACGAAATGGTACCGGGAAGCAAGCATACATTCCAGTTACGTCTGGGGTGCCTTCATAATAAGCCCCCACACATGACCATTGCCGCACATGAGTCGTTCACAGCCCAACTGAAGGACAGATCTGTCAGTTCCGGACTCATAGACACATCCAGCTCGAAGAAATTATCTGCTGGAGACGCGCACACAAACACCAGAACTCTGAAGGAAGAATCAATCTCTACTCGCGGCCGCAACGTTGAGGCACCAGAGGCGAAAGAGGAGATCATCAGCCATGCCGCCGGTGGATTCCCCGAGGACGATCCTGATCCGTCTGACGATGATGGAGATAAGAAAGATCGCGACCGCAAAACACCTAAGTTCAGGGCAGTGACACCACGTAGAAGCAAATCCAAACGAATGACGAACGAGAACAATGAATTGTCGGATGACGAAGGCCTGTTCAACCGCGATCAGATTCGTGAAAGCCAGAGCAACGATCTTTTGAACGGCGATTCAGAGGCCAGTATGAAAATTGCCTTGAAGGACCGACTCGCAAGTCAGTACAGGGAACAAGTTGACAATGAGATCGAGTTACCGAAGAATGCGCGGCCCGCTAAGTTGGATCCTCCGGCAGTCCAGTACAGCGGCGAGGAGGACTTCGCAATCCTTGAGAAATGGGTTCGCGAGATTGCGCTGTACTTCAGGGCGAGTCACATACTCGGTAGTCAGCGTGACTTTGAAAGAAGCATTTACATGCGAAACTTCCTTACCGGTGACGCGTTCGAGTGGTACGACATCCAGGTTGTGGGTTATTCACGCTACAAGAAGGAGTGGACGTCGACAGATTTAATCTTGGGCCTGTTTGATCAGTTTGTGAACACGTCACTGATGCACAGAAATCATACCCGCTTCCTTGCATACGCGTGGAAGCCTTCCCAGAAAGTGCAATCGTTCTATAATGGTTTGATGCATGTCATCGAGACGTTGGCGATAATGCCCAGTGAGCGCGAAATCATCAATCGATTCAGAAGCAACTTACCTGATTCAATCATCGACGAAATCATCTCTCAGCGCTCTGCGAAACTCACGACTGATCCCCTCAGATACATCCGGCGTGCCGCTGTTGAAGCTGAGGAAGCACTGATTGATCGACGCGAAGAACGCGAACACCATCGTGTCGAACGAGTAATATCCGCCGTTAATCGCAGAGTAGTTGCAGGGACTGATAGCCGAGGGGAAAACGGACGTGAAGAACGTACACGTCACAACAGGCGACAAGATAACCTCAACGTTCGAAGAGATGAGAACCGGCCGCGTCCTGACGGAAATACACGACCTGAGAGAAGCCCTGCCACGCCAGAAGCTCGGAAGGGGGCCGAAGACAGGAACAAGTTCGCTAACCGGCGTCCCGGAGGCAGAGAGCAGGAAGTCAAGTCAAACAACGTGTTCTGCTGGGATTGCGGGACACCAGGAAAGCGAAGCCGCGATGGCCATGATTGTAAAGATCCAGGCAGTAGGAAGTTTCGTCCAACAGCGCGTATTCGTGCCATGATGGACGACAATCAAGATGAGGCCGGCGGGTCCGAACCAGACTCCGACACCGATGATGTTCGCTCCCACGTGAGTCGTGCATCTACACACTCACGGGTAGTCTACGACCTTCACGACACCGACGACGAAATTGAATCGTTAATACAGGAGGTTTATGATGCTGAATTTGGACCGGAGCGCGTGAACGCAATGGTTGTCGGCGATGACTCAGATGCGGATGTAGACTACGATGCCATCTCTGAACTTGTCTACGATTCTGAGGACAATTTCGGGAACGAGATAGTTCAGGCGATGACGGTTATCGCAGACGAAGACGACATGCGAGGCGTAAAAATGAAAGGGAAAGGGAGGCGGAACGCTGTATTCGACGTTCCCTTGAAGAAGGTACCGCGTCCTGTGTTGAAACTTCACGAAAAGTTATGCCTCGTTACTTATACCCGTGTCGGTAACTCTGACATTGAAGCACTGACTCTTTGGGACAGTGGAAGTACCACGAGTGCTCTTAGTCCGTCATTCGTCGAGGTTGCCAAGATCCCTGCATTTGAACTAGAGGAAGAACTGCCACTGTTCCTTGGGACCATAGGCAGTCGATCCACCATCAAATACGGCGCGAACACTCGACTGGGGATACAAGGAGTTGAAGGTGATGATTATTTTGATATTGTCAATTTGGACAGATACGACCTTCTGATTGGCACACCCTTCCTACTGAAACGGGGTGTCATTCTTGACTTTAAGGATCGCTGTGTCCGTATTGGCAGTGTATCAATCCCGGGCAAGGTAGTGCTTATTAACGAGGCAGCGGCGATGCGTGCTCGTATGGGACGAAAGCCCGCCGAACCAGATGCGGCCATGAAAGTCAAGAGTTGACTACGCTCGGGGGAAGAGATTGTCCGACGCACTACAATTGAGGAATTGCCAGAAGAGGACGAGGCCGTTAGAGCTATGTTACCGGATCACTTTGAGTCCGTTGTCATGCATGAGTCCGAATACAAAGCCGAGACTGTGAGAATGGATAATAACGAAGGCGTTCGGTTCGAGGAGATCCGGCAGTCAGCTTCATTCAGCCGAGAAGGAGAAGGAGTGCCTCCGGACTCAACATTCAAGCACGCTGAGTCCAGTACACGTTATTCATCCTACTGCGAGCCGACATCGTCCAAAGTCAAGGTTGAGGACTTGGTCACGACAACGGATGAGGTTCACGGGATGTGGAATGAGATAGAGGCTGAGCTAGAACATGAAGGTTATGAACCAATGCCAAAGTTTGGTTCAATCGCGCCAGATATTGACGGAGTTAGCCAGTTGTTTGACCCCCGTCTGCCACCCGAGTATGTTCAAATGATGCAGGCCATGGTAGCGCATCGCTTGCATCAGGATACCAATATGTCGTATTATCCCGATGCCCCAGATGATGTGGGCGAGTCGTACAGACTCGGACCAGTACCTACCGTGACTGGCCACCAGGAGTTTACTCGGAAACGATATACATCAGAGCATCGCGCAAATTTGAGAAGCATGTATGTCGGGCCTGAGGTTGCATCTGATGATGAACTCGCTTCTATCAGACAGATGATTGTAGAGAATCAAGTACGAGTACACGGTACAAGTAGAGAGGACTACGATAGGCCGCGCCCGAGATCAAAAGGAAAGTATCGGAGTAATAAACTTACAGATGAAGACATACCGCGTCTTTGAGAACAGTGGTACGAGGAGTTCAGCGACATGATGCAGGGCGTGCCAGAACACCTACCGCCCAGTCGTGCAGTGAACCATGAAATCAACCTAGTTGACGACAACAAGCAGTATATGTACCATAGACCATCGTGTCCGGATTCACTGCGAGAGGAACTCCGAGAGAAAACGGATCGATATGTTCGAGCCGGTTGGTGGGTTTCAACTGCTGTGCAGATGGCAGCTCCTGTACTGTGTCTTCGTAAGAAGGATGGGCGTCTTCGAACTGTGATGGACTTACGACAGCGCAACGAGAATACTGTGAAGGATGTGACACCCATGCCCGACCAAGATCGCATTCGGGATGATGTAGCTCGAGCGCGGTATCGTTCGAAGATCGATTTATCGGATGCGTACGAGCAGGTCTTGATTTTGCTTCGAGATCGGCACAAAACTGCATTCCGTACCGTCAACAGCACCTACCTTAGCCATGTTATGCAACAGGGTGACTGCAACGCACCGGCAACGTTCCAGAGACTAATGAACTTCATTTTTCAGGACGTTATCGGGTTGTACGTACACGTATACCTAGACGATATCTTCGTCTACTCAGACTCCATCGAGGACCATGAGGCACACCTGAGGGTAGTGCTTACTCGGTTACGAGAGCAACAGCTGTACCTGAAGAAGTCAAAATGTGAGCTTTATGCTGAAGAGATTGACTGCTTGGGCTACATGATCGACGACAAAGGGATACACGTTGATGAGGACAAGATTCAAAAGATCCTGAATTGGCGTACCCCGCGCAACTATCATGATGTGCAGAAGTTTGTTGGGCTAGTGCAATACATTGCCGCGTTCTTACCAGACATCACTGCCTATACCGGACCGCTCATGGGCATAACTCAGAATGGTCACCCATTCATGTGGCTACCTGTGCATCAGCGCTGTTTTGAGATGGTGAAGCGAGTATGTGAGCGTACCCCAGTATTAAAGCCTGTCGATGCAAAGAAGAAGGACCCAATATGGGTAATCTGCGATGCCTCCCAGACTGGGGTTGGAGCAATGCTCGGACAAGGACCTCGATGGGATCAGTGCCGACCGGCCGCATTCCTGTCAAAGAAGTTCACACCTGCACAGCGGAACTATCGCGTCTTTGAACTCGAGACTCTGGCAATCCTTGAAGCACTGATGAAGTGGGAGGATAAGCTCGTTGGGTACCGGATTCACGTTATCACTGACCATCGAGCACTGGAGTTCTTTCAGACACAGAAGGAACTGTCTCCACGACAGCATCGCTGGATGGATTACCTGAGTCGATTCGACTTTGACATCACGTATGTGCAGGGCAAAAGTAATCGGGTTGCGGACTGCCTCTCACGTTACTATGAGAGCGACCGAGCCGGCGAATACCACCAACCTGAAGACTACGTACGAGCAGATGCTCGGATTGACCCGGATGGGGAATTCTTACCAGCCGACCGAGCTCGTGAGGTTGAGATGAAGTTCATAGAGATTAGGGCCATGGCCGCGCAGGAAGTACGGCGTTCAAAGCGGTTACGTGAGCGCCAGGAGCTGCGAGATCAAGAGGCGGCAGAGCTAGCGGTTGACAATGAATCTAGCGAGCCACACGCATCTACAACAGGTTCATCGTCGGCTACGACGTTCGCCACGGCAACAGACATCACTATTGAAGATATGGTCAACGGAGTTGGCAATGGCGCACTAATGGACTTACCAGCGACCGAACTGGCCGATTCCATTCGAAGAGCATCCGAGGATGACCCTCTATGCAGTAAGGTACTGCAGAATCCGACAGCCTACCGAGGATTCAGTGTAAATGACGGGATAGTTTATCGCGAACTGTCAAACGGCAGTACCGTAACCTGCGTGCCTAAGGGAATGCTTGGTGATCAGAGTATTCGGGGCGCAATATTGGAACAGGCACACCGTGTACTTGGCCATTACGGCACACAGAGGACGAGCGAATATGTCCGTCGTTGGTATTGGTGGCAGTCCATCCAGGGTGATTGTGAGAAGGTTTGCCACTCCTGCGAGTTCTGCCAGCGTACCAAGACAAGCAATCAGAAGCCTCCAGGACTGCTACATACCTTACCAGTCCCCGAGCGTCCATGGGACTCGATTGGGATGGATTTCATCGGACCGTTCCCTGAGGTCAAGGGTTACAACTACCTCTGGGTCATCGTCTGCCGATTGACAGGAATAGTTCACCTAATACCCGTGAATACAAAAATGAAAGCTTCTGAGTTGTCCTGGATTTACTTACGCGAGATAGTACGGCTGCACGGCTTGCCGCGATCCATAGTAAGTGACCGTGATTCGAAATTCACGTCAAAGTGGTGGCGTGAGCTCCACAGGATCTTGGGTGCACGACTCCTGATGTCAACGTCGTTTCATCCGCAGACAGACGGAGCGACAGAACGAATGAACCGGAATGTCGCACAGATATTCCGAGCTGAGCTGAGGCCTGATCAGAAAGATTGGTTAGAGAAGGTAGATCTGACCGAATTCGCGATTAATTCAAGCATCAGTGCAACCACAAAGTACGCACCGTTCGAGGTGAATTATGGATACCTACCCAGGATGTTGGCTACGATCCGACCTGCTGCGCCGATCTCGCCGGGGATACGCTCATTTGCTCGCAATGCCCTCGAAAACCTGGCTGCCGCACATGACGGAATAATTGCTAGCCGTGTATTTCAAACTTACCACGCAAATAAAGGCCGTCGACGCAGTCCAGATGTCAAGAATGGAGACCTTGTGTACCTATCAACCAAGGAATTGAATTTGCCAAAGCGTAGGACGCGTAAGCTGCAGCCCAAATACATTGGCCCTTATCTTGTAGTCAAGTCGATGCCGGAAAACGATGCGTATGAGCTTGAGTTACCTCCTTCGTTGGCTTCACGAGGTATTAACCCTGTATTCCACATTACACGATTGCGGAAGCACGTACCTAGCGACGATGTATTGTTTCCTGGTAGAATGACCCCGGGCCCCTATGATTTTGGGGCATTGGATAATGATGAAACATACGTGGATTCGATATTGGCTCACCGATGGATCGAGGGCGAGGTCGAATTCCGCGTGAAGTGGACCGACGGCGATGTGACGTGGGAGCCGTTGAGTAACGCTCGCGATCTGGCAGCGCTGGATGACTATCTGGTGCTGCAGGATGTACGGCACCCGCGGCAGTTGACGAAGGTCGCCAACGGTGCGCAAGACGCGTAGTGCGATCGCGTTCAAGATCGTGGTTGGAAATTGAGATTGCAGTCGGACTTTGAAAACCGGCCGGTCAAGTTCGTGATCAAAGACGCGCCCGATTTGGTATTCAGATTCAGTACTTAGTACCACAATGACAGTCGTTTCTCCGACATTCCCTTGCTGCCCCAAATTACGTCTCTATAGTGTGCCTTCGATATGCCCAAGGTCACGCACGGCTCTAGTGGGGGTAGGCGCCAGTACTCGCTTGATGTTGATACATGCTGATCAGACCGAAAGGCCGCTTCAATGTGTATCAGACCCGTGCAACGCGCACTCAGGACACTCCGCCAACAACGTCGAAGACTCTGAGGGCACTTCGAAAGACTCCCGTACTATGGATCCGCCCTAATGCCGATTGGATCCTGTGCAACGAGATCGAGAGCGCCCTCCTCAATCAACGGTTCGAGCTCGATATGGATGACGCGCGCAAGGAGAGGGTCGTGCAATGGATCAGAGATTCAAAGGCTACCATGGATAACAAGGTGTGTTATTGAAGAATTGTACTACGATCTGGCCACACATCATGCCATCAGGACAACACGTCTGCCGAGATCATCGACGGCGACAAGGACGACGACGGGAATGATGACGACAGTGACGAGGAGGACGGCACTTGGCTCATATCTGTTGAAGGAGACAGACAAGTCCAGACGTCCCAGACCACTGCACAGCCGACGGCCACTGCACGCAACACTCGCTTGCCTGTCCCGCCGGTTTACAAGACAGCACTCGCCCGGACCGCGCCGCATCCGCCTCCGAACATCGGTACTATCCGCATTGACGGAGTCGACGAACGACGCAACGACTTCAACGGGCTTCTTTCCGCTGAGCGAGTCATCCATGTGATCGAGGCTAACTTGGTTGTCGCGAACAGCCCAGCGAACGCGTACTTCAACCGCTGTCACGTTCAAAAACGTTCCAATGAGTTTCTGTTAAAGAAAGATATAAGAATTCTTGATATATAAAAAACCAAGAGTAGCACTTGCGTCAGTTCGACTTGAAGGTGTCAGAAGCCTACTCAAAGAGCTGTGTATCATCATTAATTGAGCAACTTCCAGCAGCATGCTAGTATAGAAACGAACAGAATCATGAGTCATGTTACACAAATCGAAATCTATCATGCTCATGGTTAATTAAGCTTACGTATAAAACAAACTCCATTCCGAAACAAAAAAGAAAAACTACTCGTCTGTAACTTAATCGGATTGTGCGGGACTCGAACCGCGCTTCTTCCTCTCCGGTCGGCTAGATCATGAACCGACCAGCCAGGACGTGTTACCAATTACACCACCAACCCGGTAGTAAGAGCACGTATCAACATCTTATGACCCTAAGTTTCACGTAATACATATAACGTAAAAGCTGTGCATCGAAGATAAATCAGTCAGTAATATGGTAATATCGCTTACTATTGGATTACTAAGTCACGTAAAGAAAGTACTTTCTAAACGCTGAATCGTTGAGATATTCGTTGCGCTTACTCGCCCGCTTTATAAGAAAACGAGTCAGCCTATTCAAATCTCAAACGCTTCGTCATCATATTTCAATCGCTTTATAATATACTGATAATCTTGCTTACATAGAAGAAGAGTAGAAAAAGGTATATAAGCCACCTGTATTCGAAGAAAAATGCCAATCAATTTAGTTTACACCCAACAACCACAACAGTTTTAGAAGCTTTTAGAAAGCTTCACCTTCTTCTAAAGCGTACATCGCTTTGAAAGAAATTTGAGTCTTAAGGAACAAGACTCGCCAGCTAAGAACGAATAGTAAGATCAGAACCGTAAGAATCGTATCGTGAGAATAAGTTTCTTCTGAAGCTTATAAAGCAAAGTAAGTTTAATCTAGGATTTTCAATACTGACTTCCACAGATTAACTACTCCACCAACCCCTACGAAACCCAGCATCACGTAAAGAAACGTATACGTACCGAAACGCATAAAGATCAGGATAGTTGATAAAGGTAATTGTTACTAACATTTATAGACTAATCACTCGATCTACATCAAAACCGAAACCACGAACAGTTAAGAACTAGCAAATTCCGTAACCTTGCATCGACGTAAGTTAGTTGAAATATATTATTACTAACTTTTCAGATCAAGACACCGTATAAGAACGCACACTCTCACGTCAAGAATCAAGAAGCTAAAACACAGGTTTAGCTAACGCACCAATATTCAGGAAAGGATATAAAACGAACTCAATAGACAAGCCCGTCTCATATAGCTAGAGACCGGTAACATCTATAGCTAGGAAATAAGAAGATAAATTTTCTAGCCTGACAAAATTTGGAGCCCACCGCGAGGGGATTTTATAATCCACAAAATCTCTAAATCAAGGAACAAATACCCAATAAAATAAATACAAGTCGTATGTCGCAAAACGATAAAGAAATGACTGATCAATCATATTCATTCACTTCACCACTCGAAGCTAATATAAATCATTCAGCATTTGAACCTAGAACCATGAATGAACTCAAATCAGATACCACAAGTGAATCCTCACTGGAAACACCGTCTTCAGGATTAAGCCCTCTACCTCAATACATTATACCTGAATATATAAACAGTCAACATGGAAATCGAACACCGGAAATGCTTCCTACTTTAGGAAGTAAATTAGCACCTTCCAAATTCACTGGCAATTATAAAGACATTAAAACCTTTATAAAGCATTATGAACGATTATGCAAAGCCTATCATGTGATAGGCGAAGAAAAATGTGAAAGAATCATAGATTATTGCTCTCGACATGTGACCACCTTCATTGAATCTTTAACTAGCTATAAGAAAAGAGATTGGGACTTATTATATTCGGATCTCATGGAGTATTATGATGCTGATCTTAAAGAAACACGTTATAATGTAAGAGATTTAAGAAAGCTTATAAAAAAATGGTATAAGCAGAAAATTTCAAATCTACAAACTTGGAAAAAATATCAACGAGAATTTATCACAATTAGCGGATGGTTACTTGCCAAAGGAAAAGTCACTAAAGATGAAGAAGCCACATATTATTGGCATGGAATCAACAAACGATTACGTCATAAAATTGAGAATACTTATACTTCTAGAAACCCAGAAGCAGATCTTACTAAAGCCTTTCCTATCGATGAAATCAATAAGATTGCTAGAGTACTCTTTGCTCGTAACCGTTTTGATACTGATTTGATAGACTCTGACGAGGAATCAGATTCAGAAACAGATGAATATGCTACTGCCTTAGAATCTGAAACATCGAGTTCATCCTCTTCAGACTCAGAAGATAGTTCTTCTTCCAGTTCTGAATATGTTCAAAAAAGACATAAGAAACAAAGAAAGAAGCTTACTAAGAAAAAGAGCTCAGGAAAACAAAGCTCTAAGGTAGTTTCAGACACGGAAAATGTGAAAAGCAAGGCAATAAAGAAAAATAAGCTGGAAAGTCAAGATCAAATTGAAGAACTCATTCAAAAATTAGGGAAAATGTTGCTTAATGAACCTGAATACCCGCTTATATATTTCAAAGCAATCAAACTTGATCCTCAAAGTAAAGCTGTACTTCGACCTCCTCAAATTACTAATAACATTCATTCAACTAATCAGCGAATTAATATACCTAACAATCGAGTGAACAATTATAATCTTTCCAGCTCACCGGCCACATATCCTAATATTCTTCCTTTAGGTAATAATCAGTCCTCTATGGCTTGTTATGGTTGTGGAGTCTCAGGGCATTCTATGAGAAATTGCCCCGATATCGACGCTCACATCCAAAAGGGGACAATAATTCGGGATATAGATCAAAGAATCAAGCTTCCTAATGGACAACGTATTCCACGAAATATTGGAGAAAGCTGGCTGCAAGCAATCGAAAAAGTAACAAGTCCTACTGCTCGAATAAACTTTTTAGAATTATATCCTATTTCTTCAGTAATTCAAAATCCACCAATGGCAGAAATAAATAATGTTGCTAGAGTCACACACAAAATCACAAACCGACGACACGAAGTTGTACGAGGAATTGATAGTCCTATAGGAAAGCCTTTACGATCCGGTAGAATTGTAAAAATGCCCGAAAGATACCTTCAAAATAATTCCAGCAAAACTCCTTCAAAATTGGCACAAGAAATAGAAATTGATACAGAAGAAGATATTAATGAGAGAAATACATCTATCTCTGATAGTCCCTCACCAATTCCGGTAGATATAAGATTTCCACGATACGATTCGGAATCAATTAGTGACGAAGACGAAAATGAAGAAGAAGAAAATCAGAATACATCAGAAAGAAATGAGTCTGAGTCACTTGAAAATTTATTTTCACCACTTAGGCGTACTCATAAAGAGTTAGTTGGACCCAGGTTACAGGAGGTATTTCGTATAGAACAACAAACGGGAACAAGAAAATCAGAACTTGCACAGAATATAAGTACTGGCAATGTAGTTCAAAAACTCTTGGAAGCAGCCATACCAAACATTACAGTTCAAGACTTATTAAGTTCATCCATTGCAGTGTCCGACCACTTGTTAAGCCTTATCAAACGAAGAAATATGAAAATTGTCCCTACACGTGCAAATGTTCATTCCCTTATTCAAGAAGAGAATTTATCTGTCACTGTTCCAGAGATATTGGAAAGGAATCCTTCAGAAATCAATATGCTAATACGGGAACATGCACATCTCATTAAAGTAAACGTGGATGGGGGACCTGATCATCCCGATACTACACTTACCGCCTTAATAGATTGTGGTGCAGAAATCAATTTTATTAAAACAGAAGTATATCAGAACGAATTTGCACCATACTTTCCTGTGCATCCCTACCAAAGAACCAGGATATCAGATATTCGAGGAAATGAAGCTTCTCTAGAAGGATTAATACCCGAATTGTGTATCACCAAAGGAGCTATCACAACTTATGGAAGTTTTTACTTACATCCTGATAATGATTTCCCTTACGATATGCTATTGGGACGACCCTGGCAAAGAGATAATAAAGTAAGTATTGATGAACGAAGAGATGGGACTTATCTAATTTTCAACAACTATGACTTTCCAGATCAAACCATGGAGCTCATGGTATATAAAGAAGATATAGTTCCTCCTGATGAAATTATACCCATTAATCATATTCCAGAAGAAGCACAACCCTGGAATCTCGATTTCCCAGAGGTATTAGAGAATGTTTTCATAGTTGCAAATTTACAAACCACGCATGATGTTGTGCAGCAAAAAGTAACACAGCTGAAAGTAAAAAGCAATGCGGAAGCTCCTGAGTTTGGTGAAACAGTTACCAAACCACTGGTACCAACCTTATCAGAAAATATACAAGATCAATTAAAAAAGCAATGGTCGAATGCCATTTTACGAGACCTTGAAGAATACATTGCAACCGTAAATCGACGAGGAAGTGCAGGAATAGAAACATTATTTGAATTAGACGATCCAATAAACGTCATGTTCATTCCTCCTACGGCAGACTCGAGTGATGAAGAACCTGAAAATGCTATTCTTAGCCCGCAAATAATGAGCCAACAACATAAAATTAAACAGATTCATCAAACTCAGGCGACAGATAACGAGAATAATGCCGAAGTAAGCCCCGTCGGGAAAGATCGACATACGTTATCACCCAAACATCACGTGTTCGCGTTTTATTTCAATGGGGAAAGTACAGGTCAACCAATTCAAAACTCCCAGTATAATACAGACCCGGAACTTCTCAACATGACGACCTGCGCTGCAGACCACACATCTCTGAACTTACGCGCGCAAAATAATGAATTAGGAAATAATTGGGAAATGATTAGAAGGTTGGATAGACAGATAATCCCTAATTACGCGGCGCAACGAAGAGTATCAAATTCAGAATACATTACTCATTCACAATCTACAACGGAAAGCGATGCGTGGTTCAATCAAGGACTAAACAGGATTATACGGCGAGAATTGGAATATGAAAAAGAAAACATCCCAGTTCATAACGCGTCCGAAACAACACCGCGTGAAGAAACCCCTCCGCCGGAACAGGAAGAAGTGGCCCCGTATATCGCGTTTCAGGCGCCATCGAACCCCGAATCCTGGAGGATGAATCAGCGACACATTGTGCCTCGGTTTCCGGTGCACGGAAGCAGGTACAACGAACCCCAGATCACTGAACCTGAAGTATGGGCTAGACATGCGGAAGCTGTGCCCCAAAATCGTTTTGCTTGGATGATTCGCGCCAGACTACCGGTTATTGAAGAAAACGGGGATGAACGACCGCGAGAAGGCGGAAACGCTGAAGCGCCAGGGACAGAGGGAAGGGTGAAAGAAACCGTGCGAATAACAAAATCCAGACGCGTTAAGCTAAAAACGCCTTCAGAAAGGAAGAACTGGAAGGGAATAGAAAAGGAACGCGTACCGATAACAGAGCACAATAATCTATCCATAAAACGACGAGAACTGAATGTGAACCTTACTCAACTTGAGATTAGCAAGATACCGAATGAATCGAAAGCGTACGGAAAAGAGATAAGTGATAACCAGGGATTCGACAAGGCAACGCCACTAGTGCTGATGTCGTCAGCCGCGAACACGAGTATAGCAAGCAAGGATGTGCGCTTACCCAGAATAGGCGAAGAGAAAATTCATCACGCCACTAATGAACGATGGGAAAGAAAAAACGGCGAAGTCCTGGGAGAGAAACGCGCGGCATTGGCTCGATCGACGGGAGAACTTGGAAACGGGGGACGACAAGGGAAAAGGCGACTAGCAGAAAGTACCCTCGAGCCGCAGAAGGAAGTATCAATACGCCTAGAAGAGGTTAGCAAAGCACTAGGGGAAAAGGAAGACAACATTCACCCAGAAATCCCTGACCAAATCAACGAGAGCCAATCCTCCTTGCACGCAAAGGGCGAAAACGTCGGACGCGACATCAAGCCATGGACCTGCGACGAAAGGTATAAAAATGAGAACGAGATGGGGGGACAGAAACAACCCACCTCAACATCCCAACTTGTCTTTAACCCGAGGCATTCGTTTGTCATCACCGTTCGTAATACACCACGGCCGATCTTGGAGATGCCCGAACTCTGTACCGACGAGCCAGGGCCACCTCTGGTCCTCACCTCCACGGTCGGCAATTCGACGGACCCATACGCGTCCGACGCCGACCGTGCATACCAGTTTGGCCTCCCGACAACCATCCGTCCCAACCTTGCTCCCCTTCCGCCACCGTTTGCAACCTCCGACGACTTCGGGGACAATGTTGCCGAGACCATCCACCGCGTTTCTGTGGACGTACTCACCCAGTGCCGGCTCAACAATCGTCTTTCTCTTCACCCCGCTATAATAACGTCGCCAACCGCAGTCCGGCTACGACCCCAACACGACGTCTCGGGGACCGTACTAGAGCGATCCCTACTTCTCAACGCGCGGTCCATTACATTACCACGGGGTTCAGACCCGGCCGTGCGTCTGGGGCACATTCTAATCACTCAACTCAAAGATCAAGTAATACGTGAGTGGAAGACTACCGCCCTAAATGATCGTTTATTAACAACAACAGCCTCTCTTCTTCCCGCGGAAGAGCTCGACGAAGACGGGCTGCCCGCCTACGATCTCTTGAACTCGGATCCGGACGCGGTAGGATACACTGCCGACGGGCGCGCGCCTCGTCTCATTCACTCCGGACGCGTACTTATGCTCGACACCAACGAACTCTCTGAGGCGCAGAAAAGGCTCGATTGGTTCGACCCGGATCTTCGCGACAAGTTAGACACCACCTCCGTCGATTTGGGAGACTTCGTAGATGGAATGCCGAGACGTTGGAGGAAACAGGACGATACCTCCACCCAACATATTCTCATCAATGGGGACCGCGTGCAATCCTTACTCCAGGAACTCTCCCCAGAAGATCGGGGAAAGTTTTTGGAAATAATCGTTCAGTTCATGGGACTGCTAGAGCGAAGTAAGCGTACGATTGACCAAGTGAATCATCAACCACTAATGCAAGCTGCAGGTGTCGACTGGTTTAACACGACAGTCGCGTCGCACGCCGAGCGCCAGGACAAGAACCCCGAAGGAAGTTGGGCCGGGCTCAACTCCCAACAGCGCGATCAGTCCAACAACTTACGCCGATTTCTATCTCTCCTCGCCGAGCCCCGTTTCTTTAGATTCAAACATGAGACGACTATACGCTCTCCATCCTTCCACCCTCTCTCGCCCGATTTCGAAGACGATCCGCTTTCGCCCGACTATATAAACATATCCTCAGACGAAAGTCTAAACACGGACACGGAACAAGCACCAGATCCTGAGACGGAAAGAATGTCGGGCCTCTCCAAGGATGGTCCCGACATCATTCGCAAGGCGAAACCTTCCATTCCCCTTCCCGCCTCACCACTCACCATTGACGACTTGGATAATCGACAAACAGCTCTGAACGCTGCTACCCCGCCGTCTCCGCTCCCCATCCAAGACGAACCCATGCGAGGATTGTACGTACAACTAATCCAAATTCAAAACAGTCTTTCTCATCCCATGCTCAATCACAGGTCGGAATCTTACTCGCCGGAACCATCCATCCAGGAGACAAATCGAGCTAAGGCGATCATGTCGCTCATGGTCGCTCAACCGGTGGACTTACTGGCATCCACCACCACGCCTAGTATCGCGACTCCTCAAATCGGCCCCCCTCTCAGGACTCCCGCCGTCAAAACATTGTCTCTATTGACCAAGAAAGGCTATAATTCCGAGTCGGACTCGGACTCTGAAATGGCCAGCGCATCGGAGGAAGAACCCGACCAGGACACAGACACAGACGAGGAAGACGGAATCTGGTTTGGACGGACTCGGAGCCGACCAAATCCAGATAGCGCTGAAGACTTCACGAATAGTCGATTCTCTTCTGTACAGAGTGGTGAGTGCCCAGTAAACTTCAGCCTGCTTTCAGACTTAGTCATTATTCAAGATCTTGTTTATCCGTCAACGCCCCATCCGTCGCCGGCCATACGCCCCCTTCCTCTTCCTTTCCCGCCCTTCACTCAACCAGGAGCAACGCTCTCCACAAGAGCGGTCGACGAACATGCCGCGACACCCGACGCACCTCCCCCGTTGCGGGAACTCCTCCATTTGATCTCTCATCCCATCTTCCAACCGCACTTTGTGGTTCGAAGCCGTACGCCCGGGAACGACGGGTACTCCGACGTTGCCAATATCGAGAAGCGTCTTCATGTCTCGTCCTACGAAGACAGCCCTCGTATCGTCGAGAAGGGATCGATGGGTCAACCCTTGGCATCGCTCGACTCCGTGGCCAATCGTTTCATCACACCCCGGATTCTTACTCTGCTATTTGAAGGTGAACAGGACAACCATCCCCCGCGACCGGAAGGGTGCCTGCCATTGCATCCCAGTGACCCGCGGTATGGAGTCAAAAATGAGCCTCATACGCATCGAGGCGAGATAGTCTTTGCGATCTCCACCATCTTGAGACTCGGGGAACAGAGCCTCTCGGCTCGACCTTATTCTCACGGAAAACGGGCCGAGGACCTCGAAGCAGCAAGGAAGATTCGCGAATACGCCCCCCAATTCGCCAACCGTCTCGACAGAAATGATCCCGTTTCCTACCGAGCAATTGCTGCGCCGCCTCATATTCCTTCCCCTCCGACTTCCTCCAGCTCCCCACAGCGTCGTCTCGAAGGACCCAAACGGATGTGGTGGAGCGCGGACGTCCAAGTTAAGAATATCCGCCCGCATCTAGGAATCATTTTAGCACAATCGGAAGGAACTGTCTCCACCGCCGTCGCTCCATTCATCTTCCGAACATTCGCCAACCCCCGACGAGATGAACGACCGGAAGTTTTCGCCAATCCATGGCGGGAATATCTACATCTGCTACAGATTAATCGTTATCGGATTTCCAGAATCATTGACCATCTCGGACGATTCTTCATGACAATGGAATATCGGCGGCGAGTGGATTCGCTTTCCTCGGCGCACCCCACGCACCATTACTTCTACCTCCACTGCCATATCCTCCGCTACCTATCTCTCGTAGTGCGCGATGAAGAACAAGGATTCAATTGCACCTGTATTCATGTGGACTCAGAATACCGTGGACCGCCGCCTTACCCCGGACGTCTTCCTACACCGCCCCTCAATCCTCTTCTCACTTGGGAGGAAGACGAATTCCTTTGCCACGCTGCCGAGCTATTTGAAACCGGAAACGAAGGCGAGCTTGCCAACGCCTGCCGCGATCTTCGGCGGCTCGAAATCTTCCTTCCGGAGGACGCCCGCATCCTTCTCGATCAAGGGTATCTTCATCCAGTCAACGATTTCGATCACCGCGGGTACGTGTACCCGTGTAACATTTAGACTAGCTTTCTGTTCCCTTCAGTAATCCCTATGCCTTTTCTCTACCTATGTAAACCTGCTTATGATCTTCTCGCCCGCCGTTCCCGTGCGCTTATTTATTTATCTATAACTTTGTACCTTTCCCCGGCCTTTCAACTTGTGTGGCCTTTCAACCCAGTCTTGTTTTTAAAACCTAGCCTCATACATATGTTTCGGATTGTATCTAGAAAAATTAGAATAATCTTTGAATATAAAATGATTTTATATTCAAAATTTTCTGTTCCCCGCGAAATTAAAAGTCCGAGACCTAATCAGGATAAGTATGTGACTCCATCAAAACTTGTCAAGTACATTCGGAACATGCCGAGCCAATTAAAAAATAATATTGTCAAAGTTTTCATGCTTCCAACAAGACACAGCAAAGAGCAGAACATGCTTATTAAGGATTTGAATTTACAGAAAGGAGACATAGTAATATTTCCCACCGTCTTGAATTCAGAGAACAAATCTGAATTCTTGTCAGAAAACGAGCTGCGAGCCTATACACTATACAAACGAGTAGACAAGAAGGTCAAGCCAGTATCAGGAACTTTTCCCGAAGAAGCCAGAGTTCAACGAAGAATTCCAGAAGACCCGTTATTAACTCTTCCTGATCTTCCAGCACAGCCACCTATTTTTATGCCTACCAGCAAACTCACCGAAGAACGTATGAAGGAATTAGAAATTAATGAAGATGGATTTCTACTTCCCGAAGAAGAAAAGCTCATGCAACACATTCTTAAATTAAATGAGGACTCACTTTCCTTTACAGAGACAGAGCGAGGATCATTTAAAAACACATATTTCTCAGATTACATTATGCCCACTATACCTCATAGCCCGTGGGAATATAAAAATATTCCAATACCACCTGGAATCAGGGACAAGGTTATCGACCTATTACGTAGCAAGATTGCAGCCGGAACATATGAACCAAGTCAATCATCATATCGAGGAAAATGGTTTTGTGTCCTTAAGAAAAATGGTAGCTTGCGCATCGTACATGATCTTCAACCACTCAATAAAGTTAGCATTCGAGATGCTACACAACTTCCCATTATAGATGATTTTGTAGAAGGATTTTCAGGTCATCAATGCTATTCAAGTTTTGATCTTTTCTCAGGATTTGATGCTAGGAAATTAGACCCAAGATCGCGTGATCTTACTGCCTTCTATACCCCATTAGGACTCTTACGAATAACATGCCTTCCACAAGGATATACTAACTCACCAGCTGAATTTCAAAATTGCATGTCCTTCATATTAAAAGATGAAATACCACATACAGCAAATGTTTTTATAGACGATTTACCTATCAAAGGATCCTCTACTCAATATCTTGATTCAATTGGGAATCCAGAAACTATTCCGCAAAATCCTGGTATCAGGAGATATATCTGGGAACATGCTCAAGATGTACATCGAATTATGCATCGTATTAAATGTGCAGGAGCATCCTTCTCAGCCAAAAAGACTTATATATGTCAATCCAGTATCGTCATTGTTGGGCAAAAATGCTCTGCACAAGGACGAGAGCCTGACACTGATCGAACAAACAAAATTCTCAACTGGCCCACACCAAAAAACATCACAGACATACGAGGGTTCTTAGGAATTTGTGGAACAGTTAGAATATGGATCCCAAATTATTCAAAAGAGGTACGTCCCTTAACCCAATTACTTCATAAAGATATTGATTTCCAATGGACAATGGATAGACAAACAGCTTTTGATAAACTTAAAACTATTATTACATCAGCGCCAGCCCTGCGTCCAATTGACTACACTTCACAGCAAACCTCTTACCTTTCAGTGGATACCAGCCAGATAGCTGTAGGATTCATACTGTCACAAGAAGATGAAAACGGAAGAAAACGTCCAGCTAGATATGGCTCTCTTCCAATGAGTGAACGGGAAGCAAGATATTCTCAACCTAAACTAGAATTATATGGATTATATCGAGCATTACGACATTGGCGATTATACTTAGTAGGATTGGGAAATCTCAAGATTGAAGTAGATGCAAAATATATCAAGGGGATGCTAAATGAACCTGATCTGCAACCAAATGCTGCTATGAACAGATGGATTCAAGGGATCCTTATGTTTGATTTTGAATTAATTCATGTTCCAGGAATAGACTTTAAAGGACCAGATAGTTTGTCTCGGCGGCCCCCAGCCTTAAACGAGCTTCCCGAAGAAGACCCAGAAGACGCCTGGATCGATAATATATATATGTTATGCCGAACAAACAATATCAAAGATAAGAACAAGATTACACATCAAATAATGACCTTCAAATCCAAAACCTTCTCACCATCAGATATGAAAACAGGGCCACAAAATGACAGTATAAAGAAGATTGAGACATTTTTACGCACATTACAATTACCTACTGAAGGCTTTCGAAGTAATCAAGCTAGAAAGCATTTCCTTAAGAAAGCCTCCAGATTCTTCATTGATCAGAAATCGGACAGACTTTTTCGAAAAAATATGCCTCGACCACAAACCGTGATCTTTGACATAGAAAAGAAACATCAACTGATTACTCAAGCTCATAATGAGTTAGGACACAAAGGGGAACATGCAGTTCATGAACTTTTACAATCAAGATTCTTCTGGCCTTATATGAGAGCGGACATCCATTTCCATTTATCAACTTGCATGCGTTGTCAATATCGATCAAAAATTCGTCTGGAAATGCCTCCTACAATATCAGTTTCTCAACATCCTTTTCAAAAAGTTTATCTAGATGTAATGAACATGCCTACCTCAGGTGGATTTTCATTCATTGTTTGTTGCAAAGATGATCTTACAGGAGTTTTGGAAGCTAGAGCCTTAAGAAAGAATAATGCTGACGCTATAGCAAAGTTCTTTTGGGAAGAAATTTACTGTCGTTATGGATTTGTTCAACAAGTTACTACGGACAATGGGCCAGAAGTACAAGGAGCCTTCAAGAAGTTAGTCAGACGCTTGGGAATTCCGCAAGTTGAAATTATGGCATATAATAAGCATGCAAATGGAGTAGTGGAACGTGGCCATGCAATCCTGAGAGAAGCTATCGTACTATCAAGTGACAAGAACAAAGAAGGAAGTGCCATTAATTGGCATCAACAATTATCAATAGCGGTTTTTGCCGACAGAATTACCACGTCTTCAGTTACGGGATACTCGCCATATCATTTATTATATGGATCAGATCCTATACTGCCTTTTGATCTTTTTGAAGCTACCTTCTTGGTTGAAAACTTTCATTCAACAATGAGCACTATAGAACTATTGACCTTAAGAATCCAACAACTTAAGAAAAGGGACAATGATCTACTTAAAGCCTCACGCATGTTAGAAAAATCTCGAATCTACTCTCGTGAACAATTCATGAAACGTTTTCAGCATAAATTGCAATTTGAGCAATACAATCCGGGAGACCTAGTCCTAGTACGAAACACAGCTTTAGAAATGCATATAACACAATTTAAAACGACAGATCGATATATGGGACCTTTCAAGATCAAAAAACGAACTACTAAAGGAAATTATGTTTTACAAGAACTTGACGGAACGGTCAGGGCTACCCCCATAGCCGCTTTTCGGATTCTTCCTTACATTAGCCGAACAAGTAACGTCATTCAAGATAAAACATTTGATAAACCACGACGAACCTTAAATCAACGTAATGATGATGAAATAAGTGATGAGAGTCTAGAACCATCTTAAGCGAGTGAAGGGTAGAATCTGAACTAAAAAAGAAGGGCATTAGAGACCATATAGTTATTCTCCTTCGTTACTCTCCCCGTCAAACTCTCTTACACTTTCAAAAACATCGCCAGCAATGTTCGATTCTGCCACCTTGTCTAAAATATGGCCATCCATCACCCTCTTTTTTCTAAACATCCTCCTCTTGATACGTCGTACGCTTCGACAACTACAGGACAGATGTGTCGCCCTGGCCCATTTTCCCATTATCCCTACCAACCACTACGGATTCCCTCTCCCTGCAGAGCTGGCCCTCTACACTCCCGCTCATCCCCAACCTATTTGGCTTGCCCTTCCCCAGTTCATCCTCAAGGATGATGACTTCCTATACACGCCAAACCCCACACTCCCGTTTCTCGAACCCAATCGCAACCACCACTATCTCAAAAACTACACCACTCCTTGTCGTCATGTTGTATTTCACTATGCCCATGCTCGTCCTCTCTGGGGAAAACTGCGCTCCGATGACATAATGGTTTTGGACGGACGAAGTGCAAAAAAGGGAAACAAAGTAAGAGTGGGCGAATATGTTTTTGATCCCATAAACATAGGGCATGGATTTGTGAAGGGAGTACGCCGACTGGAGGGACGTTATGCTTTGATCGACATCGTTCGCTATAACGATGTCTGCGATCCTCACCTGGCTCCTGCTTCGCTGCAGCAACACATGTCTGCATGTTGGATCCCTAGTCACATGTTGGATATGCCGGTTCTTCGACGTATCGAAGCATGGGCAAAGACAATATTTCAAATTCGGATTCGATTTGACATTTTCCAACTAGCCGTATTTGACAGACCCGCACCCTATATATATCTTAGACATCTTAGATATAGCCGGTCACAGTTAGTAGTTCATATATGAAATCTGAGCTTCGTATTGCTTTTCGACTAAAAACATTTTTTTCTAATTTATAATCGACTAAAAAGGAGACTTGGCAGGATTCGAACCCACATCTCTCTGACTCAACATGCACCTTGAGTACAGTTACAAAGAGTGATAGCCATTACACCACAAGTCTGACGAAAGAAAAAGGAAATCATGCGTCAGAGCAATGGGCTGAGCGGGACTATTGTATAAATAAAAAAGAGACTTGGCTGGATTCGAACCCGCATCCCTTTGGCTTAACATGCGCCTCGAGCACAGTCACAAAGGATGATAGCCATTACACCACAAGTCTGACAAAAAGGAAATTGTGCGTCAAAGCAATGGGCTTAGCGGGACTCGAACCCACATTGCCTTGATATAGATGATTTCCCCGTCCGTATGATATCAAGGAGTGAGACCGTTTCACCATAAGCCCGGCGAAAACACTAGTAATGACTTCACGACGTAAAAAAAAGAAAAGGAGCGCTTGGCAGAATACGAGCCTAGTTGGATTCGAACCAGCAACATCCTGATAAACATGCCTGTCAATGTACATGTTGTCAGGGGGTGAAACCGTTTCACCATAGGCTCGTAATGAAGATCGTTCATGGCATCATCATACAAACCTTATTATAAAAGAAAGAAAAGAGAGAGTCTCTGTCTCGCGAAGCATGAGCTTAGCAGGATTTGAACCCGCAACACCCTGACAACTGGCTTTTGTGAATTATACATGATGTCAGGGGATGAAACCATTTCACCATAAGCCCGTAAGAAAGATGGTTCATGACATCGCCATAAAACTTTCTAACAAGAAAAAAAAAAAGAAAGTAACCGTCTCGCAACAACTATGAGCTTAGCTGGATTCGAACCAGCAACATCCTGACAACCATGCCTGTCATTGTCCATAGTATCAAGGCGTGAAACCATTTCACCATAAGCTCAGTAAAAAGTACTACTAATTATGGCCCCACTGTAAGAAAAAGAAAAGATTGCATTAGCAGAGCATGATATGAGCCTAGCCGGATTCGAACCGGCAACGCCCCGATAGCGATTAAGCGAGCACCAATATTTTCGGGGAATGAGACCGTTTCACCATAAGCCCATGATAGTGACCAAGCCTTGATACTCGAGTTAGCACAGACTAAGTTCAATTTGAGCCCGTCAAAATAATTCTTATATCATTCAGTAACTGAGGACAGTTGATTTTTTCTGTTCCCCGCGAAGATGTCATGTTCAAAAACGTTCCAATGAGTTTCTGTTAAAGAAAGATATAAGAATTCTTGATATATAAAAAACCAAGAGTAGCACTTGCGTCAGTTCGACTTGAAGGTGTCAGAAGCCTACTCAAAGAGCTGTGTATCATCATTAATTGAGCAACTTCCAGCAGCATGCTAGTATAGAAACGAACAGAATCATGAGTCATGTTACACAAATCGAAATCTATCATGCTCATGGTTAATTAAGCTTACGTATAAAACAAACTCCATTCCGAAACAAAAAAGAAAAACTACTCGTCTGTAACTTAATCGGATTGTGCGGGACTCGAACCGCGCTTCTTCCTCTCCGGTCGGCTAGATCATGAACCGACCAGCCAGGACGTGTTACCAATTACACCACCAACCCGGTAGTAAGAGCACGTATCAACATCTTATGACCCTAAGTTTCACGTAATACATATAACGTAAAAGCTGTGCATCGAAGATAAATCAGTCAGTAATATGGTAATATCGCTTACTATTGGATTACTAAGTCACGTAAAGAAAGTACTTTCTAAACGCTGAATCGTTGAGATATTCGTTGCGCTTACTCGCCCGCTTTATAAGAAAACGAGTCAGCCTATTCAAATCTCAAACGCTTCGTCATCATATTTCAATCGCTTTATAATATACTGATAATCTTGCTTACATAGAAGAAGAGTAGAAAAAGGTATATAAGCCACCTGTATTCGAAGAAAAATGCCAATCAATTTAGTTTACACCCAACAACCACAACAGTTTTAGAAGCTTTTAGAAAGCTTCACCTTCTTCTAAAGCGTACATCGCTTTGAAAGAAATTTGAGTCTTAAGGAACAAGACTCGCCAGCTAAGAACGAATAGTAAGATCAGAACCGTAAGAATCGTATCGTGAGAATAAGTTTCTTCTGAAGCTTATAAAGCAAAGTAAGTTTAATCTAGGATTTTCAATACTGACTTCCACAGATTAACTACTCCACCAACCCCTACGAAACCCAGCATCACGTAAAGAAACGTATACGTACCGAAACGCATAAAGATCAGGATAGTTGATAAAGGTAATTGTTACTAACATTTATAGACTAATCACTCGATCTACATCAAAACCGAAACCACGAACAGTTAAGAACTAGCAAATTCCGTAACCTTGCATCGACGTAAGTTAGTTGAAATATATTATTACTAACTTTTCAGATCAAGACACCGTATAAGAACGCACACTCTCACGTCAAGAATCAAGAAGCTAAAACACAGGTTTAGCTAACGCACCAATATTCAGGAAAGGATATAAAACGAACTCAATAGACAAGCCCGTCTCATATAGCTAGAGACCGGTAACATCTATAGCTAGGAAATAAGAAGATAAATTTTCTAGCCTGACACCGCGTCATGCAGAACCAGTCCTCATGGGCCCTTACCGGCATGGAAAAGATGACGCCGGGGTTTTGGTGGAAGGGATTCCCCATGACTATGAATGATCTTTGGGAAGGTGATGTCCTTGACTCACCCGCATGTTTTATACTGAAGTAAGATAGGTATACGGAGGATTGAGGGCAACCCGTATCATCCGTCTGCGCGACAGAAGATTGTCATGCTCACTCTCATGAGCCGCACAGTTGAGCGCTCTACAGCCAACGCTGCCGACGAAGTTGCCCTGTTCGCATGGCAGTGGGTCCACGACTCGAAGAACACCAAGATCGTCAAAGAAGCGTGGAACATCGAGGTTACCCAGCGATCTGGATCTATGAGCCCCGTATGTTGTCGTTACTATGGGATCATACCAGCTAACCCAGAGCATAGTTTCGTGCGAGTTTCAACTGGCGCGCTAGCACCCCCGCTATGCCGAACATCTATGGTGTTGAATACTCCCTCGAGGACGTCACTTCCCACCTGCTCATTCACTGCAGCCCTGGGTCCGAGCTCTACGATCCGGGTGTTGTGTTCAACACGGCCTTGCATGCATATGCGCCATCAGTGCTGGCCTACGTCTATGTACAGGCCTTGACCCCGATCATTCGTCGGAAGAAGGGTATCTATGGCGAGTTACCTCCTCAGCAGTTATCCGAGTTCCGCCTCATCCTCATGACGTTCCTCGCCATTCCCGAATACTTTGCCGAGATGGTCAAGCGCCACAACGAGAAGGTCGAGAGCGAGAAACTCGTTATCCAGGAAGATTGGACACCAGAGATTCGTCGTGCGGTCATTGAACCGTCTACCCCCATTGATGACTCACTCGTTCTCAGTCTATTATATCGCAGCCGCTTCACGACGACGACGCTGGCTCTCCTCCGCTCTTACGGGATCCATACTCTCCGTCATCATCTGCTGTACACCACGGAACCAGCAACACGCCAATACTGTTTGATGGTGGACCGGCTCCGTCGCCGTGTGTTATCAAAGACATTCTTTGTCAAGCCGTACGAATCATGGGACGCGTGGATTAAACCGAGTCGCCACGCGGTTGAGGTATTCCGATGCATGGTCGACGAAGAAACTCGCGGCGGTCACGGACAGATGTTTGATCGATTCGACGACCTGGATAGGTGGTTGTTGGTCGGCGAGCACCCCGTTTTCGGCCATGCGACCATCGAGACGTTCCGTATGTATGGGCCGAAGAAGTCTCATGATGATGCCGAAGAAGGATTAGAGACTACTGAAGTACAGCAGCAGTTCCAAGCAATGGCTATTGACGCTGATAATCCCAACGTTGAATCTTGAAGTTCGCATCTCCTTTTATTCCTTCTCCCCTTACTAACTCATTTTAGATCCCCTGGCGGTCATCTAGGCGGGGGTGTGTAAGGAGGGATTACCATACGGCGCTACGCGCCACCTTACTAAGCATATAAATAGGGCTCGATCGTCGAGCCGTCCGCTCCTTAGTCTTTTACTTATTGTTCACCGTAGTGTTGAAATCTACTCGATTCATACTCTCTCGTGAACCGTAAGTCTTTTAC
This sequence comes from Strobilurus stephanocystis, assembly GCA_019915075.1. Classification (NCBI taxonomy): domain Eukaryota; kingdom Fungi; phylum Basidiomycota; class Agaricomycetes; order Agaricales; family Physalacriaceae; genus Strobilurus; species Strobilurus stephanocystis. The sequence continues at coordinate 1,560,350 of JAHLMI010000010.1, forward strand.
ATACATGTCCTATTGCAATTAGCGTGCCAGTGGATCGCGTGACGCGAGTGGTCGTGTCCACCCGGCGCCGATTGTGAATGCATTCAATGTACCCAATAGACCTCCCACTTTCTCTGCTACAATACTCAGCTCAGTATAGTTTTCAGGCAGGTTTCAGGTCTGTCATGCACTGGAATACTCAAGGTAAGCATTCATTGAAAAAGACTTCGTCCTGAGCCGCTCAAAATGTCCAACCCAATCACCGAGAGAAGCAGCCTGTCACTTGTTGACGTCTTCTCAAACTCTAGGTAACACAAGGCGCCTCGTCTCCCGCTCTCGAACTCGATGGCGGGGTTTGGCTGTCGCGTCGGGAGCGAAGCGCGCAGCCGAGCCGGCAACTCGGTCAATCGGTCCATCACTTGATGTCAGAATGATCCCGCTTCGGCTGTCAGTTCTTGTCTTCTAACTTCCAACCACCACTAAGTACTGTACAGCTGCACTAAAGTTTCGACGACGACGACAAATACTCCTCAGGACCATTCATGAACGAGAATGACCGGCAGCAAGAGACTTCGACGAAAGTTCCGCCGACTGACAATCTTGAGTCTCGACGATCCTCACTAGCCAGCTACGCTATCGTGTCGCCCAAGGCTGGCATCTGGGCCAGAGGGTAAGCGCGGCCGGCGTCGAGGGGGTACATACGTGAGTGCTCTTTCCCTGTTTATTTGTGTTATTCGTGGGTGCTGCCTTTCGACGAGCCACTGTTGTGATTGGCTTTCCTCATGCTCTCTGATCCAGGACAAAATCTCCTCTCCGCACACACTGATCTCCAAGCTTGACATACATTGGAACATGTTGCCCAAATGTCTGATAGATGGTATGGACAGGCACAACATCGACAACTCCCACGACGAGGCCGACGACGGCAAGTACTACCTGATCAGATCGTCGTCAGAGTCAATTATGAATCCAGTCCTATTCACGGGCTCACAGCGTCGCTTCACCTCAAGTCAAGGGTTTGCCTGCCCCAGTGTTGCGGACGCGGCTCTGGGGTTTCTCGACACGGTCAGCCGCTCTCCGTACATGCTGCCTGCGGCAGCCCTTCTCTCACTTAGTCCCTTCTTATCTTGCTGATCACGCCAGCTCCAGACTATAGATAGACACTTCTCTGCGGCAACAATTCGCGGCTGCTCTGGACTGTAACACTCAAATACACATTAGTAGTACAACGATCAATATATTGGGTTCTTCATTTCCAGTCTGAGCCCGTTTCGAGCAAAATTGGAGACACAAAGCAAGTTAACACGTACATGTTCATTTCAGAAGTCAGTCGAGGGGGACCATGACAAGGTAGCGGGCTGGAATCATGCGAAAAACGAAGAGGGATCTCACATTCTTTGACACGGAGTGTTCGGTCCGACCGCCGATCCTATGTCGCGGGTGAGAGACATTGGGTTGCATGCTCACCAAATGCAATGCCTGACCTCTCAGCAGGCTAGAACGACTTGGGATACATCTGAGATGTCATTTGGGCGCATCCGGAATTTATCCGGGAGGACACCCAATACCGCAATCCAGGAGTCAATACCACATACATGAACTTACACTAGTCGTGATCTTTCGAGAAAGAGCGAGTAAATGCATGACTGTCTTGGGACTCTGAGTACAATCATTACTATCTATATACTCTACTAGCTTTATACCTGCTCATGTCAGTCCACATAAGCGCATATGGTGACAACAGTGTCAATCGAAAGACTTGCTGTCAATTTTTTTATGACGAAAAACAAAGTTACTCTTCCATCACATTGCGGCTGATTACCTGGTGAGCGGAGTCGAAGAACACGATACGTCTATGACATATACACACATGATCAGACACAAACGGCCATGTATTTCCCCATGAAAAGACGTGTTTGCCGATTAATCTCTTACGAAGGGCCAAACTTCACTCTGGCCATTGTCATCCTAACATACTATCCCATGCAGAGTGGGCTTGTCTGGATGCTTGTACGGCATCTAAATCTGTCTGAAAGCAATACTGAGGGTCAGACGTGTCCGCGGCACGATATAAGTGTTGGACGACGGTATTACTCTCGGACGACATCATTTACTCTCGGACGACATCATTTACTCTCGGACGACGGCATTTACTCTCTGACGACGGCATTCATTCTCTGACGAAACTCGTGCGGTCTGGTCGCTGTCCCCGTCCTTGGATGCAATAATTGCGAGAGTATGTGGAGTGGCTGAACTCAAGCAATGAATTAAGCCAGTCTCGAAAGCTTTCAATGTAGATCTTCTAAGGAACACTTACTCTCGTACAAAAATTAGTATTACGGTAAGTACCAGTGCAACAGTGCCAGTGCCGGTAGGCAGAATTACTGATACCACACGGAGGCTTATTTCGACTATAAGGAGCAAGCGATGAGAACAGTGTGTCGGTGTGGCGAAGGAAAGTGATCCATCGTGCCGCGCTGCCGAAGCCATCAAAGAGAAATTTAGCCTCCGACGGCATGGCACTCAGCCCGCCACAAGGCGCATAGAAGCGTACCGATTCCGACGCGAAGCGCAACGTGTTTCCCGACGGACGAAGATCTGCGCGGCAATGTGATGACAGCTAGGCACCGCATAGCACGTATTTGGCGGGCGTAGACCCTGCCTGCAGCGCGGATGCACACAATACATGGCCTTTGGGGAGGTAGGGCGGCGGTGCGTCACTGCTATAACAACGATTCTGGTATAGCCTGACTTGATGCTATAGCAAGCTGGCAATGTATGGGATCTACGGTATCCCCTGCTCACACAGCGCCACAATGCAGTCCAGTCCCGCACGGTCACCGTTGGAGCCATCCGAAGCTCCCGTTCTGGACGAAACACTCGACGAAAGGACTACAAGTCTCAAGGGACTTCAGCAGCTTCTGTCAATCAATCCCTCTGTCCATTGGCTTCCCACCGAGCTGCTACGGGAGGTCTTCCTCTATACTATAGGCGATTGGAAGCTCACGCCCTACCAATGGATCAATCCTCACGAGCGGCCGGATCCCCTGACGCTCTCCTGGGTTTGTCGGCGCTGGAGAGACGTGGCGCTCGACTCTGGCGTCCTATGGTCCTCCTTTGCACACGACAGCACAATTGACAGGTGGGACCATCGTTGCTACATGCCGCTTGTACGGCATTTTTCGAGCACGCAGGAAAGAGCCCTCTGTGTTTCTGTCTTAGTATCGACTATCCCTGGGGTGTGGATGACGACGACGGCGAAAATTTCGTCCTAACGTTGTTCTCAAGGACCGACCAATGGCGGCGTGTCGCCCTTCGCTTCTACAAGTCTGACTGGTTTCCTGCCCAGGCCAACATCGCGGATCGTCGGTTTCCCCAGCTCGAAGAGCTCCACTTGACTCTCGAACCAAAAGATCTGTACTGTAATGATGATTTCGACCTGCGCGCTATTATTGAGCCATTCAAAGATTCACCACAGCTCCGAGAATTCGCATTACGGTACAATCCCACTGACTATCATAGGGACGTAGGAGAAGAAGAGACTTGCGACCAGCCAGCAACCCCACTGCTACCGCATTTTGGCCCAGAGAGCGTCGCTGCATTCCCATGGACGCAACTCACACATATTACACTTGACCTTCTTCATCACTGCTTCTCTTTGCCTTGGCGCTTTCTGCATGCCTGCCCGAGTCTGGAGCAATTGCACTTGCTAGAGACACATTTGCACGCTCGGTACATCGATGACAGTGATCACTTTTTACGGACAGCAGGTGTGGAGACTGTGGGCGACCTTTGCATAACACACAAGTGCTTGCGCTCGCTGAAACTTCCCTTCTTCACGCCTCTGTCATACATTGACTGCCCAAACCTGAGAGAGCTCAGCATCTCGTGGCGCGGGAGACATGACCTCTCAGAATGGGAGGCCGCCATCCAGCAGTTTGGCAAGCGCATCCACGTGAACGCCGCGTATCCCACAGTAGAATTCGTGCTACAGAGGCCTCTCTACGATGATGAAATGACCCGCGCGGAGTCCAAAAGACTTCTTGCTCACCTGCGCGCCCTCTTATCACACATCGGATCCCACTGGACTTGGGTCTCAGATTTGACTGTCAATGTCACGGATATCGAGTTCCTGTACAATCGCCACATCCCGTCTCTGCGTGCTGTGAATAACCTCCTGTGGTCCGCGAGCCGACCGTTGCCAAACCTGGAAGAAGTCACTTTCAGGGTACCCTACCCCCGCGTTTGCGATTGTGATTTCGAGCTGGAGAGGCCGCTGATCTGTGAAGAGTGCAAAGATATGCTTATTGGTATCATCAAGACCATGTGGTCGGGGTATCCTGTTGTCACTGGTAAGCGGTACAGGACTGATGTGCTGTTAGAGTACGAGACTACGGGACGGAGGGATTATGGATCACGTCCACGTTGGGCTGCGCATGAGATGGTCAGGGAGCTTCGAGACGTGGATTGGGATCTGACGAAGTCTGAGGTCAATATCTATGCAGTCGAGCGCAGCTTCACGAATAATCTGAAGATTTGGTACTGACCTATGTACTGTATCGTGGATTCGATTTTGTCGGTGAATACGAAGACGTCGGGGAGGCGCTGAAGGTCTCAGAGGTGTGGGTCCTCATCGACCTCAATTCAGTGTTGCCCTCTGTCAGATGGGAATCCACCGTTCCGCTCCGAGTGGCTCTCGCGCATCTCGAGCTGGTGGTCGCTCTTGATGCATGAAGGCGGCCAGGACCGCGTCAAAGGACGAACTCTCCACGCCTGACCCGACTGTTGTAATATTTACTTCTGCTAGCTCATGTGTCTGTATCCACCTCTTCCTTACGATACATACCTACTACCTATGCCATCCTGTACTCCTTATGCCTATGTAGTATGATGATATGATTGTATGTTTCAATTACTTCAGACGGTGGGGCTTGAGCTTCATCGTGTGGACCGGAATGCCGCAGCTTGATTCTAATCGGGCTATCCTCTTGGTCAAAAATCCTCCTCCCGAGGCGTGTTGGCACATGGTGTGGCGCCTTTCATTGACGGTGCACAAAGAAGCCAGAATGAGACACCGTACATATTTGACAACCGATATCATATCATCATACTACATAGGCATAAGGAGTACAGGATGGCATAGGTAGTAGGTATGTATCGTAAGGAAGAGGTGGATACAGACACATGAGCTAGCAGAAGTAAATATTACAACAGTCGGGTCAGGCGTGGAGAGTTCGTCCTTTGACGCGGTCCTGGCCGCCTTCATGCATCAAGAGCGACCACCAGCTCGAGATGCGCGAGAGCCACTCGGAGCGGAACGGTGGGAAGGAGTATGAGGAGCGGCAGCGATGAACAATCCGGAGGTGGGAGCTGGAAGCAGAAGTGAACACCCGCCAACGCACGGACACTCGTCGTCATAATCACACTCGTCCTGTCCCCGCGAAGGCGAGACTGGAACATCCGGAGAGTATAGAAAAGAGTCTGGCAGTCCGGACTCGTCGGTCCAAGTCTCGAAGAGCTTCATGATGACCCTCATATCGAAGGCTAGATCCTTCGGATATGATTTGAGATCCAGTTTGCTCGCAGTGGAAAGCTTGAGAAGCTTCGCGCCAGCGTTCCACGCCATGACCCAGGGGCCCAAGTGTGTAGGGACGTCCGGTATCTCAGCGTTGAGAGGTGGCTGAAACACTTCCACATCAGTGGTCTGAATCCAACGTTTATCGTCGGGGCTTCGAACACATGTGTGCCTATCAAACGGACCATCCCATGCCAGGAAGACGACTCGCATGGTTCTCAGCCGATAGTTGGAGTTCGGTAGGTACTGTCGGTTGCAATTTAGTCGGACTTCATACCGGAGTGTGCGATCAAGACAAACCTGCATGGCTGGCGTCGTCTCCTTGGCATGCCTCGGTAAGTCCGTGTATCTCTTCATTATTTGGATATCTCTCGAGGATGGAAAGATTCCTATTAGATGCTTGTCTAGTGCGGAATGGCAGTTTGGGCACACTGTGAAGTACGCTGAGCTTGAATCATGAACGTGGATACCGTGAATTGTCGACTCACGGTGTATCATGTTGTACCGGGAATGGAGACAGTTCGTCCGAGGCTCCATGGCCAGCGCATACTCAATAGCAGCAACCTTGCAGTAAAGGATAGACGGTGAGAGATGGCATGCCGGTGTAACAGATGACATACCGAGTTTGCCGAGCCAGCCAGAGATCTGTCCATGATATGCGCCACGCAAGTGAGTTTGCCGCCTTGGCTAGATCTCCCGCACACACCACAGCAATCCCCAAATTTAGAAGCAGCTACAACGGCGTCTTTGGCTTTCTTCGGAGTCGGCTCATTCCACTGTATGTTCCGCCGAGGAGTTTCCCACAAGACTGTATTCGGGGGTCGTTGTTCCTTCGTCGGCGTGAAGGAGCGGTCGGTAGCGAGAGTCTTCCTCCGTTTCTTGACAGCGGTCTTGACTTTGGCGCGCGACGGGCTTCGGTGACGGCGGGGAGAGAGCTCGCAGTAAGATTTGACCCCGGCAGCGGCCTTACGCTTTGGTCTGTCCATCGGGATTGAGCAGGTGTGGCGCGACCAGTCGTCTGGTCATGACTGGCTCTTTAACAGCCACCCGCGCATCTCGATCTAGAGGCCACCCGCGGAAAACAGACCAGGAATCCATATTGGGACGGGCACGATGCTGGCCCTGTCCCGAAGCAGTGAAAGACAGCAATATACAAAGGCATCGAGAGACATTGTTAATCCAGAATGGAAAGACACAGTTCCAAGATAGTCTCCTTGCAAAGGTGCCGAAGCAACAATGTAGACAATCCCGGCGAACAATGGCGGACATAATAGGGATGAACGCGTGGCCCAAATTTGGAATCCTGAGTCACAGGCGTTGCCAAGCAGCCGTAAATAGCACGTGATCGCACCTTTGTTGCGCCAATTCAGGGAGCACTCTTACCTTCACTCCATCATCCTTGCTGCACGTCTACTTCTCTCACATACCCGCTCTGCTGCAATGCCTGTTGATATCTCACGCATCAACGTCAACAAGTCCTTCAAGGACATTGAAGATCTCACGCTTTTAACATCAAGCGACAGACTGGTACGCAACGAAGAGCCTTTGAATTCTTCCGCCATCTGATGCCTTAGCCAGCTTGACGGATATGAGCACCTTTGGGGACTCAATCGTGGGGATCTAAACTCGTACTTCTCTCACTCTAGCAATCACGTAGAGAGTAAGTTATTTACTCTGGTGCCAATTATTTCCTGACGATGGGTGTCAGTACAAGCTGCGCTCAAGGGCGCACTCCGAGATAAGCGTTTGGCACTCGTACCAACCGACGATGTTCTTTCCACTGTGCGCTCTCTTCAAGACCACAATGACCGAGCGCCACTTCAACAGAGACAAAAATTTCTAGAGGTGTGCCCCTTCGTTGCCATCCGTGTCATCCCCTGAATATCATCCACAACAGAGACTACCGTTTGGGACCTATCGCTATCGCGTTATACCTCTGAAGCGGAACGTTTCCATCTACTCGAGACATCCCTCCACCGGCCGCATCACGGCTACCCGACTAAAGCTCAGATCGTCCCAAGGACCCATAGTCTCCTCGAACATTCATCCGTTATTCCTCCTTGCCCACTTCTCCGATCCGGTTCTCGACCACCGGGACGTACTAGAGGACTCCCTCGACGAGAACCTAGTTCGGATATCCTGCCCCTGGCCATTTCCTCCACCGCGCGAGTTTTACCGGGAAGCTGGCGCTTTTCGAGGACAGCTCGGGCGCTCTATTCCTATATTCTATCGCGAAGAGTTTTGCAAAGCTCGATGCGCAACACCGCCTGTCCCTGAACTCACTCACTCTTCGTCGTCGTCTTCGACAGCATCGTACAGCGATCTAGACTCCGAAAGGTCATCGAAACGATCTCGTACGTCTTCAGACACGGACACGGAGGATGAGGGTCTAGACGTCAAGAAGTGGGTGAGGGAATGTGAACCGGCCGAGTTCCAGTCTTGTATAGCGGACGAGAACGTCATTGGCGCGTATACGCTGGAGGTTGCGAGGTCGCTGGAGGATGTCTTGAAGACAAAAGAAAGCTTGGTTGCAACGACCCCTCTTGCGACGGCGAAGTCTAGTCCCAAGCGAAAAAGGACCGTATGATGTAGAAGTATCTTCTGACTCTATTTTTACATATCGTTTTGCTTTCGTCGCTATCGTGTAGTATTTACCTACGGCGGACTCGAATGACCACAAGTTTGGCCCTCATTTTCACTCATCATTCATCGTGTGGCGCGTCTTCAGTCTGTTGTCACCTAATCAACGTCGTAGATCGTCTCGAGGTCCCGTTTCAATCGCCACACTGACAAGCAGGCATTGTTGCCACATGTTGACAAATGATGTTGTAGTTGGACGTATTGTTGAGTCTCTGCCACGAAAGTACAGTGTCATCGTTTGGAGTGCGTTGAAACCCCCTGGGGGGACTCCGAGTGCCATTTCGCATATAGATGAAGCTCACGAGTTCACCGGTTTTCAATGGCTGTCATCTTCCTGTACTTCATGTTCTCGTTCAACTGATCAGAGACTTCACGGCTGTTGGAACTAGGAAATCGATATCGCGCGACCCATCTCACGCCCCCAATATCTACCTACCTACCTACCTACCTGTGGCGTTTCTCGACTACATCTCTGTATTCATGGCTGATACAGGAGGTCATGTTGGTTCCCCGCCACAGGAACATGTCACCGTGCTATGATAGCTTCCGACAGACACCTCAGATGACACGAAAGCGGCAAGAGGGAAAAACAACGACCATCACCGTATGGCTGGGATGCATGTACTGCGGAGATCGGTTCGCTCATACGGTTGTAGTCGTGGATGAATATTCATTGGGCATAGAGACTGATGTACAGAGGAAACATAGTGGTGAAAGAAACGACTAGGCGAAGGAGATCTGTGCGAAGTGCACTGCATAGGTAAAAAGAGGGGCATGTGTAGTAGTTCGAATGGGAGGAGTGCGTGGTACACGAAAGGTATGAGGGACGAGGAAAGCGGCACGAGAGTCGAAGGGTGTCCGCCGAATGCGAAGAAAGCGTGAAAGGAGCAATCGACTAGAGTCTCTGGAGTCCGTCAGAAGTGCATGAAAGACGATCGCTAGTGACTCACGATGTGATGTGAATCGCAGGGTATCATGATATGATGCAGTTATACGTCTCTCCGCTGGTCCGGACTTCGTAGTTTACAGGCGCTGCGTCGGTGTCATCAAAGGATGGCGACGACAAGTGTAGGGGGGAATTAGGGGACAGTGTGGTGGAAGAGCACTCGACTTGGGGGTCAAGGCTCAGAGTGGTGAATTCGTCCGACATTATGTGCGAAGTCAAGTTCGAGTATGCAGGCTGCGAGTGAATGCGTGCGAAGTTCGACGTGGGTGGCAAGGGTACTCTTGGATTGGCCATGGGGGAGTCTATATAGTATATTTCCATGCCGTAGTGCCTCCCATTGTCCTAGGCCCCATTGTTCTAAAGAATGCAAATTCGGAGGATATTGCCACAATGAGCGGAGTTTCAATTCGCGCCAACGCAAGAATGTACGCGATGGATTTCCACGGAGAACATCAGATGCCATAAAACTTCAATCATAGCAGACTGGGAGGGAGGAGATCTTCCAGGAAGCAAAGTCAGAAAAGACAAGACCATGAATGCAAGAGTCAACAGGAATGTAGAGCACGCCTGCCGGTTCGGCGGCAGCCGTCGGCCCTCGGCTTAGCCTCGTGGTCGTCGCATCCTCTTCAGAAGTGTCCTGCCTTGAGGGATTTCGCAAGGTCAGTAGAGGATGAGGACGGGGGTATGGAAGGCAATATTGGGGGGCGCATAATTTGAATGGAGAGCACCAGTAGTCAGAAGGCAGGTGGGAATGACATCAGTGCGGGAATGGAAGGAATGGACGGGGGATGGAGACAAAGGTCGAGTTTCAATTGCCACAGCGCCAGCTGGAGATACCAGGATAAGAGTCGGAATCTGGTCCATCTAGCTGTATCCGAATGCGACAGTACTTCGAAATAAACGACTTTAGAGCATGCATCCGAGTCCGTCAGACACAGAGGTGGAAAGATATGACGCTGTCGCCACTTGCAGTCATACACCGTTGACAGCATTGTAGGTCTCTGTCAAAGTTAGAGCGGAATTCGCGTCGACGGGGAAGAAAACGAAGACGTGAACGTGGGAGTTTGATCGGCCAAATGCTACCGCTCGGTTCGTTCACCTCGATACACCATTTCGGCAAGCTGCGTCAGGCGTTCTGCGGCAACGGAATTGGCTGCTCCCGCACATCTGTAGGTCTTTTTCACCCTCCCTTACCTTTATGAATCTACTACATGTCTCCCAGTAGGCGATCCCAGGTTATCGATATTGGTCCCTGGACTTTGTAGAACAGCTCTTCCTTGGTATGTCGCCTCCTTTCCCTAGCGTCGCTCGTGCTGCTCACACGCCAGTCAGTCACAGGTATAAGACGTTTTGGCGGAACAGGACTGCCTGTTCAAATTTGTGTCCCACTGCGACGGCTGTTATGTTCACGTCTCGTGAATCAGGCAATCACTCACTGTAGCGACTGTACGGGATGACGGGTTTGACGCTTGAGCAGGCAACATTCTGACAGGCGCTCCCGCGACAGGTTTCACTCACCGTCGCTTGACAGCTCAAAATTTAAACTGTCCTCAGTGAAGTCAATTTACCGAATTGCACCACTTGCAAACTTGCTCCCACTCTTCTTTTGGAGCGACTCAGCACGACGATGATTGCACAACATGTTCACGAGGGACAAGAATTCTATAGGTGCCAGACCGATTGTACAACAAGAGGAGAGACGGTCATGAGAGATAAAAGGAATGTAGGGATTGTGAACGACGACCAGGAGGAATCAATGAAAGTGGAGCTCTAATGCGCTATTGAAAAGAATGTCATGATAGGGTATCACGGATGTTTGGAGGGAGCATCTACATGCACAGATTTAGAAGAAGGATTCCCAGACAAAGTAAGAGCGCCTACCTCATGAGATGACGCAGTTGTAGGTCTCCCCGCTGGAGCGTACTTCTTGATCTACGAGAACTTCGTCCTCGAGAGTGATTGTGTGATCGGGCTCCGTGGAGGGAACGCCAGAGGTGGAGAGGGCGATGATGGTAAAGAAGTCCATTGCGAGGTTGCTGTAAGAGTCGTCAGTACTTGCAAAGAGTTGAGGAGCTCAGGCTTACAACGGATGAAGTGTACGAGGAGAAATGTGGTGGTTTGATAGCGCGAGGAGTGGATGACTGTGAAGATGTGTAAGATCGCGAGAAACGACGCAGGAAGTGACAACTCACTGCTTGGGGCGGGCGGCTAGCGAGGGGCAACAGTATTTGAATGGGCTAGTGTGCTTTGACGACGGGGTGCGCTGAACAGACTAGCTGCTGGTTGTTGATGGGCGGTGAAGACGAGTGCTGAGTCTCCCTGTCAAATGAACCCATGTCTTATACTATGCACACGCGCCGACCATTGTTCCATGCCAAACTTTGGCCGAAAACAAGTGCAGGGCCGAATGCATCCCGAATTGGCCAACAATGGCAAAATGTGTCGGCATTTGTTTCGCCTGGTAAGGAGATCGGGGCACAGCAAAAGAAGTCTGTGCAGACAACAGCCAAATAGCTCAAAAAGAGCAGTATAGTGAGATCAAGACGTGGGCCATAGACGCTAGGAGGGTGGCATGAGAGGAGGAAATGGCGGTTGACGTCCAAAAAGAGTATCGATGGCGGCTGATTGATGCCGACTGCCGGCAATCAAGGCCATCAAACAATGACAACGCTTGGGCCTTCTCGGCGCCTTCTCTCCCTTTCTTCTACTCGAGCCACCAGCTTATTCTTTTGTGCCAGATTGAGCACAGATGATTATTGATTTGATTGCCCACGGCGATAAGGGTTTCCGAATGGTCCATGTGTGTATGTTCGTTTTTGGTCTTCACTCCGAGTAGGGATGTGCGGGCCAGGGCTCAGGCCCTCGGCCCTGCCCTGACCTGCCCTGCCCTGCCCTCGTAGGCCCTGCCTTGGTGAGGGCTCACGAGGGCTGAGGGCCGGGGCTGAGATTCTGTAGGCCTTGAGCCCGGGGCTGAGCCCTAGGGCCTGAGGGCCCATGAGGGTAGGTAGAGAGCTCCGGGATGCTGGTATACATAAGATAGTATATCAGTAAATGCTTCTTGAAGTGCTTTGATCATTTGAGACGGGGATATGTATGTTTTCCAATCGGCACCGGATCAGCGCCACACATGAATCGAACGGACAACCTGTCGGTGATGTCCTGATCGGGTCATCTCTACTGCCCGTAAACGCGTAAACAGCGACGCGTCTCGAATAGGCTCGCGACCACCTCGGTCCACAGCACGTGCTTCGCTTTACATACTGTGAACCCAAAGTGAGAAGCGCAGCCACGTGGAGAAGCGGATGGTCACGAGCCTACGTCTCGAAGAACCTTTTCTTGACGCCGTCATGGTCTCCGAGACAGACTGCACCAGAAAATTTTGCAAAGCAGGCAATTCGAAAACCTGTGCCAAACACATTACACTCTCATGCTTGCAAGTCCACTTGAATGCTTATTACCACAACTGTATGCATTGCAACCGAATTACCACCGTATTTTCTCGTATTGGAATCAGATAATAATGTTACAAAAGAGCTGAACATGACGTGAGACTCTTCCGAGGACTCCTACAACTCGGAGTAATTAAATCCGCTGAAGTTAGAGATGTATCTCGTGCTAAGTGTGGCGCACTTGGGCCCTGGGGCTGAGCCCTGGCCCTGCCCTGCCCTCCAGGGCTCAAGGCTCAAGGCAGGGCTTGGACTTTACCAGGCCCTGGCCCTCTCAGGCCCTGCCCTGCCCCGGGCTCAGAGCCCTGCCCTGGCCCGCACATCCCTAACTCCGAGACCGAAAGCGTCGAACAATGGCTCATTGTTGTTTGGCTGCTCCATTGGCCCGTCGCGCAGGGGTTGTATAAAGAAGCGACCAGAAAATCGGTATGAGTTCATCACCGCCCGCACTCTCGCGCATCTGCCAGACACTTCGCCCTCTACCATCTGCAAATCTAAATCTCCACGATGGACTCATTCACCACCATCACCCTTGACGCCGAGTTTGTCGACCTCGACCTCTCCCAGCTAGCTTCTCAAGCAGAATGCAACGCTCCCACATCATCTCCCGTCGACAGCGACGCGCCTGTCCAGGCTTCTCCCGGTTACTGTGTCATTGCATAGACCGGCAGTTCCTCCAAATCATGCTTTCTCGTCCTCTTTCCCTTCTGTAACCACAATCCGTATGTCCCATTCTTCTTTTTATGTGCGCTCGAGCTAATCGTCGGGTTCGCTTCAGACACTCGTTTCTTTCGACTCCTGCATACCAACAACTCCGTTCTCCCGCTCCGGTAGCGGTCGAGACCAGACCACATCATACATACGCTCTTTCATAGAATGTTTCCTCCTTTTTCTTAAATGTATTCTGTATCTTATTCACTATTGGGGTCTGCTACATATTCGTTCCCATACTATGAATGTACATTGTTGACTCACGCTCTCTGATCATTGACTACGCCGACTGGCCTGAGATTTCTCTTTGCTCCCGGAATCACCGTATGTGCGCTCCGATCTATCCAACATCCTCAGAGGAGGAGCATGATTGGACGGGCGCTCGCCCGACGGCCACTGAGCCAGCCAGCCGCCTTCGGCAATCACCGCATGCAGCGAAAAATCGCTTCTTCTCCGTCATTGTTCTTGCCGCCCTTCGTCAACGATGCTGCTCCGGATCCCGAACCTCATCCTATACTACTGCAGTGTCGTATAGCGGCGCTTCCACTCGCAGTTCGACGACATGCTCCATTATTTCGTCCTGCCCATAGTGATCTGCCGGCTCTGGCTTCAGGCCGGGCCAGCCGTGGGCCAGCCGTACTCAGGCCAGAGCCAAGCCAGGCCGTGGCGACGGCTTCACAAAGCCCATGGCCTGGCTTGGGATCCTCGAAGCCGTAGGCCAGCCGTCGAGCCGTGGCTCAACACCGTGTCAGGTCATCGAGGAATCCCACTGCCAAAGTACCCAATTGCTCCAGTCCGTCAAGGCCGTGACGACTGGTTGCTATTGGTAGCTTCCTTGGGACCACATTCGAGTTGCGCGTGGGGGTCTGAGTAGTGCAGTGAACGGTGATGTCCCGATTAGGAAGGACGGGTCTCTGGCGCTCACTCAACGTTACGCAAAGCTCAGGTGTTCACTGGATAGACTGATGCCGTCAGACGTATCACTAGCAGTGTCCAAGGACAAAACCATACCTTATCACACACCCCGCTTACATCCCGCCCTCATCCCGCCGCATCCCGCCGCATCCCGCCCCAGGCCGTGGCTCAAGCCGAAGCCAGGCCAGAGCCAGCCGTGAGCGACGGCCTTGGCCTGGCTCGCCATTTGGGAGAGCCGGAGCTTTGCGAAGCCAGGCCAGGCCGGCGGCTTCAGGCCAAAGCCGGGCCAGCAGATCACTACAGGCTGCCCATCGTTGCAACTTTCTTGCCAGATCTCCCGATACCATTTCTATCGACTGAAACGTCTGCCTGTCGCATCCCCATATGCTGGATCCTCGTCAACAACATCGCTCTCGGCGTCCGCGTCAATGCTGGTCTCACGGCCGATGAGAATGTTTGGTGTGATGTGATGTGATGTGATGTGATTGAGGGCTTCCGTGAGACGTCCTTGAACGACGTCCCCGGTCCTACGCAACGTGATACCGGCTCAATCACGACCGCAGGCTGTAGCCCCCTGCTTCATTGCGCACGGTGATTCTAGCCACCGCCTCCTGAAGTAGGGGATTCCAGGGAGTTACACCCCGCCCTCGAGGATGTATCTTTTGCTTTACGCCGGGGAATAGATATATACCAGTGAACATATCGGGACATGCAGTTCTATGAAACTTATCTACTTGCGCCTCCTCACGCTGCCTGCGTGATTATAGCTCGCCTTCAGTAGGTGTGATATAGGTGCGTCATTCCGTCCTATGCTAAATCGATGACGCTAAGAACCAGTCTGTCCATAGGAGCGCGGTTCGGCGTCTCGCTCCCAACTCTCTGCTTTCACAATATCTTGACGAGCTATCTACCACTCGGCCAACGTGCAAGCGTCGCACGCTCCTGGAAAGAACCGTGGGAATCACTTCGCCCCTCGTCTTCATGGCTTTGCGTACGCTCTCCGAACTCTCATTCTGCCCTGCGCTGACTATGGTTTGCCAGACTTCATTGTCCAAGATCATTACCACGACATAATTGAAGACACAGGCTACCAAGCGACCGTCCACTCATCCACGCTACCACCATGTTCACCATATACCTCCCTCCAATAGTGTTCGCCTTGTCGTCTATCGCGTACTTTGTCAAACTACGCCGAGTCGTCCTCTATCGACTCACCTTCGGGGCATATCTTCACGAACGTGGTTCCCTGTCCGGATGGCCACGTCCGCTTATAAACGACTGGTAGCGATGGGTGCTAGCTTGGCCCTTTGGACGCTCACCGTCTCTCTGTTGACTCTCGGTATCAACATCGTCCCCGAATTGCGCTCATGGACATCCTGGGGCAACGTACACGCGGACTGGAATTGGGTCGACAGGCGGCTAGTGGACAATGGGAGAGAGATGTTAGTTTGGTGTCCCACTCTCGGTGCAAGCGTAATTGTGTTCGCATTCCTCGCATGGGATCGAGACGTCTGGGGCTGCTATGCGAGATCGTGGTCTTCAAGTGGAAGCCGCGTCTTGCCTGCAGGAAAAATGGGCGGTCTTCGCAAGAATTGTTCACTCCCTTCCCCTATACCTGATGTCGTTCCGCTGGACGTTCCTGGATGCGCAAAGTCCCTCGAAGCCCTGTCTGATGACGATGCCTTCGTAGTCTCTTATTATGGCCGACATCTAAATATCGGATGCCGTGAGTTCTCCAAGCCGTCCGCCCACTCCTCATCACTCATCGCGTCCTTTCAGCGACGTCCTCGACATCCCACCCTTGTTACATCATTCGCGCTCCTAGCCCATACTTGATACTACTAGCATCACCGTTGATCGCATGGTCTGATTCGCGCGTCTCTTTTGACGCTTCATCGCTAATTCCCTCTGGATACCTGTGGTAATCCGCATGAAATGTTGACGTTACAATACGTACTATGTGTATATCCGGTCTCTTGCCCGTATTGTCTTCCATGGCCAGTCTTGCTTAGTATATGGGACTCCTCAGGCTCGAATTTGGACAACTAGTCGTATGGACTTGCACATCATGGGTGGACCGTCACTGGCAGGCAGAGTACGGTGTTGAAGGTTTCAAATACTTGGAAAGCTGCGAGAAAGATGCACGTCTTCGTCCGGTGTACTGAGAGCTTGGAGTAATGCAGATACATTTATGTAAAGTACACAGATATATAATGGAATTGAGTATCGCGATGAATACACTATCAGGTAGTAGAAAAATTGAACCAAATGTTAAGGAGAGTGCGTAGAAGCGTCAAGGAGTGTGTGTCGTATTACATAGAAAAGCAATACGGGCAGTCGTGGAAAAGAGTGTGGATGTACCGCGGAGGATGCGGGAAAAGTCGAAACCGGGTATACGAGTGGATGGTAGGATTACAGTGACACATTGAAACTGGTAGGAATGGATGGGGCATAGATTGGAGCGACGCTGGAGCACTGAATTAGTGAGAGGCAAAAAAGAAGGGGAGAAGAGCATACCTAGCCAGTAGCAGACGCTCATGCGATGACGCAGACATTAGAGTACGTCTGGTCTGACCGGTCCTCGTCGACGGGGTAGTCGGGGGAGGATGGCTCGGGGATGAGCTCGAGCTGTTGAAACTCAGAGCTGACAGCAATGACGGCGGCAACAGCGGCGGCGTCAGAGGACATGGTGGTGAAGTCATCCATTGCTACGAGCGGTGGTGGTGGTGGTAGATTTGACTGATGTTAGATGTGTGAGGGCGGGACGCTGATCGACGGCGAAAGGCTGGCTTTGGTGGGGAATTGGTCTGAGACCACAAGCCCTTTATACCCACTTCACGCGGGATGCCATTGTTCAAAGCCACGCTGTTTCGTTCATCCAGAAAAACGTCACATCGCTGTCACAATGGTGCGTGATGACCAAATCCGTCATATCGGACCGAGATTGGTAGGACAGTTGATGGCAGGTCTATTGTTCTGCTCCCTTTGTCCCCTTGGTCCCTTTCGAACGCGTAAACTAGCATCTGACACAAGGGAAAACATAAGCAGGGACAATGACTCCAAATCCGGACTGTCAAATTCTGTTCGTGCTCCGATTGGCGAATGACAATCGGGGCGAGTCCATGATTGTGAATCAAGATAGCACTTGATTAGGCGGCAAGCCCGCAACAAGCCAAGCCAACGGCAAGCGGAGCATCCGCGAGGAAGACGTGGCAAGATTAAAGTTGTCTCTGTAGCTGTGTGGTTTTTTCCAAGCCATTTTGGCGTCGAGGCGCCACGACGTGCAACCTTGAAGGCTGAACGGCCGGACCGCAAACAATCTCAACAAAAGTTCAAGCTATGTGGCCCTACTGTCCTGAAGCTTACTTCTACCCCTGCCCTGGCCAATTGAACGATAGATGAGCTGATCTTGTCTGACGTGAAAGCGAATCATCTGAGGACAGACAGAGACAAGTGATATCTGAGGGAGGAAGTGTTTTATCGCTACTATTTCCCGTACCCTCCACCTCTCATATGCTCCTTCGACTACGAACACCAGGATGGGCTTTACTTGAAATTCGGAACCGGGACTCGCAGACCGCAATGTATGCACTTCAAGGTACCCAAAATAATGCTGTTGGGCAGTTGAAAACATTTTCAGTCGTGTTGCTTCTCTCAAAATTGACCCCGCCTCCGCCCATTCCTCTGAAACGGGGACCGCGACAAGGCGACTGACCGACGTGCCAGTCATCGCGTGACAGTCGCGTGACGTCAGGTCATGAGGGCGCTACCCCGCCCTGCCCAGCTTGTCCTTGAACCACCACCTGGCCAGTGTCGTCGATTTGTCGCCGGGCCATCTTTGCTTCAAATGCTTGCAGGAGCTATACCACTGCTATGTGCTCTCTCTGCTTCTGCCGCTAAATTTCCTGCTGGCCCGGCCAACGTCCGCCTCGTTAACCCTCTCATTGGAAACACCGGTCCTGAACCCAACTATGCGGGCGGCATGATTCCGTCCGTTGCGCCTCCCTTCGGCATGACTCGATGGGTCGCACAGACACACCAAAACTGGGTCTCGCAGTTACCCTACAATTATTCGGATTCGGATACCATCTATGGCTTCGTTGGTACGCACCAGCCAGCAATTTGGATGGGGGAGAGCGGCTTGGTAGGGGTGGTGCCGGGCTTGGCTGACGGGTCAGAGGGCAAGGTAAATGCTTTCTTCGAACGACGAGGTCTGAAGAGGAAGGACGGCTCTGAGTCGTTTGGTGTTAGTCTCTACAAGGTAGAGCTGGAAGCGGCTGGGGGATCGATTGGTGTTGAAATGACGGCGAGTAAGGCCTATACATCCATCTGGTGCACTATCTAATGGTCGATAGCTTCTAGGGTCAGCTACCTTCGGTTCACATTCGATACCGATGCGACGCGGCGTCCATACATCTTGATCCAGGCTTCGCGGCCCTCCCTGCTCTTTCATTCTACCCCAACCGCATCTCACTTCAATGAATCGTATCCCGACGGCTTCATACACGTGTATCCCGGCCAAGGGCAGATCTGTGGATATAATACGGAGATGCAGGATTGGTTACTCGCACCGACATCGAACGTCGCATACGTCGAGAAGGCGAAGCGCGCAGGGACCGGGCACGGAGGTTTCAAAGGATGGTTCTGTGCTCGGTTCGACACGCCGTTCGACGACTACGGAACTGTGCAGGGGGAAGACCAGCGTCCTGGGGCTTTACAGGGACTTGGACCAGAGCTCAGCGCGTACGCAATGTTCGAATATCCTTCGGGATCGTCAACTTTGGTCGTCAATGTCCGAGTGGCGACGTCCTTCATTTCTATGGAACAGGCTTTGGCGAATCTGGAGCATGAGATACCCGACGGCGTAGCTCTCGAGGACGTGGAGAAACAAACTCGTGAAGCATGGGAGGAGAAGCTGGGGCGAGTGGAGGTCGAAGGCGGAAACGTCGAGAATCAGACCGTGCTTATGACAAGCGTCTTTCATGCACTCCAAGTACTTCATTCTTCACCTCTTGCTTGTTGTCATCAACGACTTACAGAAGTATTTCTAGTACCCGTACGAGCAGGATGAGTACGGTCGCTACTACTCCGTCTACGACGACCAAGTTCACGAGGGCCAATCTTACAACGGCTACTCGATCTGGGATACCTACCGCGCAGAGTGGGGATTCCTACTTCTCTTCGCACCTGAGCGTGTGCCGGGAATGATCCAGTCGATGCTTCAGGACTATCAGGAAGGTGGATGGTTGCCAATGTGGAAGAACATGATGGGTACGCATCACTTACCTCCACCATCATCTACAGACATTCAACGAGCTGATGTTGATGTTGATAGAGACCAATATCATGATCGCAACCCATGCAGACTCGCTCATCGCGGAGGCCGTATTGAAAGGGTTCGACAGTGGTTTTGATATGCACCTTGCGTGGGAAGCGGTTTGGAAGGACGCAACGGTCGCACCGGAAAGGGACTGGGAAGTGCGGTATGATGATCGCGAAGAGGTGATGCCTGCTCAATTGGATTGTCGTGATGTTCATTCTCTTTTTAGGGCGTTGATTACGAAGTTCGGGCGGGCTTGTCCTCTTCCTACGAGGTTCCGGGGAAAGGATGGGTTGCCGATGATATACACTCCGAAAGTGTCAGTCGCACGCTGGGATACGCATGTGAGAGCGATTTGTTTGACCCAGGCATGAGTTGAAACGTTTATCGCAGATGATGACCATGCCCTTGCACTACTCGCGGGTCATCTCAACAAGTCCGAGGACGTAGTAAACTTTCTCCACGAACGATCGATGAAGGCTCCCTGGCTAGTCTGGAACGATACCGCAACATCCACGGACGATTACGCCACGGAAGAAGAGAGAAGTAGATTCGCAGGGTACACGAGAGGCTTCGTCCAAGGTCGGAACGAAAACGGTACATGGGCCGGTCCGCGAATATCGTTCTTTCTAATGAATCAGTCTGACCCCATATAACTCTTCAGACCCTTCGTCCGGGTTCACCGAAGGCGACAAATGGGCTTATTCCTTCGATATCGTTCACGATATACCGGGTCTGATAAACAAAAGAGGAGGCAATGAGGCATTTGTGCGGAGTTTGGACGAGCATTACGAGGGTGGATGGGATTGGTTCGGAAACGAGGTAACTCTTAACCTGCTCTGTCGGATGATCACTCATTCTCATCGTAACGACACTCTGTCCTCCAGCCGTCCCATCACATTCCATATTTGTATGCTCTCGCAGGACGACCAGATCTGACCCAGGAGCGTGTGCGAAAGGTTGTCGCTGCCAACTACAACGCAACTCCCCAGGGTCTGAGCGGGGTATGTTATCATCTGAGTTCGTGTCTCGTTTAGACTCATCGCCTTCCTATTCCGCCCGATAGAATGAGGATTGCGGTCAGATGAGCGCCTGGTACGTATTTGGCGCTTTGGGCTTCTATTCTGTCAATCCAGTCTCTCGGGAGTACGTTTTTGGATCGTGAGTCAACGCGTAACTTGCAAAGATCTTGCGGCTTTGGCTGTCGTCTGACCTGCCGCCCAGACCGCTATTTGACAAGCTTACGCTGCACCTCCCCGTCCCATCTCATTCGAACCCATATCAGAATCCGACATTCTATGATGCCGACACGCATTCGTATGTATTAACGGTGGAGTCAGCGGGTGCACCGCACACTCCATATGTCGACAAGATCTACATTAATGGCAACCTCCGGGAAGAACCGTTCATTGAATGGAACGAGTTTTCCATAGGCGGTTCAATCAGATTCGACATGATACGGACGCAGGACTTCGATGTCGATGGTGATATGATGCACGAGGAACTGTACGTTTCTTGATCAATCTGTACGTATGAAAGATTCCTGACGCTCGCAGTTAAAGTTTAGAGCCCTAGAACATTCGCGACGATCATACTCTTGTTATCTGCGATATACATCTCTGAATACGAGAACCCTGCGGCTAGGCGTTCTTTGGGTGGCATGTGGTCTCGTTCTCTTGTTCTTTCCCGCAACGTGTACGCTGATGGATCTCTAATCGTGCGGCCTCTCGTGATGGGATCATTGTTAGGGTCGGGAAGGATCTCTGACGTCTTTCCTTCGAGCAGAACTATAACTTGTAGGTCCCCTAGGCTTCGGAGCCTAACCGACGCTTCGGAATCCGGTCATCTATGCACGCTAACGTGAGGCGTGTTGGTATCTAATATTCAACTCCCTAATCACATTACATGCTCTCAATAAGCTCTGATAAGCTTCATGGGTCTCGAAAGGTGGGAAGAATCTGGAACTTGGCCGCTGCGTACAAACGCTGTGAGCCAACTCTCCTTGAGGTGATGTGTCTCATTTCCTTGAGCCTCGGTGCTGCCGACTGCCACATACAACCATCGCGCAATCAAAATTCCTGATCATCTACAGTGACATACTTGGGTGATTGTTCGCGTACCTCATGCGGTTCCAACATCTCGCGCCGTGGGCGAGTTTCCGGATCTGGATCGGAAAGTCATCCATCAATCTCATTCGCAGAGCGCATATAAATGGAAGTAGACGAGTATTTTCCCCCAACCGCTGTCTGCCTCATACACAGCTTTGAATCGCCCCGTGTTATACGTTGGGTAAGTCTAGCAGAAAGAGGCCTTTCGTCCGCTCACTCCCACAGTCAGAGTACTTCCGAAGTCAAAATGGGCCACGTCACCCATAACCTCAATGTCGTCTTTCAGGACGCCGTCCTGCGCCACGACCAGTCAGTTCGCAGCCTGCTTTCCGTCCTTATCGTCCTTTTGATATCTTCGCTTACAGGATTTGGATGCTCTTCTCCATACTGGTCGTCACCAGCATCGTCTTCTTCGTTCGAAAGGTGCACGACTCAGATCCATTTCGCGACATCCCGGGCCCACTGCTGGCAAAATATACTCCCTTTTGGCTTGCGTACCACGCACGGATGGGGAGACGATATCTAGCAGTCCACGAAATGCATCAGGTGCGCCAACATGCGTCTTACACATTGCTTTACCCTTCATGGTACGTAAACAGAGATACGGCCCCTTTGTCCGCATATCGCCAAACCATATTTCGGTCGCGGACAAGGACGCGCTACCTGTCATCTACGGCCAAGGGAACAGGGCGTTCAACAAGTCCCACTTCTATGAGGCGTTCGTGGGTAAACAGCCGTCGGTATTCTCAACGCAGGACCGCCAGGATCACGCCATCAGGAGGCGCATGGTCTCGCAGACGTTCTCAGCAAAGTCGCTCAATCATTTTACCGACTACATGCATGCGATCCTCCGTCTTTTCGTGGAGAAAGTCGATGTCATGTGCGAGAGCGATGACTACGTCGACGCGCTACTGTGGTTCAACTACCTTGCTTTCGACGTTCTATCAGATCTGGCGTTTGGAGAAGCCATCGGGATGGTCCGTAAGGTACGGATCTCGTAATCGCACAGGCCTTCATTAATTATGACGTTTGTCTAGGGAAGCGACGAGGTGATAATCGAGCGGGCTGACGGATCAGTGTCCAGAGAGCGCGCTATCACGCTGGTCGACGAGGTCAGTCTGCTGCGATTGTTAGAAATGCACTACTCAAGACACTTATAGCGCGAACACCTCGCCGCAGTCATCGGTCTCCACCCATCCTTCAAATTTCTGTCGCGCTTCGTGCCGGATCCATTTTTTATCCGTGGACGTCAATGCTCCAAAGGTCTCGAGAGTCTAGCCCGACGCAGTGTCACGCAACGACTGAACTCGCGGACGGACCGGGCGGATATTCTGAGCAAGCTCATCCAGGCGCGTGGGAGGGATTCTGGCGACCTCTCCAGCGAGCAGATCTCGCAGCTGACTGCAGAGACAGTGACTCTTCTGTAAGATGGTATCCTTCTGAGCCCTTTGTCATTATAAACTATAACCGTTGTCAGGATTGCCGGATCTGACACTACCTCTAATTCAATGACGGCGATACTTCATCTCGTTGTGACACATCCCCGTGTCCATAAGAAACTCGTCGCTGCATTGGAGGGGTGTTATCACGGCGATACTGAGTATATGGTGTACGAGAACGTCAAGGATATACCCTACCTTGACGCTGTCATCGACGAGGGGTACGTGGAATGTCTGCATCATTCTGGGTTCGAATCTTTACGTGTTTTGTATAGTCTTCGTTTCTACGCCACCACAGCCATCGGTCTTCATAGATCTGTGCCAGCTGGTGGCGCACATTGCTGCGGCAGGTACTTTCCCGAAGGAGTGAGTGGCGTTCTTATTTCCTTCCTTCGGAACTTACTTCCATCACAGACCGAAATGTCGGTTCCTGCGTGGACCATTCAGCATGACCCCTCGATCTGGGGTGATCCTGAGGTGTTCAGACCAGAGAGGTGGCTCGAGGGAGCGGATCTGAAGTCCTACCTGATGACTTTCGGGAAGGGGCCTCGCGCCTGCGTGAGTTCGCCATGTTCTTGCTCTGTTTTTGGCACTTACGACGTTTTCACCCTACCTTCTAGTTGGGACGCAAGTACGTTAGCCTTCTGACACTACTTGATCATTCGCTGACGCAACGGACAGTCTGGCATATATGGAGATGCGCCTGGTCTTAGCAACAGTGCTTCTGAGGTACAACATTCGCTTGCAAACACCGACGCTGGAGACGACGGAGGGTTTTATGCATAAACCCATGAAGATGATGGTCAAGTTCTCGCGACGTGGGATCTAACCTTCCATCCGCGACGTGGTACCTGACTTTCTTGTTATTTTCTCGACGATCTCATTGTTGTTGTATCTCTTGTATACCAGTAGTGAATGTATTGTCGAAGCCGGGAGGTGAGACTTGTAAATCTACCTTGTCCAGAATGATCGCTTGTCTTGTCTTACTGGGTGTCGAAGTGATTATATAGTATGTACCAGCATTCTTGATTCTCATAGATGTTTTGCGCCTGTTACGACCGCTCGTAGCAGTACCGCTCGCCGTGCGAGTTGAGTTTCACGACACCCTTGCCGGTCTCTCACTGTGACACCGCCACCAGCCGCTGTTATGTACGAGGTATATCGTACTCGATACCAATGGCGGTGTGGCGCTACTATCACGGTATCTTGCTTTATTCATTTAAGCGGTGTCAATCTCGTTTACCTTGAGCTGGGAATGCGAATCATAGTGGAGACTCGTGAGATCCAGGGATGTCCTTTGCTCATCGCATACAAATTCGCACAACGGCAACTAGACATGAGATGGGTGTGTGGACAAATTCAGACTTGAAACAAAGACGCTCACTCTTCCGTTACACTGGCGACGGCTGGATTGATTGGGTCCTAGTTGCCCCCTTTTGCTCATTGTGCGGTACTATCAAGGTGAAAGCCATGTTTGGCGCAGTCATGGTTGCACCATGAACCGCCTCTGGGGTAGGGCATGGACTGGGGAGCCCACGGGGCTTTCTCGGGCTAGAGTTACACAAGGCGCGTACAAAGATATTCTCCATCACCGCATACATCAAAACGAACATTACAGGCCGATCTAAAGCTCTATGCCATGACATTGTATGTGTCGATTGAACTCTCTTTCCATCGATCTTGATCTCTTCATTTCGGAACCACTTCATCAATTCGAGCGACAAATCGTGTCTCACGCGCTCGAGATGGCTGTTGGCTTTGCATTGGGTCACCGGAGACTCAGACCTATAAGCTGCAGACGGTGCTGTGTGCGCCGGTTCGACGAGATTGTTAGACTTGTGTGCTGTGGTCCGGCCCCTACCTTCGAATTGGCGCGTACTACTACCACTCGAGTATAAAACGCTTTTCAGTTTTTTTGCTCGTAAGGCTCGTAAAGACACTCGCTGAACCTTCCCCGTAAGTCGTGCATCATTACTCGACTCACAAGACTAGTACTCAGTTTGCAGGTTTGCTTTGTTCTCTCCCTCCCGCGTGGGTCGTGCTCTTGGAGGGAGGTGAGTTAGCAGATGTCGACGTCGCAAAGAGTGACGATGAAACGATGTACAAGTTGCCGTCGACTGTCTGCGCGAACTCATGGGTCATTCTCATGATGATATGATGTCCGTGCGGAGAAGCTGCAGCAAACGACTCAGTGATTCAATCTGCCTTGGACGGAGTTATGTCTAAGAACAAGAAGCGCATGTGCGAGTCGCAGAGAGAAGGGTAACCCCTTCACAGCCACTCGCAATTTCTGCGCCACTCGATGCGGGACGTTC
Organism: Strobilurus stephanocystis; assembly: GCA_019915075.1. NCBI lineage: Eukaryota > Fungi > Basidiomycota > Agaricomycetes > Agaricales > Physalacriaceae > Strobilurus > Strobilurus stephanocystis. The sequence goes on from JAHLMI010000010.1 coordinate 1,585,744, forward strand.
ACGACGTACGAGCTGATGCTCATCGTAGTCAGGGTTGACAAGCAGCGTGTACGACATGCAACTCGCGACCCATGTGTCGACAAATGCGGTGAATGAGAAATGAAATTGAGACACTATCGGTACATGTGATTGGGTATTGAGAAGGGACGATTTATAGACAGAGTAGTGAGATAAGTAATGTTGGGCTACAGGGAGTGTGTGGTGACGTGCGCAGGTCTACTGCGATGAGTCGTCTGGGAGTGAGGGAAGAGAGAAAATGAGTTTTGAAGTCCTGTGTGGAAGGGAAGGGACATACGGAGAGAAATGAGAAAGTCCGTGGTTGTGGTGGCGTAATGACAGCATTGTAGTGGGAGAAAAAAATGGGGCGGTCCTAGACAATGTGAGAAAGCGAGACGATATGATATGGGGGAGCGCGACGTACGAAACGAAGAGCATAATAAGTAATCAGTCAAAGGATGAGAGTGGGGAACCCCTGCTAAGTGGATGTCATCGACTGAGTGGGTGTAGAGAGAAGACAACTTACAAGGAAGATTCCTAGCAGATGGTGCACATCGCGGCAATATTATCATCGCTGCGCTCAGCATCGACTGGAGCCGGTGCGTCGATGGGGACTTCGGTAATATCAACGGGGAATGCAAGAGTCTCGAAGCAATCCATGTTTGAGAAGGGTGGTAGTGTTTGGGAGTGAATATGCTTGCAGGTCACAGACGAGGACAAGATGTGCGGGCGTGTTGAAAGGGAATGGAAAAAGTGGACCAGTATTTATACACCCGCGCGGTGCAAGGGGCCGCCGTACGGCCGTAAGGACAATGGCTCCCAACTTCCAGGCCGATTTGTGCAAATACTCGGCATAACACAATGGCGGAAAGGGTAGCACGCGGCACCGCATCCCGATAGGGAACAGAATGGTACAGAACGACCAATACTATCTGTTATCTATCGACAATCAAAAGGGAAGTCTGGTAAATATTCCGTTCAAGACGTACCAGTGCGACAATGGCATCCTGAGACACGACTAGAAAGGTAAAATTGATCGCTGCGCCTGAAAGGGGAGCTGTCACACCAGTCCATTGTGACAAAGGGTAACGATCCCATTGTTCTGACCACAACCTGACCAAACAAACAAAGGCTCATCAAAGCCTCATAATGGGGGCTGCAGAAATGGCGCCGGGCATTACCCCCGTCGCCTTTCATTTTCGAACTTGCCACCGTCCACCCACTTTCTCTCTTCGTTATGCTCGATCCAACATATCCACTTTTCCCCGTCTTCTCTTTCCTCGGCACCATTCTACCGCTCATCCCGCTGCCTTGGCATCTAAAGGCGTGGAACTCTGGAACGTGCTACTACATGCTATGGGCTTCGATCTCATGCCTCAACCTTTTTGTGAACTCCTTGTTGTGGGCAGACAACGCGGTCAATCAGGCCCCCGTTTGGTGTGATATCTGTGCGTCACGCGTTCACTCTGTTTCTTTCACTGACTCTGGGTTAGCCATTCGCATCATTCTGGCGTCGTCGGTCGGCCTCCCCATCTCCTCCCTGTGTATCAATAGGCGGCTGTACCATATTGCGACTTCGCGGGCCGTGGTCGTAACTCGCACTGAGGTCAGCGTGCTATGCCTGTCATCGGGGCATGTATCTCACCCAATTCCAGAAACGACGTGTAATCATCGCCGACACCCTTCTTTGTGTCATTTGCCCGCTCATATTCGTGGCTCTGCGTGCGTCGTTACACTTCACCTGACACGCGTCTCTCTTACTCGACCACACAGAATATATCGTGCAAGGCCATCGCTTCAACCTGTACGAAAACATTGGATGCTATCCTGCGCTGTACAATACACCGCTCATGTATGTTCTGAACTCCATGTGGCCGATTATCATCGGCCTGACTTCCGCCGTCTACTGTGGTACGTTTGCCGTTTGCTTCTCCAGCACATTCTCATGGTTCAGCAGTGCTCTCCCTGCGCGCATTTGCTCTACGCCGTTTAGAGTTTACCCAGTTTCTCAATTCCTCCCGTTCCCTCAGCGTCAATCACTACTTCCGCCTCATGGCGCTTGCGTCCACCGAGATCATGTGTACTACTCCCCTTGCGCTCTTCATCCTCATTCTCAATGCTACCGCCACCGAAGTCGGTCCCTGGCGAAGCTGGGCCGATACCCACTCCGACTACGCCCGCGTCGAACAATACCCTGCCATTCTATGGCGGCAAAGTCACCTATTGATCGTCGCCTTCGAGACCACCCGCTGGGTTAACCCTATCTGCTCGTTCATATTCTTTGGTTTCTTCGGCTTTGCTGAAGAAGCCCGAAAGAACTACAAGCTCGCGTTTTGCAAGGTTGCCGGTCTATTTGGATGGAAGCCGACTCGCTCATCAAAGGCAATTCCGACCGTTGCATCCGTCGGGTCAGTTTTCCCTGCTTGCGATACCTACGACAATGCTAATTTTCCACAGACATTTCCGCCGCCCCGCCAAGCGCGAAACCGTCATTGACACCATTCCCTCCTACTCAGCAGACACCGCCGTCTCCCTCGCCGATGCCAAGAAGTCTTCGTACTCGTTGTCGAGTATATCATCAACCCAGGTGCCGGATTCACCTACGTTCCATAAAGGCCCAGACGTCGACATCGAGTCAATCGCGCAGACTGACGACTCTACGTACTTCCATGAAATTCCCTCCCATGACCCTCGTCCTTCTAGTATCCCTCATCTCTTCTAACAATCAAATGACCCCGTTGTACAGTAGTCGGAACGAATTGAACGTGACTTTCCTGTTCTGGTGTTTCTGGTCAGCAAAAAAGTCATGCATTCTAGATACAGGTGCATTTGAAATGGTGCGTGTATTCGACAGTCGTGGATGCAAGGTGGTCGTGTGTACCGACTGTACGCAGCATGTGAGAAGGTCGTGGCTCGAGTGTCGATGACTCATGACGCCACCCTCACTTCGACGTCCAGGCCCTCCTTTTGATTCGTCTCTACTTGATATGGTCTGTCTCACAGTCGTGAAGTACAGTGTGGAGCTTCTGCAATTCGATTCGCAGCTTCTCCGTGAGTCCGAGGTCGATTGTCTCGGGCTTTAGGTATATATCCGGTGCAGTTCAACGCCATGCTTGACTACAAGGTGGTTTTCATTCTGTCCACCGCAGCTCAAGTACCACGGCGCTCTGCCGACTGAGTAGGCGATGACCTTACTTTTTTGCAATGATACTTTTTATCCTGAGCTCGTCGCCCCTCCTGTGATCCCTTGCTGTACTGTACGCTGTTTCTGCCGCTCATTCCGATCAACGAGAAGAACCGTGACAAACAATTTTGAGTCTTTGCGGTCCTCTTCGCTGAAAATCGGAGTTGTTCGTCGTGCATTTCGGCACAAAACAGTGAGTCTGTATACGGCCTCCTGGTCGAGGGGGCTCGCACCCTCATGTAAGGAACCTGAAGTTCCATTGTCACGTTTGAATGTGTTTCGCGTATCTGAAAAATGAAAACCCGTTGTCAGTTCCTCAAAGGATGTAGACGCAGGAACACCTTCTCGCCACTTCCCACCTCGCATACACCCTTCTTCCAACCTTGGTACATGCGGCGCTATGGCTGAACGAGGCACCATGACCAATACGTATGTTCTTCTGTCATGACGATACTAGCGTCGTTCTTGTGTGACTTCCTGACTAACTTCACCGTAAGGAATTGAGCGCTGTCAAGGTCGCAATTCAGATGTGCACGAGGAGGTTGTATTGAGCTCTTGTTCGATAGATACATGGCGAGCTAAGAGTGGACCAAATTTTGATGATGACATATCGCGGGATGTCGTCGTTGCGCGGACGCATTGAAGTCGGGAGCATTCTTCAGGCTGGCGGGGAAGAAAACCGGAAACAGTCGGCGGGTGGGGGAGAGTAAGTGAGAGGATGTGCAGATGAATAGCCTATAGGGACGACAAGCCATAGAAGGGTTCATGATGCCGCTCTCGAAGACGACGGCGAGCGGCGGGGAAAATTAGTACGTGTGAGGGCCATGTTCTGCACCAGAACGCACGTGGAGAGCGTTGATAGAGATGGGCGTGCCGCGTGCGGGCATAATCTCCTAGACAAGGTCTTGGGGTGGGTACGGGAGCAAGCGTCAGAAGGGATGGAGGTGCGAGTTGTAGTTACGGGGAGGATAGAGTAGAGGAAGAAGCGGAGGTGGTGGTAAAGGCCGGCAGTGGAGGCAGCAAGAATAAATGGGAAGCGAGCTCGCAGGGAAAAGCCGAAGGACAAAATTACAGCACGTCGCAATTGGACGTAGGAGGAAGAGATTGAGACCGATGACTGGACGTCTTCCACGAATGCGACAGTTGATGGATATGGAGGATGGGAGGAATGTAGAGTCTACGCAAGGCCGCAGGCGGATGCGAGCCAACACCGTGGGAAGTTCTTTTACAAGTGGGCTTGCCGAGCGTTGTCGTCATGTCCTCATTGATGACTCTTCAATGTTATATTACTCCGACCCCTCATACACTTGATTTTGTCCTTCATACATCGCTTGGGATGACTGATTTCTGCCTGTCCACCCTACGTTTGTCTTTAAATGCTGCAGCCCCGTCCGTACGTTCCGCGTATAGTTTCTTATAACACTACGTGGGCTCAATTATTTTACCTGAGGTAAAAGAAAAGGCCAAATGTTAGGCAAAAGGAATGCTTTGTCCCGATATTTTGCCCTATAGAAAGTCCTTATTTTGCGCCTGTCAAAGAAAAGTACACAGGAAACCTTTTGCGGACAAGAATTAGGCCCAATTCCACCTGAGAAAGGAGGTTGTTTGTCGTGCACAAAGGCAGTATTTCGCCCCGGAAAAAGTCTGTCTTTTACCCCGGGACAAAGACTGAGACAAAGAAAACCTGTTTCAGCGGGAAAAGTCTTTCTTTTACCTTGGCAAAATAAAATGCCCAATGAGAGGCATTCTCATCGGCCTCTCATTGGCCTCTCATTGGCCACATCTGGGCTGTTGGGTGCAGGACCTATCTACCACTTGCTGTGTGCATGAATCGCAGAGTAGTCAATGAGAGGCTGCTGAGGGGGTGCTGAGAACCCGCTCTGCGGGCGCTCATCAGCCTCTCATTGGGCATTTTATTTTGCCAAGGTAAAAGAAAGACTTTTCCCGCTGAAATAGGTTTTCTTTGTCTCAGTCTTTGTCCCAGGGTAAAAGACAGACTTTTTCTCGGGCGAAATACTGCCTTTGTGCACGGCAAACAATCTCCTTTCTCAGGCGGAATTGGGCCTAATTCTCCTCCGCAAAAGGTTTCCTGTGTACTTTTCTTTGACACGCGCAAAATAAGGACTTTTTATAGGGCAAAATATCGGGACAAAGCATTCCTTTTGCCCAACATTTGGCCTTTTCTTTTGCCTCAGGTAAAATAATCGAGCCCACGTAGTGTAAAGCTCATGATCAATCGGCCCTGACATGTGACCGTGGCCTTTCCCCGCATGGCACAATGTCTCGGGCCGGATCCCAGAACACCGGTATGCCGGTACGTGGGAATGGCGATCAACGTTGGTCCTTCCCTTCATCGTAGAGCCACATTTCGTCTTGCGCAAAATGAGGGCGCGGCCACGACCTCCAAACAGAGGAACAGGCGGAAGACCACCACCTTCTAGACGTCCGCGTACCCCTCCTCCACCTGCAGACACACGTCCGTGGCGCGAACGTCTGCTAGATTTCCAATATCCTGACATACCGGGCGACGGGAAACCAACACCCATACCTACAGATCCTTTGAACTTCTTCGACAAACATATTCCGGCCCACCTTCTTCTACGACACGTCGTTCATGTCCCCTCATTGGCTGCCGATCTCTCTGACGCGCTAAGTTCCTACGCAAAAGGCCTAAACTCGGTTCCAGACCAACACTTCAGCTATACTGATGGATCCTTCGATAGAAGGGGCGCATCCGACGCAATTTCGCGTCTGACCCTTCCTCACGCTGGTATCAACATACCATGTGCACGCGTTGCGTCTATCATCCTCTTGCACCCTCGGCTGCCGGATCAGGAGACGATGTTGTGGTGGCAAAATATTCGTATGAGGCGAAGCGATATCCTGAACGAGAAATTTGCTTCTGTTGACTGTTGTCTCGGCTGGTCACCCCTACCACCTACCGACAAGAAGTTGCAGAGAACGATGACGCGCCTGAGGGATCACGCGCCAGTGCTTATTTCCACCATGTACCTCTGTCGTCAGGCTCTTCCGATCTTGCAAGACATGGAATCCCTGCTTTCCATGACTACTTTCCCTTGGCGATTAGACTCTCAATGCAGTGTTCCGCAGCTCAGGGCGTTACCACCTCCCGACGCACCCGCATCGCTCTGGGTTTTACCTAAGCCCAAGGGCTCCCGTCGAAGTCCACGAACTCGTGTCGCAGATGTGTCGTTCCCATGTGCCGGCGTTATAACGCCTACTTGTCCGTTGAAGGAGGAGAAATACCAACCTAAGGCCTGTGATTATGTCCAAAAAGTAAAAGTTTCGTCTCGCTTGTTCCATTCGTCGGCTGATCGCTCCTCAGGCTTGGATAGAGGCTGTGAAGAGTGATACTTCCGTCCTGATCTTCGAATGTGGAAATTATATCCGTATCGGAGTTCGCCATCGCGAGCGCCAGACTCTGTTTCTGTCTGACCTGTTTGACATCCGCACAATCAATGAACCTGCATATGGGAAGCTGTGGATGGCTTTGCATGTTGCCGTGGCTCGAGATGCACTCCAAAGGACTGAGCTACTCGTGCTCCCTGCTCTCGTGGGAACCAAGCGCAAACAGGCTACTTCCTCCGCTGGTCCCGCCAATAAGAGACGCAGAACCTCCCTCACCCCGCTCAGAGACATAGGCAACGTGCGTCTACTGCTTTGACACTTTGCGGACTCTGAGCAGTACCGTTCCAGGCGACGAAGGAACGTATCCTCTCTTTCAAGGCCGTTGCATTGTTCTTCCAATTTCGCGGCCTCGATTCCCCCTCTCCGCTTCTCCTACGTCGCTTTGACACTGAAGCTCAGACGAGCTATACTCCCCAGGAGTACATCGGTGTCTCGCTGACCGAAAGTCTAGGCTCTGGAGCTGTTGGAGATGTTTACAGGGCATCCATCGAAGGCTCCCAATATTGTTCTTTTGTGGTCAAGATGGCCTTCACTGAAGATCGAATGCGCCGTCTCCGACACGAATACAGTGTATACCAGCACCTCGAGCGCGCAAGGATCAAAGGAGTGCCGACTGTCTTTGGCCTTTTTGTCAATCCAGACGCTGGCGTCTCTGCTCTCATGCTATCCGATGCTGGGCAACCTCTCGGCAGACATCTCAATGCTGAACGTAAAGTCACGTTGACAACGACGCAAGGGTGCGTTAAACTCTCTCCTCACATGAATGTGCTGATTATTGTGCAGCGCTGAAGTGGCGTCAATACTTCAAAACATACATGCGGCAGGTATTCTTCATCGGGACATTCGTTCTTGGAATATTTTGATGGACGGCTCTGGACACCTTAACATCGCAGACTTCGATCGGAGTAGCTTTCATGGAACTGAGCATCACTACGAGTTGGAAAAAGATCGGCTGAAGAGGTTCACGGAGGGAGAGTTCATTGATAAAGAGTTTACAATCGGCGTAGATGATGTCCGACGTCAATTACATGAGTCCTAAGACCGCGTACACGGGGCACAAGTTCTGCGTTTCTTCTGCACCCGTACCTCCTCCTTCCAATCCAAGATATCAACCAGAACATCATCGTCTCCCTGAACAGCCACCGTGTCCTGCTCCTCTGATCCGGTCAGACGCTGTGCATCTGCCCATCCCACAACGTAGAAGTCGCCGATTTGTTCCTCGTGCAATCTGAAGAGTATGTTGGTCAAGGAGATATTGGTGTGTGCCACGGCATCGACAACGTGCAGCTGGTATAGCCATTCTCGAATATCCTCTCTAAGTCGGTGCTTGCGGGTAAGCAAATGAAGTGGGAAGGGAAGCGACAACGTACTTGACATTGGCTGGGATCTTGTCAGCTATGCTGATCGGGTAAACTTCCCCGAAATACTCCATGACGAGGGCGGCGATGGTCACATCAGTGCTTGATGTCAAGAACGTCCCAAAGGCCCTCGGAGTGACCTCTTTCATCGTGTTTCTACCGTTCTCAAATGCCCGCAGAAAGCCTTCCTCGCGAGCAACACGCTCCTCCCCGGATAGCTTCACGACAAACGGCCTTTCGCATGGAAGCATGAGGTTATCGGTACCAACGAAATGTGCGACATAAACATTGCCCGAGTGAACCATTCGCGTGTGCACCTTGGCTCTTCGTGTAACCTGAGAGAGACCTTGACGTACTGGGGAGGTATATGGGGAATCCATTGCGTTCAGGATAAGTGGGGACACGAGTCCCTTCAGTGCCCCATCAAGAGCATCGCCTTCATCCCAAAAGAGCTCCAGTTGCGATGTCCGAGCAATCTCATAACGAAGCGACCTGTCGGTCCGCAAGACATCATCCTGTGAAATGCTCTGAATGACGAGAAGGCATATATGTCGCTACACTGCATACCTGAAGCAACTCTCCTGGAAGATAGTATCCTGTTGAAGCCCGATAAGCCGTCCTCAGCACATCGAAGCTGAGAGACGTGTCGTTCACATTGATATCGCTGGATTGACTTCGCCTGATACTGGCAGAAAGTGTTCCCGCCAGCAGATCAGCATTCAGCCTGTTCTTTCGGCTGATTGCTTCCTTCACGGCAAAACATTCAAAGGCACCTTGAATGACTAGATATGGTGGAAGTCGTTCGCAATCCTCCCAGTCCAGAGATCGATGAATCGGAATTACATCAGAGACATGCAAGGTTCCCGATTGACGTTCTCGAAGGCAAAGAATCTGGTTATTTCCATCACCGATCACAATGCAAGTCGCATCCACGGAATCAGCACACGTCCAGGTCTGTCTAGCCTGTTAGCTATGAGGAAACTCGAATGTGGTCCCATATCGGGGGTTACTTACATGATGCAGGAAAAATAACATTTCGTTCTCCTCCTCCTTTGTTGGCGTGGGATACTCAAGATCATGGGACGCGGCAGAGCCAGCTTCTGCCATGGATAACAAGTCACGAAAGGGTTCCCCGTCTACACTCATTCCCCGACCTGTAATGAGACGCCCAAAGGATGACTCGGAGGACCCGGTACACAGGTTTGAGGGGCCGCAGCTGATCTTTCTATCAACGTCGCTCATGCACTCGAGCCATTGGACATTCAGTCCTCCTCGTGCGGCATGAACAAGGGTTCTAAGGATTCTCTCCATCCTTTCCGGGGAAGCACATTTCAAAACGTCAAACACAATGATGTCGGAAAGATTGTACTCGGCCAGTTCGGACAAATCATTGTGAAGTTGTTGGCCAAGCTCTGTTGCACGATCGAGACCGGGATGGCCAGGATTAAGAGAAACGTAAGCACTGCCTCGTCCCTCCTCGAAATTGGGGTGCAGAGTCATGGGTACATCGCTGTACCGTAGGAGACCTTCCTTCGGGAGAGTTTCGGAATGCCCGACAATCATCGAAACCATAGCGGCTGTCATCTCCTCGCGGTACATAGTGGCACTGGAAACGGTTTCCCAGTAATGTCTTCTCGTTGTTGGGCGCGAAAAAATTTCTACGTGTCTCTTCCTGTTGAGTTGCGAGAAATAGTGGTCATCTGGAATGACGAAATCCTCCAGCCTCTCGCGGACGGGGGAGGTGACTGTCTCGCGTAGGTTTTGGAAGAAGGTGGCGAGGACAGTCGGCAGGTTGGGGAAGGACTTCAGCTTCTTTAGCTGCTGATCGCGGGCAAGATGCATAGCATGTCTGGATGGAAGGGGAACCGGCGACGACGGTGGAAGTAGTGATCGCAGATACTTGCTCGATTGCTCAGTTGAGCTTGCCTCCTTGCCACCAGGGCATGCTCCTTCCACTGGAGGGGAGTCGTCGTCTGTAAAGTGTACATCTTCATAGTGGGAGATTTGCGGAAAGACGGTGGATGTCATAGCTTTGAACAGGGTGTCGCTAGCGGGTAACGGACAGCCGTACATTTCGGTCATGGCTGATCTGGGATTGGTGGAAGTGCGGAAAGATGTGGGTTCAATCGACACAAGAGGTGATATATAAGCGCGACCTTGTGCGTCACGCACAAGGTCGCGCTGGGAACCCGCCACAGAAATACAAGGCTGTAGCCTGTGCGTTTGATGGAAGGTGCTTGTCGACAGTCGCGTGGTTACTGGACTTGGATTGATTGATGTGAAATCAGCCAATCAGATCAGCTCAGTCCAGGTGCTGAACAGCGCAGAAAGTCGAAGAGGCCGGCGTCCCCTCGCAAGTAGAAAGCAGGGTTTCCAGCTGAAAGCAGCTGTACACAAATCACTACGTTGATCTCTTGAACGGTCTTGGTGGCCACCAGTCAGTGGGTCCAGAGTGGGTCCCAAATCTCCGCAGATCAATCAATTGAAAGCCCAATTGTCCGACTCTCTTGTTCTTCTTTTGTGCTTTAGTTTTGAGGCGACTATTGTTGAAGACATATTTAAGGCTCTTGCGCAAACGAAATCACCATGACCCCGACTTTATCCTCGCGCCTCAATCTTCATATCTGGTGAGTTTTGGGCCGCCCTCAGCAAACGGCCCATCTTGATTGCGTGTAGAGCTCTTCCAAACCACTGGACATGTCCCTTGCTGAGCAAGTCCCACCGCCTGGAACCCTTCTACACACCATAAAATGTACTCGATTCCCCCCATTCTGCACAGGGCCTGTGGCCTCGGAGACTGGCGGCTCCGACATCACGAACTCGATGGCCACCGCTCCCATTCCTACGACCTCCACAGCGGACACCGTCACAACTACGACATCGATGCAAACTGGCGTCCTGGAAATGCGGCGTCAGCGGTTGCATCACTTTGCACAGTTCGATCCTGTCACACCGCCGCCCGGGCGATATGCCATGCACATTCCCCCCGATCTGAAACTGAAGCATGTCAGGTTCTTCTCAAACTTTGAACAAGTCATGGACCGCTACCTTGAGAGAAACTGGATCGATGATCCGGAACTATCAGTCAAAAACATTTCCATCCCGGCTGCCCACGCTATGACGGCCGCTGAAGTGGAGCGCAGCGGCTCGATCGCATCGTTATCTGGACTCCGGGACGCCTCAGAACACCGCGAACGTCTGGCTGCCAGCATGGCGTCGGCGATTGCTGGGCGCTCACCAGCTACACTACCTGAGCTCGGGTTCATTCAATGGAGTAAAGTTTCCTCGAAGTTTGAAGACAATCCTGACTCCGATCAGCCTTGGGGAACTGGGTACTTCCTAATAGACACTGCCTTGAAGGGTGTTGATGAAGAGCTAGCTAACAAGATACACGGAGCAATAGAGAACATCGAGGCGTATGAGCTCCTGGATGTTATGATGGTGGAATATCTGGAAACCTCACAGATGCCAGAGACTGACTTCTCACTGGAGTGGATCGTAGAGATGGCTCAAAAGGAAGATGAGCCCAATTGGTCGACCTGCAACTCTGATAGCTGGCGAGACGCACTGGGAAACACTCCAATCTGCGACTCGGTCAAATTTTGCACGGCCCAGCCATTATTTGCGTCCAAGCACTCCGTGGCTGGACGGGGGAAAGCTCCAACCGGCGATGCACTTGCCAAGGTCCTCCGTGACGCTATACATGTCACGATCCCAGGTATTCACGCCATGGATCAAGGTAAACATTGGCGCACCTCCTTCTTTCTTCAGACGGTAAGATGATTCGACAAGCAGAGACGCACTTGCTTACACCAGGGTTCCTTAGCTGTGGGCCAAAAGCATCGCTAGTGCGATCTCCGTGATGGTCGTTCACAAGAACAACTGTGAGCTGTACTGTGTTTGTGATCGCTACAACCAAACGCTGTGGATTTCCCCTGTCATGCGTGTTGACCGACATCCGACCCACGAGCACCCCTCGCACCTGACGCTTCGAATCTCCAGTATCCTACTCGGATTCTCAGAAGCATATAGCTGCCAGAGAAAGTTGAGCCTTCTACACACTGGCGCGCGCCTCTCTGGAGACATACGCAGAGATTACGAAGGACATGTCCACCCGGCCAATTGCGAAATGGACAACGACAAATTGCGATATCTGTACAGGGCTTCCATGGGGTTTTGGCTGCCTCCAGACGTGGTACGTTCTATCCCAACCGTTCGTTTCAATTTAGTACACTGACGGTTCTCGCTTTTCAGCGAAATTCGACTTGGTCTAAGAAGGAACTACAATCAAAATTTGCGCACGCACTTCGCATTCAGGTCCGGTGGGACGAAGGAGACGCTACAGATAGCAAAATCCTGGGCTGCCTCCAGTCTCCGTTGATTATGACGAAGTCAGACACAGAACTCACCCGAGGGACAACGCTCCAGATCCGCATCAATGCAAGAAAGCGTCACAGCCAGGGCTTGTTTCTCTGTCACTTTGAGTACGACGGAGAGGCCCTCGAGAATGGACGGCCCTACGGAAACCCTTTTCTTTTAAAGATCAGCTCCTTCAATTATACCTTGAGCGAGGAGCACAAAACTCTTGCTGGATTACATAATGCCGACGAGGTGACACCGCAAAGTTTTGGATTGTTCACCAACGGTTCGATAGCCGCGCTTGTTATGCAGCATTTCGAGGCGTATCCGCTCATTGTTGCTGAGAGCAATGACGAGGACACCTTGATGTAAGCCAGCACCAATCGGTCCTTCACACACGCTGACTCTCACGTTCCAGGGCGAACGTTCGTCGATGGATCACTGCTCTGCATGATTCCAGTGAGGTAGCGCATACAGACCTCGACCGGGAGAATATACTGCTAGACGAGAACGCACCGAAGGGATTTCGCGTTGTTGGCTGGTCCAGAGCCTGTTCCCTTCGTTTCCCGACGGAAAGGTTTGCTCTCGCGCAGAAAGATATCGATGCCTGGCTTTCAGGCTTCCGGGAGGAGTACTAGAAGAGTCATCTTGTTTCCAGAATGAAATAGTCTTGAATGTATTGTCTTTACGCTGGTTTGAGAAGGATGCGAGGCGCAAGGCTCAATGCGAATCGATGTTGCGTGCGTGTCGCCGAGTTTTTGCTGGTGCGTAACACGGTACAATGAAGTAATCGCTTGTTTCATGTCGAGTTCTTGAGCTATATGGAAGTGCTAGAGCTTTCGATTCCTGTCCGTCGTCGTCGAGACTTCCACGGGATGATGTTGTTGGTTCGAGAGAGCAAACGGCCCGTGGGAAGTCGAAGTTCCCATTTGGGACTGCCGAGCACTGCCGTACTCCTCTGATTCAAGGCTCTTTTCGGCGTTATCAGGTCCACTCCGGCTGCAGCAAGCTGCAAATGTTCATTTTACGAGACGCAAGCTCGCGGCGTATGGAGGCTGCATTGTGGTGTATGTCCGCACTACCACAGTACTCGAGGGTACACGAGCGCGACTTCAACGACGTCCCTTTGTGCTCGACATACAGTATACTTACTGTATCGAGTCCTGCTCATACGCTAGGTTACCTGACTAATGGTTTCGGTTCTCCTAACAACAGCTCGTTTCAATGTTGATTCAATTCATGTTCAAGTTATTATGATAGTGGCATCTCTAATTGAGGGAACCATTCCTTTCTTTATACTACCGTGCTCTGTGGCGTATTGGAGGTGTCGTTTCTGCGTGCATGGCATATTCTGCTTCTCGCCTTGACTCAACAAAACCGCGCCTGTAGTCTTGGACACGGGCGACGGATAGACTATGCAACCCTTAATTTATTCCTAGGATTGGCAGTATTGTACACCGGCTGGAGCTCATGGTGATGCTCTTACTCGAGTTGAGTAGCCACCCATCGACGTGGACGGTGCGGTACACACTGCATGCGGATGCGGCAAGGTCTGACCGGAACTTTTTTCATGAGCGTATGTACACTGTGCAAGCATTATTTGGAGTCGACGTACGTGAAGCGACTGGCGAGTCTCTTGTCATGTGGGCGACGCTGCTTCCTGCCTTCTCACCTTTTACACGTACGTACCCTAGCTCGACAACTCTCCACCGAAGCTGTGTCTCATCAGGCTTCTCAAATTGAGTTAGGCTCGTGCTCGGACTCTCGTGACACTCAGACTGAGGTTGAGAGTTACCTTTCCTCTAGCGCCAAGTTGTTGTCGGTGATCATGTCGACGGCGCAAAGTAGCTCCTGCAACTCGGAATTTATGATATCGACGGGCGCTCAAAGCTCACATGCAGATCCTCCCACCGCTCGTGTCGGCCGCTGAAAGCCAGCATATCTGATGCAAAGCACGATGTGCGGTGAAGAGGCCGGCGTCGCCGTGCGACCCTTGGGCCACAGGTCATCTGGATCAAGCATCCTAGAGCATGGATGGAATTCCCACTGCAATCATCATTTGATCAGTAATATACCTCTAGTCTGACTCTAAGTACGATAATGAGGCGCTTCTGACAGGGATTCGCCTTCGAATATTCAGGAAGATCGAGAGAAACGGGCTGAACCGGATCTGACCAAAAGTATTGCAGTTGATCCAAGCGCGCGCGAGCTACATGGCGTTCGGAAGTAGTCTGCTGAAAAAAACAGGCTCTCCACGAGCGTATAAGAGAAGAGGAGATCAGCACTGGCCGATATCTTGACATGAATGTATTCCGTCAGATCGGACTTCTGATAGAATCGCTCGAAGGGTCGAGCTAAGCAGGTGATATTTGCGGCAAGCGACGCGGCTCAGAGATAAGCTATGGATAGAATGAGACTGTTCCCAAGGCCGCGGCGTAGACTTGAGTTCTGCATATGAAGAGTGCTCCCCGGCCGGCACGACGTTAGGGCCAGTGTTGCGTATGATGTAGAAGAGTATTACACGAGTGAAGACAAGGCTGATTGATACACGCACGATAAGTCGACAAGCTAGTGCATGGCCTGAACATCTACTTGCCTGCGATGAGCGCAGCTGCCCAGAAAACAAACAATGTCTCACATACTCGTCATATATCGGAAGCATCGAGCTCAAGTTTGCTCGGTCCAACGATAGGATTGCGGCTTTATCTGCCGATAGGATGATAGGATTACTGTTCGTAGTTGTCAATGGGTGGCCGCCGAGCCACATAACTGTCTCTCTTCAAGTGATCGAGATCTCGGGGACGAAGGTTGTTACGTCACCATTTGATTCTCCGCTTGATGAGACGGAAAAACGTTGTTCACTTCGCTCGCGGGTCATCGAGGCTGAGGCTCAACTTGGGCTCAAGCCAGACTCCAGCCGTCACTACCTGGTTACTACTGGAATCTGTAGGCATTCTTCCCATCCTCATCAGAATGGTTTACTTCGCTCATTTTATCTATCTGAGCCCTGGGTTCTTTTTTAGGCTTTCGGCAGGGTCATCCCGGGCCCCTCATTGTGGACTGTGCGCCAAATTCTCCCCTAATTGAGAAGGCTTTACTGTGCGCGCAAACATAACCACTCCAACACTACGAGGCTCAATTTGAGCGGACGGAAACGGTGGTATAACCTCAAAGTCACTCAGGCAAGGAAAGCTCTGGTCAATGACGCGACCTGGGCGCGGCACAACGCGACGCTCGGGAATTCGCGAAGTAACCGATATGCAGGGTCATCAATTGAAGATCTTCCGTAACTAATCACCGTGATGCCACTCAGCAACTTAAATATCAGACCCACACAAGCGTCGGCGTCACTCCCCCATGCCATGTCAACCGCCGACGCCCAGCTACAAGCACTGCTTCCCGTCTCTGTAAACCTTCAGATATCGAACTATGCATTCGGTAAACACCTCGCTGCTTTCGGGGAAGAGCAACGCCTGATATCTAAGCGGCCACAGCATCATCCACGTGCTTTATGATGTACGATACTGTCTTAACGCTGGATCGCGAGGTGCGCATTTGTATCGTTTTCCAAGACGTGCTAACGGGATGTCCAGATTGACTTTGTATGGCGGTAAGCTGCTGTGTTTTGCTGGGGCTATGCCGTCGAATGACTCGGAGAATAGGAGTCGCTGGTCGGTGCCCAAAGTCGTGTACCTGTTTGTGCGGTACTACGCGATCGCATGGTGCATGTACGATCTCTATTTTTTCCCTGCGCCGTCCTCCCTGACCTGGTCATCAGTCTCAATCTTATAGGTACATACATCAGCGTTTTATATTCGAGACGATAGACTGAGAACCCGCCTAGTACGAACGATGTTTGGCCTATCGGAACAGGTGAGTCTTATTTCCTTCAGCCTTGACCCGACGTAATTAACCTGGCTTTATTCACCTAGTTGTACGACGTCCTGCTCTGTCATTTCACTCCGCACTCACGACTCGACAGCTGCCGCAGGTGGTTCTACTTTGAAACCCTGTACGTCTCATCGTTTACCGCCACCTCCGTGTACCGAACGTCCACTTCCAGTGCGGGGAATCTTCCTGTGGTCGCGGCACTGGATGTGCTACTTTGCATACGTCTACAGGCAATGTACCAGAATCGGAAAGGTGAGCGTCGATGTTTGTCGTGATAGAACCGAAACTGACAATCATAGTGACCATATTGCTCATCGTTCTATACGTTCGTACGTTGCACATTTCGAACAGGCATAGCAAGGCTTACTGAATCTATCACAGTGGAGACGTTTGTACGATGGCGTTGCACACAATCTGCGTGCCACCAGTACTAACTTCGTTTCAGACTCAGCTCTTTTCTCCCGTTATGCTCCTGCGCGAAATGGCAAATGACACATCCAGTGTACCCTCTTCCTTGCACTGGGCCGGATGTTTCACAAAGGTCGACCTAAAGATCACTCTGACTGCATGGTATGTGGACCCCCCCTTCTGAGAGACAGGAGAACCGGACTGAACTGTCGTCTGTAGGATCACAAGCACTATTGTACAAGGTGCGCCAATGTGCATTGTACGCTTTTTGGCGGCGCACGTTGAACTATCTTTTTCAGCGGTGTATTTCGGAATGACGATCTATAGGGTCCCCCGTCACCCAGGAGAAGGAAGCTCCAGCTCACGCCACTTCACGCTGCGTGATCGTTCTCCACTCTTCGTGACCTTCGTGCAAGACGGAGCTCTGTACTTCTTCCTGTAAGCGATATGATTATGTTTTTGAACAATCGATGTGACTGAACTGCTCCTAGCGTATTCGGTAAGAAGCGCTCGGTCTATCCCACTATGGTCGTGGTCTGAGTCAATTACCGTCAGCCGTCATCATGGCCGGCATGTTCATAACGTTTTTCGCGCCCGATGGACTACAAGCCTTGCTCTCTGGGTATTGCCTTCCTGTCGCAAACCTTGTACCACATTACTAACGTGCATCTTAGATGGTCTGTTGCCGTTTACACGTTCTCTGTGAGAGTCTCGTCTTATCACTTGCGTACCTCTCTCTTACTTCGACCGTAGGGATGTCGATTGGTCCTGAATCTGAGACATTCGGCCCACCTTTCTCTTGATCAATCGATGCATCTATACAAGTCCGAGCCGGATGAGAGTGACGATGCCTACTTGCATATCGATCTCGTGGGGCGTTCAGATGCTGTTCGGCTGCGAGAACTGACGGTTGCACGACCGCTCTTTTGAATATTGGAGTTCAAGCATACCGTGGCTATCTCCGACAGACTGTCGATTGGGCGTTTACGATCTGAATCTTACCTAATATACTGTACTTGGGAATACGAATTATTTGGGCTCGCTGACCGGTACTAGTACCAGTACGCACGATTCGGAGAGGGATGGTGTGTCGCATTACTTATTTAGCTGCTCAACTCGGAGAGAGATTGACAGAGGACGTCCATCCCGATTCCCAAGCGTCTAGAGTCACTTCCTCGTCAGCATACAGCGATCCTCATCAAATGAACAATTTGAATCCATGTGGATCTCCAATATGAGCGCGATAAGTGTTGTGTGGGGGCTGTAGTCCGACCGTTTCGCTGTTGTCATTTTTCGTGTTTGCGCCACACGCTGTTGCACGCAAGGATAGCCGCGACGTCCCGTAGAAAGCCGCCAAGCACTCAGAATGTGGTTTGTACATAGTGGTGCTGTCAACCAGCCCTCATAATTCGCTCATAGTTCTCCTTGACGGCGCACAGGAGGAAGGACTAGACGTCTTATACGCGCTATCAGCCGCCTCGAGCAAAGTCTGACCTGCTCAATTGAGGCTCATCGCGCCATGTCTACGAATTGCTAAAGCGTGTTATATGATGTTGTATTGGGTTACTATTGGCTATGGCTTTACAGTTTGTAATTTGTACATACGTGGAGGAGAGATAACGATAACAGAAACCGAGATAAATGCGTAATGATATGAGATGCGAGTGAGCGTGAGAGGTCAGTAAAGATGCGTGAAGGAGCGTGATAGAAAATAAAAGCGGCTAGTTGGGGCGTGAAGGAGAGTGTGATGAGATGTGAACGACCAGCGAACGAAAAAACGAGGAAACAGATGCTACGACTTGAAAGTGTAGCGGAATCAATCAGTCCCGGCGCGTCTCGACAGTGACGACAACGACCGGGGCACTAGCCGCGTGTCTCAGCTCTCTGGAGGGAAGAGCGAGCGCGGGAGGCGGGAAGAGCGAGTATGGGCGTGCGAGAGTCTGAGGCGGGATAGCGGGAAAGTCGTTCGGGGAGAGGGGACGCGAGTCGGAGATGTCGATATCGACCAATGATTCGGATGAGACTTGCACGTCATGCGAAGACGAGGACGGGGAGTGAGTCCTGCCTTTGATTTGCTCGGCCTCCCATTCGCTGACAACTCTGTAGGTGGTGGGGCTGAGGGGGATCTCGTAGGTCGCATCGGTGGGGCAGGAAAACTTGCGGGGCGCGTCGTACAGGGAGGAAGGGGCAACCTTAGTGTTTGAAGACGCGTAGGTGTTGGTGGACGTGGGAGAGGAGGGAGCCTTCGCGGGGCGTGTCCAGCTAGGCAAGAGGTTAGTAAGATGACATCGAACACGACGGACGACGTACGTAGGGAGGACAGGCTTGGACGAGGACTTGTGCCGCCAGACGATGCTGAAGGCGAGCTTGTAGTGCTTCTTGGCCTCATTCGCAAAGCCGAACATGGCAAAGAAGACGAATGCCAGCGCCACCGACATCCAGCGAGAGCCTTCGAGACTCGCAACGTAAAGAGGATCACTGCGCCATAGCACTGACGGAATCTGACCGACGCGGAGCCAATCGAAATGCGTGTCCTCCCACGAGATCCATGGCGCAAGGGGAACACCGAGTGTGCCGACGACGACGACGTATATACCGAGAGGGACGGTGCAGGACATGTCGAGAAGTGCGAGCGCGACTAGGCGGAGATAGCGGTTCATGTTGAGCGCATGGTTCGTGTGCGAGTTGACGAGGGCGGTGAACTGCGCACGGCGGAGGTAGAACGAGCGAAGCGTGAGGAACGAGTACACGAAGGAGACGCATCCGAGGAGGATAGGCCATGCGAAGAAGAGAAAGTACGCGGGAAGGGTGTTGTAGGTAACAGGGTAGCAGCCAATCTCCTCGATGATGTCGAAGCGATGCGGGTGTACGACAGTGTGGAGAACAAGCGCGAGGAGGGGAATCCCGACGGCGATGCCAATGTCTTCGAGGACGAAGCGACGTTTCTGAGCGTGTACTGTCAGTATGGATGGCGAAAGTAGAGGAAGAAAGCGACGCACATCTCCCCTGCTAATGGACACCGTCTGAATGGCTGTGATCCTATAGAGCCTTCGGCTGATGCAAAGGATGGACGCAGGAATTCCAACGCCCTGCGCCAGAATGATTTGCGCCGCTGCACATCCAGTGTAAGCCTCACAGGAGCGAAGACAGGCAAGGAGACTCACAGATATCACACCAAACCGGCGCGACGTTGAGAACGTTGTCCCGCCATACGATCGCGTTGACAAACTCCACCAAGCATATGAGAGCGGTCCAGATCATGAAAGCGCACGTTCCCGAGTTCCAAGACTGGAAGTGCCACGGGAGCGGGATGAGGACGACGATGAACGCCAGGAAGGCGAGGATGGGGAAGAGTGGGTAAGTGGGATCCATTGCTATTGCTCAATTGGGGGCGGGAAGGCGCGTCAAATGCAAGCTGGCGTCGGAGCGGAAAAGTGAAAGGGCGACATACGAGTGCCCCATCGCTCCCTTTATAACATACCCCCGACATTGGACAATGGCACTGGTGGCAAAACAAAGCATGGCGGAGTCCCAATCCATTTCGCCCAATTGGGAGGACAAAAGTCACGCTGGTCTTTGTGACAAGCGTGATGATCCAATTCGGGCTTTTTTCGTCCCTTTGCCCCTCCAACCCATTACGCGCCGCGCTTGAGCGACTCATCTGACATCAGGGCAATGGCAATCTCAAGGTTATCTCAAGCAATCTAAAGGGTTGTCTATGATCAGATAAGGGCCAATGTCCGGTCAATTAAAGTCTAACTAGGCGAACAATGGTGGACATGGGACAATGGGATTCGGAATGTGAAATGGACACGCGTGGTGGGGATATATAAGACCTTCGTTTTGCGCTCATGTTTCCTCACTACTCACTGCCAGCAAACCACTAGTACGTTCTTTCCTTCAGTCGCCAGTGACACTTCTAACATACACCCAGACAGCCTCCAACTCAGTCCTCTCAACGCACAGCCACCTCACCTCTCTGCTCATCGTCCCTAATAACACAATGGACTCATTCACCACTCTCACCGCGCTCTCCCTCTCCATCCCTCTCGAGGACACCACTCCCACCACTACCCTCGCCGCCACCACAAGCGAGAGCACCCCCGAGCCTGAGTCTGTCGTCGACTTTGAGCGCTCTGACACCTCGACGGATTTTGGCGGGCGCTGCGTCATTGCCTGAGCAGGCGTTTCTTATTCTCCAAGTCCGGTCTTGGACTATGGTACGCCGCTCCAGCTCTCTTCCCGTCCTTTGGTCTGATCACATGCCCTCTCCTGTAGCATTCTCCCTGAAGCGCTGAGCGCTTCTATTTATGATTAAGCTTATCATTGACGCTTCTTCTTTGACGTCCGCCACGCTCTTTTACTTCTCCTTGTTGTACTGTTTCTTGTACGTTATCAACGTCCACACTCACTCCTTTAGTTTACTTTTATCTCTGTGATTCCATACAAACAAGCAATCTCATCTCTCTCCCTTCTTCATATGATTGACGTGATATGGCCTGGAAGTCGTTTGCCCCAATGACATCGCCGACCTCGCGGCGTTCGACTTGCCTGGCAGCCTGTTCATTTACTTAACAGTGCTTCCAGACCTTTCTCTAAGAGTTCAACACGGTACTCGGTCCGTCCAATCACAATGCACCGTGCAAGCCATGAACGACGCCGATTTGTGGCTGGGAGCTATCAACGCTCCCACTCTCCTTTGACGTCTCACGCTCCTTGTTTCGCCTATCACTCTACTGTTGTACCGTATCACGACTCCCCACTCTCCTTCAATTCAGTTCTAGTTTTTCTACATCTGCATCTCACATATGCACGCATTCGAACAGTTTCATCTCTTGTTTCCTCTGCGTGTTTGAGCCCGGAGATTCCCCTCAGAGACGTTCACACAAACGGGACCAGTTGAGACCACTAAGCGAGCTTGAGTGGCCAGAGCCTCGTTTTGTTTGATCGCATCGTGAAGAAACCGCGACACCCGAAGCTAGCCATTGATGTGCACCTTTCTTCCCGTTGAACAAATCCGACATCTGACAAGCTTTAGAGCCAGACTTTGAGCGCCACACTGAATAATGTACGTGCGCTTCTCTGTGCATCACGCAATACAGCCCCTGATGAGGCTTACACGAAGACCGCTGGCGCGATTCCGAAATCGGTATGAGCATCCAGTCCTTGCATCGGACAAAGCAACATCTGCACGAACTTCAGCTCAGTACAATCAGAGCCCACATCGGGTGCGGTTCGTGACCTTGTTGTAGTATGTAAAAGCTTTCGGTGCCCTTGACCCTCGAACCTCGTTGACTCCCGTCCAGGGCACGGTCGTTGTCTTCGTCTCTGAGTTCGTCAGAGTGCGTCCCGATGTCCCGAACATCTGTTGGAGACACTTCGTTAAATCGCTATTGTCAGGACACGTCTGCCGCCTCTTTCAGACTGTCGACGTCTAAGCTGTTTGTTTCCATTATCGACGAGCGCTGACTGATTGACATATGATCACTCAGAATTCGGTTTCTCTCTGCTACGAAGAGCAATGTTAGCTCGGTACTCGGTGACGCACGAAGACTCATGCTTTGGAACAAGGAAATGAACACAGGTATGCTCAGAGATGTAGGACGTGTAGAGCTCGAGGCGCGCCCGAAGTCGATCTATGATCAGAATTACAGACTATACACATAGCGGTAGACGAAGGATCAGTCCATGAGCTGCTTGAAACCTGGTGATAGGGTCAGATAGCACAAAGACAAACGAAACAGTAGCGTACGTTGACCGAGAACTATGACACCCACTTACGCTTCGTGCGTCTTAGTGCTGGCGCTGGTTTCCTTTCGCACTGCTTCGCCGCCTCCTTCACCGGCCGGGAGACATCCGACGCGTATGCCCCAATCTGGTCCTCGTTCGTCACAGCGATGCCAACTCGCAGTCGTTCATCCACTTCCGGACATCATACTCGTTGTATTCGGTATCTGAGAGTGAGGCTCTCCGAGCGATCTGATTCGTCCCCCTATGGTGAAGAAGGCCGATGACGAGGAAGTACGCCTGGTACAGGACGCAGGTATTCCAGGAGTTGGCGATGAACGAGCGAAATGGTGCGCCCAAACTGATCGTGGAAGGCGCCCTCGAAAGTTTCGAGAGGGACAACGCTGTACCATGCAGCGTACATCACCGTGAGGTCGGTGTTCATAAGTTCAGGAAAGAGCTGCTACTTTAAACAGCCGTTTGCAAGGAGATGGACATCTGCCGCCACAAGTGCCATGGGTTTCCCGGAGGTTTTCTTTCTGAGAGGGAGGATCTTGCCGTTTTCCGGTTGTCGAATGTAGAAGGATAGTGATCGCTCCAGGGCAACCAGCCGGTAATCGTGAGTTCTGAGGGGGATTGGCTCAGAGACATGCAATTATCAAGCAGAGAGCAGATTCCTACCTCGGTGAAAGGCCGCCGTTGACTGACAGGACGATGATATCGATTCTGATCATGCATGGCCTGAAGACTCTGATGAGATAATCGGAGGGGATGATGGCCATTCTGTTGGCAAGTATGGCGGCCTTGAGTGCTGGCTGGACTATTCACTATGGTTTGTTGCCTTGAAGCTGAGTCGGCGTGGATACACGTACCACGTTGCTGATCGCAGGATTCCTCGAGGTATGCGTCAACAGGTCTCCGCCGAAGTCCCCATGCGTACTCGTAAGAGTAGTCTTGAGAGAGACGGTCAGACGAATCACCGAATCAGCGCCGAGAACGTACCATTCAGCAGGTGCCAGTGTTGAAGAATAGCGACATATCCGTGGCCTCAGGGAAAACTCGCCTGACGTCCAAAGACTCAAGAGACACTGCGATTCCGTTGTGATACATGTGCGTAATATCTCGAGGTGTAATGGTATGGTGAGACGAAGAGCAGCAAGACCGCGTCGAGCGTGAACAAATAGACGAACGCTGTTGCCAATACCAGTATGAGACTCAGACTCCACGCCGTCATGACCATGATGATACCGGGAGAGGTACGCCAACTTCTCTCCGTAGAAGGTCTGGATGCTCCATGGCCCACACAAGACAGCACTTCCGTCAGAGATCGAGAAAGGGTGTATGCACAATGCACTCGGAGGCGAACGTGAGGTAGTAAGAAAGGGCGTTGATAATGACGATTCCAGGGAACGAGGGAAAGTGTGCTTGAGAAGAGCAGGAGACGACGCCATGGATGAGACCGGTCCTCCGGCTCGTATCAGTCCCACCCTCCTTCCAACGTCGAGCAGAGCTCGAAATCCGAGTCATCCTTGTCCTCCCCACACCCTTCCGCAACAACCAAGTCCTCCGCCCTACGCCAAACGTAGAAAGTCGCTCGCATCGCTCGCCTTCCACGTGCGGTAGGAGGAGGGGGATAGGATATGGATTGGAAGGTGCCAAAGATGGCGTCGCGCTGATGAGAGATGCGGAAGAGGGCGGAGATATCTTTCACAGGCCAAGGCAGCAGCCGGGAAGCTCTAAAACCATCGATCCTGCTCCGGCCGTCGTGATGGTAGGTGCGCAATCTGGGCGATCATCCTTCGCGTCAATCCTTCAGAAGACATGTATGAGCGCCGTAGCAGCATGCACTGTATGTCAAGCCCACCTGTTCCCGGTAAGATGTTCGCGAGGCTCTGCTCGTCGCGCGACTCGATTCCGAGATGTTGAGATTGCAGCGCTATTCCCTGCACATCGCTGGGACCCGCGGCGATCGTCCTCTCTTGCCAACGCCATGCACAGCGCCCACATGCTCTCATTTCGCATTTCCGGCAAGACCGCGGTCCGTCCTACGTCTGGAGCCCTGGGAGAAGCAAGCCCGCCTAGCCTGCTTCGCTTCAAACATGGGCAGGACAGGGAGTAGGAA
Source organism: Strobilurus stephanocystis (assembly GCA_019915075.1). Classification (NCBI taxonomy): domain Eukaryota; kingdom Fungi; phylum Basidiomycota; class Agaricomycetes; order Agaricales; family Physalacriaceae; genus Strobilurus; species Strobilurus stephanocystis. The sequence goes on from JAHLMI010000010.1 coordinate 1,610,219, forward strand.
AGACGTAGAGAGGTGGTGATCCTGGCATGGTCGAGAGAGGAGTAGGAGAGAAGGCGGAGCGAGCCTCTCCCCATCCAACGGGTAGACCAGCACGCGAGTCGTAGGCGTTGAATCAGACCGACAACCGGAAGTCGACGTTTCCAAATGGGCGAATGCACTCTTGCACCACACCTCCGTCGCATATCCTACGGGTAGAGCATCTGATTTCTAGTCCACGAGAGGATCGTTTCGGGTAGGGTCCTGCGAATGCTTCGAGGGAATCCGAGAAATAGGTCTTAGACTTCGATGCTAGAAAAGGGTGTTCAGCAGAAAGAAGAGTAGACAGTTGATAACAACGCACTGCAGCAGGAAGGTGATTCCGACAACAGGTTACTCCCCGCAGTATACGTCTTCCGTACGAAAGCCATCGCATTTGCAGCGCAACGATTGCAGCATTTGGGCCAACTCATACTCAGGAATAGACGATCCTTGGCGAGGGGAGATAGAACACGCCGAAGTATGGGCGCATGAGTGCCGGGGAAAGTGCGACAATAGGTAGCCCATCGCGTCCATGGCGGTAGGAGGGAAAGCCTAGTGTGGCTGTGCAAAACATATCGCCGCATCGGCCAACGGACCTTCCTCTCTCTTCAGCGCTGACTCCAATTGGCTTTTGCAACTCCTCTGTCCCACATGGGCTGAGCTTCATGTTGTTCGTCAGATGTGCATTGGATTACAGGGAGAAGGTGTAGCAGAGTCTGTAAACGAGTGGCGTGTTGGTATGTACAATACTGGATACAATAGTCGAAATACGACCTCATGTACGCTACCAGCCCAATGTGTAGCTTGGATTGGCCGTGGTAGGCAGGATAGAGAGTTCGAATGCGTTCCGACGTACCGCATTAGACGGGTCCTCAGGCGCTGGCTCGTCCGGGTGATAGAAGTGCAGAGACTCCTCCAGCGTTAACAACTCGTTGCGTGCTGAATCTCTCAAGTTCAGAATGAGACGACTTCCCTATCACAAGCGCTGCACCGTCAGATGAGTAACAACAGTCAAGCCTAGAGCACTGACGGAGAATGAGTAAATCGCGATGGCCCAACTACGATACTATCAGGGACGCGTGCTGAGCCAGTGGGGGGAGGGCTTACCCGTCTATGATGCCTTCAAGACCGTGAGGTGCATAGAGAGACACAAACATGTTGACCATCACACTAGCTAAAGAGGCAGACATCAGAGCGTTATGTGTGGGCGGCATCTATGAACGCACCGACGATACTGTAGATAGCAACGGTCAGAAATGCATTCTGGAACACCGGGGAGGTCGAGATACATACAGAAAAAAGAAAAGAGCGCCGTCGCGCACGAAGACGACCAACAACGGGGACCGATTGTGCATTCTGAACGTCCTCTTCCGTCCACGAAACAATTTGAGACAAGTCAGAAGAAAGTAGATAACTGTTGTATCTTCTGAGATTCATAACCGCTCCAAAACAGCACATCATACCTTGTACGAACGATACCGTGATCCTGGAACACATACCATTAGCACGGGCTCATACAAGTAAGGCGGGAGAAGTGTATCACCAGGCACTCAGGGAAATAGTCAGTGACGGATGCGTGAAACATCCGGCAACATGGAGGCCCAGCGGTGCAGCGGTCGCGTTTCGTTCCACAGACTTAAGCACCTCAACAGGAGAGAAGATTTGTGACTATTCCGAGTATTAGCGACATATGACGAACGAATGACGAACGTACCGCAAGCTCTACTGTGTGTGTAACGAGTTGTACTGAGTTTGACAGTCCCTAATCGCAATCGACTCACAGAGAAAGAGACCTATTAGAAGTACCAGTACTGTTGGGGATGAAGTGAAAGTTGGGGGAGACCGGTGACTGATATCTGACCTTTCCGACTACGATACATTGCGTGAAGCCGTATGCAGATAAGAACATTGACTGCACTACTCATTGGCATTACACCTCCGCTGAAGAAGGACTCAATGTCAGAATAACGGCACCGAAGCACACTCACAGAATCTCGAAGTAGTACCACTTGCGACAGCTGCAATGTGCACGAGCCCATCAGTAAGAGTCGCAAGGGTACCACAAGTGATTTACAACTGAGATACTCATAGTCATTGGAAGGCCTGACACGGGTCGAAACTGTTGACTTACGTTCAATGAAAGGCCGAACAGATTGTGAACTTTCGACCCAGTATAAGAGACGTGGCTCGCGCGGTTCAAGTTGTGGGACAGACCTGTGAACTCCGACCTGCGTAGTTGTCAGCACCACGCGGAGAGAGCGAGGACAGGTACCGTACATGCCATATACGACTCCATAATACCGAATGAACAGGTATAAGACTTTTGGAACTGACCACCGACTGCTTGGAGGATTTTAGTCATGAAAAGTGGAGCTGTGACGACCGTTGAACGGGAGTGCTTACGACCATATAAAGTCTACCTGGATGGCAAGTCATTGTTGATTAGGATACACGTGTACAGGGACAAACCTCTCGACTGAGCGTTAGAAATATCTCGTAAATGAGAAAGCCCATGGAAGACACTAAGAACCAGTTCAAATGAGAGAAGAGCTCGATAGATCCCACATACGTAGCATGTAATTGGAGACGCGAAGATTTTGCAGAGCGGCGAACAAGGCCTCGAGTTGTGCGACTTCGGAGGCAGAAGCATCGTGAGCCATCATGGAACGAGGAGGCATGCGCTGCAACTTAAGCACTCCGAGAAAAGGAGTGGGGACAATGCCCGTTGCATGAGAAATGCGGCGCACTAAGCGAGCATGACGTGCTCTGTGAAAATGACCGTTTCTAGCATGATAGCACCATTCAACAATGAATTGAGCGCGCCTACTTAGAGCCCGATCAGCAGCCGCTGAGTTACCCGTAGTAAATCCGACTGGAATGTGTCCGAAGGTGGAAAAACCTGTCAGCTAGAGACCGTGTACGGTGGTAGTTGACGAGACGATCATGATCAGACATATCGGATTATAGCTGTGAGTGAAGACACAGAAGCGTCACCTCCATTTCACGTCCGATCAGCGTCATCATTACAAGAGTGGCGTCCCGTGCAAAGCAAAGTACTGGCGAGGTACAGCAGGACGGCGCTGTCGTTGTCAGTAAGTTCTGCATGGAAGAGTACGGCAAAGTGGAATCGCTGACTCAGCCGCCGGCGGTGATCGGCAACGCGGACCGAGCGTCGGGCTGCAGGGAAAAGAGTCGCTGTCCTTTGCGTCCCACCACTGGCATCGGTAGAAGCCATGCGGCCATATCGAAGCGCTATCAGTACCCCAATCTAGAGACCTGCGTTCAACATTGACAACAAGGTGGATTCACTATCCCAAGCTCGACGTTTTTGCCGATAGGCAGGAGGTACGATTTCTGCTTGTCCTGTGGCCCTGGACTAGGTCGGCACTGCAGTCATATCATGGCCATTGATGAAGGATACTGAGATGTAGCGTATGAATGCTTCAACCCTTGGGCCTGGCAGGTAACGACAGATGCGTGTGTGGTTTGTCGCACATACTTATTCATTCCATAGGCACGAATGTCACCTATTCCCTGCACTTCATATCAGCTGGATGGCCTCGTTGCTCGGATTACACTCGGAATTTTGAGGAAGTTATGCTATATAGCTCCAGGCTACCGCGCATAGACATACATTGAACAAACGCAATGAGCAGCCTCTATGTCTATGTCTTTCCGTTTCTTGTTCTCTGCTTTTTCGCCATCTCATTCCGTCAACGCCGATTGGAGGTTCCTTCTGTGTTCTCCGTGGTACCTTTTGGTCCACTGATCACATTCGGTATCACTCGCACGCGCTTTTTCGAGCAATGTCGGTGGGTCCGTCCTTGCAATCTAGATTGATGTCTACTGCTAAGTTGATCAACGCCGTAGGGAGCGGTACGGCGAGCTCTATAGATTCCAATTCGGTCAGAAGCAGATGTTCATCGTCTCGTCATTGACGATGATCAGATCGCTGTATGCCGATGCGGGGAAGTGCCTGGATCATCGCGATGCCCATTTCATGACACTGGAGGCGCTTGGGAGTCGGGGTGGGCGCGCAGATCTGGAGATTCCCGTTCATCAGATATTTCTTCCGTCTCTCGGTCATGCTCTGTCCCAACGTTCTGTCCTCCAGGACATGAGCGGGGGTCTGCGACGAGCACTGTACAAATGCCTCTCGAAAAACTACCTTCCCGTCGGCAGTGCCAGAGAAGTGGATTTGCGCTCCTTCGTGGGAAGGATAACCCATGATGCCGTCTGTATTAGTATGTTCGGTGAATCCCTCATCTCGGTCGATGAAATGTGGTCCAACTTCGTCCCTCTCGACAAATCTATTCCTCTCTTGATTAGCCCACTTCGATTCCTTGCCTTTTCCGGATCCGCTGCCCGCGACCGTCTCCTCGTCATTATGTCCAAGTATATCTCCGAGAACCAAGATCGTAGCGACATGCCATCAGCCCTCATCGGTCTAGCGCTACAATCAGGCAAAAACTTGCTTCCGCTGGAAGAGCAGGCTGCATGTCTCCTGGCGCTATACTGGGCAGCGCTGACAAATCTTCAAAGCGCAGTGTTCTGGATGACAGTATACGTTCTTGCAGATGAGGGGGCGCAGAAGGCCCTTCGTGCAGAGACCGAGGAGATCGTGCGCCTGCACAAGGCGCCAAATCTTTGTACACTCCTCGACCAATGCCCTGACATTCTATCTACCGATTTCATACTGGCCGACTCCGCGGCAAAAGAAAGTCTGCGAATGTCCTCGCTCTCGGTCACCATGCGGCGTGCGAAGGAGGACTTCGTCTTTCCGAGAGGCGATGGCACTTACTTTACGTTGAACAAGGACGACTTCATGCTCCCTGATACGCGAGCCATGCATTACGATGACTCTCTTTTCGAGGACGCCCGTCTATTCAAGGTCGACAGGTTCTTGCCGGAGAAGGGAAAGATTCACAAGACGTTTGCATATGGAGGCGGTGCCCATTTGGTATGGTTCAATGTCTGCAATAGCTAGCTAAACCCACTGACGAGCTGTACAGTGCAAAGGACGATACATGGCGCACCACTTTATGAAACTATGGATTGTCGTTTTCCTCGACGTTTTCGTCGCCGGACCGATCGCTGTACCTGACATCCATCCCCGAAGTTGGAATAGCGTAGCACACCCACTGACCGAGGTGCAGCTGAGGCTGTCAAGTAGAGAATAGATATGCAGGCAGTAGGACAGCAATGTACATTACTTGTAGTCACTATCGCAATGGAACAAAGTGCTAGTACGTCTCGATATGAAATGTGATTTAGATCAGAAGTTTCGCAGAATGCTATCTACAGTGTAGGTCAGAAAGTAGCTAGCTACTCATTGCGATTTGTATGTTGCCTATCTACGATCTAGCCTCGCGAAACGAGTCGCAAACCGACTGAAGTGATAGCTACAACGGTGCGCTGGAAAGTGGCCTCCGCAAGCAGGCGCTTCATGCAAGCGTCTTTCGTCTCATCCTTCTTCGTAATCGTTTCGAGTTCCCAATCACGGAAGAACTGGATCAGGAAGCCAATCGCCTCTGTCATAGCAAACTTGCGCCCGATACATGCGCGTGGGCCAATGCCAAACATCGGCACGTCTTGATCACGAACATCATACCATCGGGACGGGTTGAAGGACTGAGGATCAGGGTAGTCGTGTGGGTTGTGGGCTACACAGGAGGTCAGACGAGGACTGAGGACCGCTCGAAGACCTTGTCACTTACTGATAGAGAAGAAGTCGATAATGATACGTGTGTCCTTTCTCAGGTGTATCTCTCTCGCGTTGGGTCTTGACGTGGGGACTATCAGATCTCGTGTCATATCTCGTGCCATCATGTTCAAGGGAGCTTTGGATGCGTTGTAAGCAGATGCAAGATTGAGCAATCAGGACTCACATATCAATCGCATCGCCTCAAGTACACACGCGTAAGTATGCTTGCAACGCCATACTTTTTCGACGGTCTATGAGCAAAGGTCAAACACAGCGCACTCAGGTAGTGCAACCGACCAACCAGTTCTCCATCGTCGCCAAATTCTCGCCGGATTTCCTCTCGTATCTTGACCTGGTCCTCGGGATGCAGACCGACGAACGTCAAGGTAGATATCAGCGCGTTTGCGGTCGTGTCTAGTGTCCCGTCAGTTTACCGGGGGGCGTGATACATACATGCAGGCGTACCCCCAAATACAAATGACAGCATGTTGGCCGTCTATACAGGTGATCAGTGTGAGAACACAAAGTTTTCGCAATATACTCACGACTTCGTGCGGCGCCAATGGGTACTTCTTACCCTCGTCTGTGGCCATAACGAGCCGAGTCAGAAGGTCAGGCATTGCCTCGTCACCAAACTCGACGTGGTGTGCCTGCCTTTCAGCCGCTATTGTATCCGTGATAGAGATCAGTGACTCCCAGCAATCGTTCACTTCTCTGAGTCTAAGCGGGATCAGTATGAAATGAACGAACTCGCACTAGTACGTACTTGCGAAAAGGCAGCTTCCAGAGCCATGTCGGGAGAATCAGACGCATCGTGAGTGTCTCTGCCGCTACAGACAGTGCCTTGTCGAATCGGGCTGCTCTGGCATTTCCCACTTCGTCGATAGTCCATCCTACAGGCACCCCAAATCCACATCGCGAAACGACCACAAACGTGAACTGTCGAATCCTTTTCAGTCCAATTACACGTTGTCAGCGGTTGACTGACCCTCCAGATCAATCGATGCACATCTGTGACGACCAGCTCGCGTTGACCGTCCCAGCCCTCCGAGTGAAACATGTTCTTGTATGTGAGAACAGTGGTCTGAAGGACCGATCTAACCCTGGGAGACTGTCAGCGGTGCCTAAGGAGAGAGCTGGAGGGGACCTACAAATCGGGGTTGAAGGCGGGGGCAATGATGCGATAGTGTCGGCGCCATTCTGTGCCATTTGCAGAAAACAAGCTTCTTCCCCATATACTGTGCAAGGTATTTTGTCAGTAGCAATTGCAATTGAGGACTCTGGTACCTCTCAGTCGTATAACGCAAAGGTATCTCCAGACCCGTTTTCATCTCCGATCCGAGAAGCTGTCGCATGGCGCCGGGTGAGCATAGAAAGTAATGTGTTTTGCCAAAGATTGGGACCATTGCCGTGATGTCGTGCGCGTGATTGAAGTGTGCTGGATGAATGTTCACTATCTTCGCGGACGAGCGAGGGGCGAATGAATCATACCGCTATCACGGTCCTCCCATGTCCAGAGAAAGCCTTTGTGCCACCACGATCTCGGAAATAGTACCCCGGGAACGTCGTATGGATCCAGCAATTGACGATATCCATGCAACAAATCCGCTCTCTGAAGCTCAAGTCAACAAAGAAGTGCGCGCACGTCGACACTCGAATCGTCTACCTTGGTCAATCGATAGAATTTGATAAATCGGTAGAGCACGAAGAGCGCGGTGAACACCAAAAGCTGCGAGAGAATTGCGATCATTGTGGACCAGCATACAAATCGATTTTGCGATGAGGCTTTGTATTCCCAGTGCCCTGCAATGAGGCCGTCACCCCGTGCCAGATTCATAGCAACATGGGGTGGCCAGTAGTGGTGATTCGACACCCAGCCGCAGGGAGAGTGTGCGCACATACCCACAGGTGACGTCTGATACCGATGGCAGCGTAACGAATCGCGCGTCGTAGGATTTTGACTGCACAGTACTGAATTATCGAGCAGTGTAATGCAAAGTTTCTCACAAAAGCGGCATTCCGTTCCCATCTGCAGATATCCAGTGCGTTCAGCGAGGGGCTCAGAGCCTCAGCTCATGGCGTCAAGAAGAAAGGCGGTTGTGGCTGTGCAGCACCAGATGGTCGATCTATCCGGCGTACACCCGGCACCAGCCCCGTCCCTTTTCTCTACCAATCGCCAGCCCGAATAGATCTTGCACGCCATCGTCGGTGTGACATCTCCTTCAAGCTGGGAGAGACACTCGGTTTGGTGAACAACATCGGGTCTACTCCCGGACGACACCCCGGCGTTCTTGTGCCATTCCAGGCCCTCAGCGTCGCGCCATCCGACTGCAGGGACCGCAACAATCCCAACCCGCGTCCATCCCTCCTTAGTCTTGTGTAAGAGTCCAATATTACATCCAGGGATGACAGAGAAGCCGCAATACGTGCTGCAAGGATGCGGAGTTGGTTGGGAGTTGGGACCTGTAGCAGACAGAGAGGACGGGGTCGTGTGTTTCAGTAGGTGAGTCACCCTCACAGAGCGTGGGGACTGGCACACATCGGACATGATGACGAGATACATAGCGTACACTGGGTTCTCTTCTCGCGCCCAGGACGTCTACAATGGTCGCAGTACAATACGCCCTCTTGACTTCATTGTCCTTCCTGTTCGCCGCTGTTTCGGCTCAGCTAAGCGCTTGCGACCTCATCGACAAGGCGATTTCGGCCAAGAGCAACGTCTACTATCCTGGTGTGTTTCCTACTTGACATTGTCGCCCTTCTGACCTGTCAATCGCGCAATCAAGGATCCACGAATTACACCCGCGACATCACACACTGGTCCTCTGCCAGCGAACAAGCATCAATCTGCAGCGTGGAGCCTGGAACTGCTCGTGATGTTGGGATCATCGTAAGAATCTCCCAGCCATTTTGTTGGTGTATCCGTTTGACAGGCCATTCTTTGTGTAGCTCCAGATACTCGGCACCACGAAGACTCCATTCGCGGTCAGTGTTCTGGTGTTCGCGCCTCGGAGACCCTTGTTGATCACTTCATCATGAACAGGTGAAAGGGGGCGGGCATGCGTCGAACCCAGGATTCTCGGATACGCCAGGCGTGCAGATAGCCATGTCTCGATTCTCAGAAGTTGATTACGATCCTACAAGCAACAGTGTGACGGTCGGGACGGGCCTCGTTTGGGATCAAATCTATGCCGCACTACAGCCTCTCGGCGTCAACGTCGTCGGTGGTCGCGTCTCCGGCATTGGCGCTGCTGGTTTAAGTCTGGGAGGAGGTACGTCCATGTTTTGCATACGATGATATTCTGGTCGTACTCACAATGTGACTCAGGATACTCTTGGTTGACGAACCAGCACGGGTTAGCCCTTGATAACATCATCGAGTTTGAACTCGTGAAGCCTAGCGGCCTGGTGTCTCAAATCACCCAGAGCACGGATCCCGACCTCTTCTTTGCTCTGAAGGTAGCTGCATGTCTTCCATTGCACTTTCATGCTCGACTGACGCGACCGATTTCAGGGAACACAAAACAATTTTGTAAGACAATGCAACTGTCACTCTCGAGCGCCTCGTTGAGTCGTTACCTCCATAGGGGATCGTAACGAGGCTGGTTCTCAAGACCTTTCCTCAAGGTCCAGTGTGGGTACGAATACTATGTTCCTCAGTGTGTCCTTGAACCTAGCACGCTCACACGCCCCAGGGAGGTCTCAGGCTGTTCCCTCCGGACACGGTCGACTCGATAACTGCAGCCTTTGTGAGATTTGCAAACGAAGTCACTGATCCGAAGGCTGCGATCATTATGTCCTTCAACTGGGCAGAAGGTCAAGTAAGCATGGCCCGACGAGGACGTTCAGACCGAAAAGTGACAAACTTTACATAGGTGATTCCTGGGGTTTTGTTCTTCTACGACGCGCCGACCTGGGAAGGAGTCTTCGACGATTTCCTGGCAATCGCACCCCTCTCCGATGGCACGGCAACTAGGTCCTTCTTGGACTTAGTCCAATCGTTTCCTGATGTGAACTCTTCGGTCCCTACCAGGCAAGCTTTTCTCTTCATTCTGCCGACAGTCAAGTTGATTTTCATGTGACATCCCAAGATCCTTTTATGGACACGTACCTGTGCTCGAGTACTCGTCGCCAGTGGTAGAGGCCATGCTCAATGAAACATCGGTAAGGAGCCTGTTTGTGTTGAAGCATCAGTCCGACTCACTTCCACGAACAGTTTTGGGGCCCTCGTCTTGCTGCGATAGACACCAATGTCAGCATCTCCTATGTGCTAGAGCCGTTCCAAAAGAACATCCTGTCGTTCAACAAGGAGCCTACTGCCTGGCCGTCGACGCGTCAAGTGCCATTCCTTCCGGGCAACATAGCGTACAGCTGGACATCGGCGGCTGTTGATGACGAGTTTGCGGATGCCATTCGACAGAGTACCCGACAAGTGCTGAACGTTGCTGCCGCGACCGGTCAAACGAGCGTTTTTAGCGCGCCGAGGTATCCGAATTACGCACTCTTTGACACGCCGGTGGAAGAGATCTTTGGTGATAATCTGCAAAGGCTGAGGGAGCTCAAGGTGCTGGTTGATCCTCTGAACGTGATGGGTCAGGCAGGAGGTTTCAAAATATGAATTGGTTGGCGTTACTAGTCGAGTCATAATGGAGTATCTGCGTCTACGGATCGTCCATCTAGTAATTGGAGTAAACGAAGCCGCTCATCTCTCAAATCGTTGCTGGTTGGATTCAGGCGAGCACGGTCGAAATCGATAAGGGTGGGCTCTCCGTCCTCAGAGATGAGCATGTTCCAGGTGCGAATGTCACCGTGCATGACCTGTGCAGCGTGTAGACCGTCCAAAGTGCGCAGGTAGGCCGATCTGGAGTAAACTAAGCGTGTGAAATGATTCGCCACATTGTTGCTCACCTCTCGGTGTCAGAAACAGTCACCGACGGTTCGTATCTCCCTGTACGCAGCGCTAAAGTTCCACCACAATCACCCAGAAGCAGAACTGCGTGATCTGACTCTTGGCTGTAGAAAAGACCGAGACAGGGCGCAATGCCATCAATACGTTCTGGGAGCTTCGAAAGAAGACTGTAAATCGAGTGTTCATGCTCCAATGATGTTTTCCCCTCTGGTGTGCGCGACATCTTCACCACCACCTGTCGGTCGCATGCCACCATAACGCCCTCGGAGGATGTGGGAAGTACCAGGTTTCCTCGATACACATCGCCTACGGCTCCTGATCCCACCTTCTCATATATGCGCAGTATGATACAATCGGTGTGAGCCAATGCCTTGGCATTAGTTTGGCGTATAGAAGACCGAGTCAGGTAGAGTGGGGAGGGCGATGAGTGTGGCCCAAGATGGAAATAGATCAGCAGTACATTCCGTTCCTTGGCTAATCGGGTCGCGCGCTGTGGATATTCGTCCGCAAGATATCAGGGAGAAGATACACAAGAACATACCTCGAAGGCCACATATCCGGAGTCGACCACTTTCTTCTCGTCACCGTCATTCAACCGTCGCCTTAGGACTTTTACTAATGTAGGACGAACAATGCCGCTCAAAGGTCTCTTCGGTCGCGGTGTCGGAGGATCTTGTAAAAGGCTGAGACGGGTTCTTGCGTCGTGTATAGCGGCAAGAGTGATGGCAAAGACGAGTTTCATCAGAGGAGGGTCTTGCCCGCTTCGATCGACAGCCACGATGTCAGACAGGTATAGAGTTTGACGAGTCCTATTCCGAACACCAACTCGGAGGTAATTTCCTGCATCAAACACAATGATTGTACAGTCCGCTTCGACGGCACGAGCCCAGGACTGCGTTTTGCTCATCAGAAATGTCTAGGACAGCGAGAGAAGAAAACACACTCTGGCGATGAAGTCGGTATGAAAGATGCTGAAAGCGCTGCGTGATGGTGGCCACAGAACGCTGGTCCTTTCACCGTACTCGGGCTTTGGCCGAGCGAGCCCGCCGAGATCATACGAATCCATGAAGCTGCGCATATCTGCCCACTTTGCTCTGGGGACTCTCCAGATGACATTGGGCGCATCCAAGACAACGGGGGATGGGCTTTCGAAGCGAGGATGACCAACAGTGGAGCAAATCCGCCAGGGGAAGGGAGCTCCGCACAAACCATCCATGGCCCGCAAGACTTTCTCACCCGGCAGGGCGAATGTGTCCCATACGGCCAATGGCGACGTGAGCTTCTCCATGGATAGTAACTCAGTCTTGCGCACTTTCCTCAGCTCCGCCACGGTCCCATCTACGTCCCGGGGTAACACTATGAGCTCGACAGATTGCGAAAAGAACGGATCCGTGTCGCGGAAGTGGGCGCGCTGAGACAAGGCGACGAGAGGCAAAAGTTCTGAGCAATCTGGATGTAGAGCAATGATGGAGGCTAGGTGGACCGCGGGATGGGTTTGCTGGCAACGGACGGCAGCGAACGAGGCTGCTGAGGAGACGGGTTTGTTTGACTCGTGTGGTACGGATAGGTACTCGGCATCCAGGGTATAATTGCGATCCCAGTATGATGCAAGTGTTGAGTCCGCGTAAGCTACAAGGGAAGGAATCAATGACGGAAGATGTTCAACGCGCTTGAGGATCAGCTTTTCGTGAATGTGGCGATCGAACATCTTCAGAGGGGGAGCACTTAGGCGGGGTTGTCTCTCTTGTTGCTTGGGTGAAATGGTGCGCGGGGAAAAGGATAGAATCCTTTCGACGAGTTCCTCCGCCGGCAACTCGCTGGACTCGGAGACAGACGCTCCGCGTCGTTCGACACCATTCTCATCTCCGTCAGAACTGTATGGATCATCGGAACTTTCATGGAAAGGCGAAGAAGAGTCGACCATGAAGACTGTGTCGACAGCTTCAAATAGGAGGGGGAGAGGAGAGCCTTATGTTGAACGCGCTCCGTTTGAGTGGAGGATAAGGGATAAGGATTGCTTGATGATTGCCGTGACAAAAGCGACACAGTGCCACAATCCACACATGCAGAACACGTGCCATGTTGATGCATTATTACTATCTTAGTCTAGCTCGACGATGGGCACACATTCAGAGACGAGGAGTGATTAGGAAGAGGAACGCAACATCGCGCAGGTCGGCTCTGCAGGCACGGCGCCGCGGTTCCCCAAGCCCTTCCGCGTCGATTCGACTCTGATGGCTCGCCGTTCTCTTCCCTCTCCTCCAGGCGAACCTACAGCCGATTCTGCCAATGACGCACAACGCGCAGGTACGCGACCAGTAGGTGTTAGCTTCGAGGTTGACTCGGTGCCAGCGTTTGTATCTAGACCGAAATGTTAGATCTGGCGCTATGAGAGACGGAGAGGGACCCACAGCAAGACTAACCGAAGAAAAAGACACAGCTGCGGACAGCTGGGCATGCGAAGCGCGGAGCACAACAAACGGTACCGACGAGCGTCATCTCGAATATGGAACTGACGTCTTGGTACGTGCAGTGCGAGACGGCGACGAATTGCAGTGGACCGTGACAATAGCGATGGGGAGTGAGGAGCTTGGGTCGACACAGTGCCGAGTACGAGTGCACAGTATCGCGCTGCTACGGCCGGTGAGCGGAGCGAACAAAGCGTTACATGACTACCTACCACATGGGAGTATGGCGTTGTCACAGTAAGGTGAGGTACCCTCTACTGTCGCAGAGGATTGGCGGGGCTTAGTGTATTGAGGAGCTCGGTCAATCCCCAGGGGAGGTCGGGTGCGTGAGTAGGGAACGGTGGAGTCACGGTAGGGTTCTGAGACGGGTTTCGTCACTCCGCTTGATGACGGCGCGGAATGTAGAATCGGGATCTGACTTGGCTACGATCGGTCAGTACTTCCTGTGTACTGCTGCTGCTACTTGACTGGGCTTGCTTCTGATGCTGGGCTTACGCGACTGCGTCTGACTCTTGACTGGAACTGGCGTGAGGCGTGTAAATGGAGGTATCGTTATTGGGTGGGGCGTAACTGACTACTTATGAGGCCGAGCCTCGCTTTATATACTGGCTACTGCCTGGCTTACTAAGCTAGCCGCGCGTATCCTTGCTCCAGGGTTGCGTGTGCGCACACGTATGTGCCACGCGTTGCGTTCGTGGTGCGTTCTCCGGGATCCTCCTCGTGACATTCGCGGCATGCTTTTAAATTGATCGTCCTCGATCTTACAAGATGGCAGATGTATGTACTGATTTGTTATACCTCATGAACTCCTAAAATTTGAAGACTTCCCTCATTTGCAACAACACGTCTGACGTCGGGGTCCACCAGGTGCCTTTCCCCTTCTCCAGCTGATAGTCCATCGCCGGATACCACTCCCGGGGGACCGTTCTCCATCCTGTATCCCCTTTTTTGTTCGGGCTTTTGACGCGTAGGGGGCTGCTCAGAAATTGATTAGGTACCGCCAAGAAACGCGGGAATGAAGTGGTGCCCGGCCGACTCGCTTGATCCATCATGGTGACAATGAATATAGCGTAATCTGCGGCGCGCATGTGGAGATGTTCGATTCGGAAGTTTCCCAATCTATCCTGGTTATAACCGAAAAACCAGGGAGCTAGCGCGAATCGCGAGAAGGTTACTGCCAGGAAGATTTGTCGCAAGGGGAGGTAGGCTAAGTATTCGATTCTGACCGGCTGATGAGTTAGAAATTGGTGTTGCTTCCACGAAATAGGTCGATAGGACACCTCGAGCGGCGTAAACAATCCTTCCGACTCGCGGAATTCCGGACCCAATCTGATGTGTTCTGTTAGCTAACACATCTTAAGAGCGGGGGTATTCTCGCATACGGGCATGTGCTACTGCTTCCCTGGGGGGCTGGATTCGGCGCCAGGGCCATCTGGGAGCCGTTCTGACAAGCGGCGAACATGTTTCGTATGCTGGCTATCTTTTCTCCCTCGCTTTCTATCTTTTCCTCCTCCGATGCTTGCCCATCGGTGGATCCTCCCTCTTCTTCGGTGTCGCTGTAGGCTCCGTACACCGCTCTCAATCTGGCCATATTGGTGAAATCGTCTACTCGTGTGGAGACATGGGGGTGCTCATAGTCGATCATAGGGAAGAGTCTAGGGAGCTTCTGCTGGACTACGAATTCCAGCAGTCGGGGCCTGTCCAGTTCCATGTCTTGCTCTGTTAGCGCCTCCAGTCCGGGAATGCGCGGCGGAGCGGCTATAGCCCAGTCCAAGTAGTCTGCTTCGAGAACCTCCTACTCTTGTGAGTTTTGGGTTTTCCCTTCTTTGCTGCGGACACTCACTGTTCTGCCCCCTTTTAGGGTATCCCGGATGACTTTTAGGAGCTTGGATGGCATGTTGTTTCTGGGAGAGCGTGGAAAGAGAAAAAGCAATGTTTTGACGTCTTATACCCGTCGCCGGCGACGGTGGGGGATCATGGAGCATTCAAACTTTCGAAGCTCTGTCCTTTATACGCGTACGCTCGGCTCGTCCTCTCAGCGCTGATCCTTTTGATCTCACTTTGCTCGTGTTAGTTTTTCTAGTCCATTCCTTCATCGTTATCCATTGTTTGGTCTGTCCTTTCCTCGCTTATGGGCTCAGTTTCCGTGCTTCCCAAGATATTGATAAGCCCGTCCCTTCGGGTGATGTATGGGATGATTCTGAATCCTGCTACGGGCCGTGTCCACTGAGTTCCGTCCAACTCCGCTAGGTGGTAATTCCCGCGCTGAGTCAGTGTGACCACTTGGTATGGCCCCAAATATCGAGGGTTAGTTTTCTTTTCAATCTTATAGGTGGTTTCGAACTGTACATCCCGTACCAATACTAGCTCTCCGGGGTCATACTGAGTTCGCTGCAAGCAGTGCCAATACCTTTTATTGAACTGTTCACGGCTTCGTAGCCTGCTTTGGTACAAGGCGTCGGTGGCTGCTCGGGTGTTGTGTTCCAGCTTACTCAACTGATTGATTCGCTGGGTTAATAACTCCGTGGTGGACATCGTGCTGCCAAACAAGTCTCCCCCACATGTCATGTCCAAAAGGTCCAGGGGCAACACAGGCTCAACTCCGTGTGTTAGATAAAAGAGGGAATATCCTGTGGTCGAGTTGATGGTAACCTTATCGGCGAATACACCCAGTCTGACCTTGCTTTGCCATTTCAAGGGAGCTCCTGTGGTTGGGTGCTTTTCACATGATCGAATGATGGCTTCTCGAAGAATGAAGTGTCCCCGTTCTACTTGGCCGTTTGCGTGCTTATTATAAGGGGTGATGTACACGTGTGGGATGCCCATTCGTTTGGCCAGTATCCGAAAGGCTCCTTGGGCTTCTGGCCCGTTGTCTGTGACAACTTTGCCCACCACACCGTATCGGCAGTATATTTCTTCTTCCAGGAATCTTGCCAAACTTTCTGCGGTGACGCGTCTCAGGGCTCTGGCTTCCGTTAGTCCTGTTAAGTCGTCTTTGGCTGCCACTATGGCCGTAAATCCTTCGCAGGGAGGCATGAACATTACGTCGAAGTACATTTTTTCCATGAATCGTTGGGGTCGCGCAATCGTCGGGGGAATTTGCACTTTGATTAGGTTTCGTAATTGGCACTCGTGGCATGACGCAATGTAATCATGCGTGTCTTTTTGCATATGCGGCCAATAATAACGGCTCCGGAGTAACTCGTATACCGTGTATGTTCCTTTATGCCCGAGGCGATCGTGCGCCCATTCCAACAGTTTCGGCCTTGCTTGGGGATCCAAAACTACTTTCAGGGCTTTTCCGTCCGGATTCCTTTTGAACAGGCCCCCATCCTTTGCGAAGAACTGTAGCAGCAGCTTGATGAAACGTTTTCTCTCTCGAATGGCTGGAAAGGTATTTTTCAGTTGTAACAGACTCAATTCGGGTCCCGACAGATGTTCGAATACTAGCTTGAGAGTCTGATCCTGTTTAGTCTGTCTCTCCAGCCGTTGATACTCTTTTTCAGGCTCTTGCTTGTCTAGAATGTGCCCTACTTCGTGTGTCATGCTTGGCACCTCGGCGCGCTGGGGTATTAGACTCAGGAGTGCTATGTTATCGAGCCATTCGTCGGCTTCTTCGCGACTTTCTTCCTCTATCTCTTCCTGGGTGGGTCGTCTTCTGGACAACCCATCAGGTCCTTTGAAGCGTGTTGCAGGTACGTGGACCAATTCGAAATCAAATAGCAATATCCCCTGTATCCAGCGATTCACTACTGCCGACGGTTGTAAGTCTGGTTTGTTTAACATGCCCTTGATGTACTTAGCGTCCATTTCTACCTGTAGCTGGGTGGCTCCTATGATATACAGCCGCCAATGCCTGAGGGCCCGAAATAATCCGTACAGCTCTAGCTTGGGTTGAGAGTATTTGGCTTCCACTGCATTCATAGGTAAGGAGCCGTATCGAGCCGGCCGTCTCTTTCCCCGGTCGTCCGCTTGGGCCAGCACCATTCCTACCGCTATATAACTGGTATCTACCGACAGTATTATGGGCTGTGTGGACCTATAATCTATGGCCCGCAACGCAGGTGCGGAGGTTATTCTGTCTTTCAGTTCTTCAAAGGCTTGTGTACGCGCGTCCGTCCACACGAAGTCTTCTTTGGCGCGTGTTAGCTCTGTGAGTGGTCTGGCTATCAGTGTGTAGTTTTTAATCCATATGCGAACCGTTCCGCATATGCCCAAGAAGCCTCGTACTTCCTTTACGTCGCGTGGAATGGGCCACGATAGCACTTTCTTGACACGATCCTGGTCTGGCGTTCTGCCTAGCGCGCTACAGGTCTGTCCCACTATCACTGCCTCTGGTCGACACACTTTTATCTTGTTGGGCGCGAACGTGGCTCCTGCACATTTGAAACGATGCATGACTCTATGCACGTCGTTAGCATGCTGCCAGATGAACTTGCGGATCCCTCTGTTTTCAGGAATAGCTTCAGGCTCTCCTTGCTTGTCCAGAAATGCCGATCGGGGACCTTTGACCCCTAGGTCGTCAATGAAGATATTGGCCGTGTCAGGTATTTCGGGTTGTATGATGAAGGATGTACAGTTTTGGAACTCTGCTGGTGAGTTAGTATAACCCATGGGCAAGGAGGTGATACGGAGCAACCCTAGTGGAGTATAGAACGCCGTGAGGTCTCGAGAATTTGGGTGGACTAGCCTGGCGTCGAAACCCCAGAATAAATCAAATACTGTGAAACACTGGCTTCCCCCAAAGGGCTCTACGAAGTCGTCAATTACCGGTAGCTGTCCTGCGTCCCGAATAGATATCTTGTTCAGCGGTTGCAGGTCGTGTATGATCCTTAAGGTTCCGTTCTTCTTGAGTATGCAGAACCATCTGCAACGATATGAGGATTGGCTGTGTTCGTAGACGCCAGCTTCCATTTTGCTGCGTAGCAGTTCTATTACCTTGTCTCGGATTCCTGGGGGAATGGGGATGTTCCGGTACTCCCAGGGGACATGCGGTACAGTAGGCATGATGTAATCTGAAAAGTATTCTCGACTCAGCGTTCCCCGATCTTTTTCTTCATACGCCAATGTTGCTTCGTGCTCCCGTAGTATGTACATAAACAGCTTTTCTTCTTCTAATGAAAGAAAGCCATCTGTGTTGACTTTCAGCTCCGCCATTCTTTCCTTTGTCAGTTTGCGAGTGGGCACGAAATCAGGTGGCGATGTTGGTAGCGGAACTAGGGTGAGCAATGGGTCTCTTGGTACTCTTCTCGTGACTCTAGCTTCCTCTGGGAACGTTCCCGAGACCGGCTTGACCTTCTTAGCTACCGTTTTATACATGGTGAAGATTTCGTTCTGCTGGTGCGGGTATGGATCGTTTTCGGTACATTCTATCAAGTAGTCACCTTCTTCGAACTCGTAGTTTTCTGTGACGTAGAATCCTGAGTCCAAAACCCTGACTTCTGGGAATTCCTGTTCAGTCCCGCTGCTCCCTTCCATCCTTACGTTGAGGCACATTGGCAGGTCCTCTTCCCTTCCTTGGTCTGAACTTTTTGAATCGTACTTGCCTTGCGAGTCGGATTCATTCTCACTCCGAGCGTATTGTTCAACATGTCTCCATTTCGAAATGAAGAAGGTAATCAGTCTCCATATTCCTACACTGGCTAATAGCGCCCAAGCCCATTCGCTTCCTCCTAGCTTATCGTACACCCTTTCTGCTGATAGTGTTTGTGTGTGGACGCTGCCATTGCGGTTAGTATCAGCTATTGGTGACGATGATGGATCACATACTTCAAGGCACGATGTCATAATTGACCGGTCGTCGGAAGCCGTGGTTATCAAAATAGTCGAGAGAGTCCAGGAAGCCATGATCCAGTATCCTATGTATTTCATGGGGCAGCGGCAGGGTAATATTTCGGGTGGCGCGTAGCGTATTCGCCAGGTCGACGCAACCCCCGATCTCCAAAACCGCGGCGGCGTGGTGAAAGAACGCGTCGTCTTGCCAAGTGAGGAGAGGATTAACTGGCATATACGGGACTCGGGGCGCGGTGACTCCTTGGTCGTTGGTTTCTCCGTGGAGGCACAGACTCTGGAAACCTTGTGAATCGTGGCCGTACTCGTCCAGGAGGCGAAAATATATTTCGTGCCTGTAGAAGTGATGCCTGGTTTCGTCGAAGAGACTGAGGGAATCGATAATGGATCTCCACTTGGGCTGCAAGAGAAAAAGCGCCAATCGTGACGCTGCTCGCGAGAAGTACCATCTGGCCAGCCGTAGATGTTTGACCGCCGGCCGGTAGACCGAGTATCGTACGTCCGGGTGCGAGGCATGGGCCATGCTAGCGAATTCCCGAAATTCTCCGGACACCGGCTCTCGCAGCATTATTGTTTTTTCGGGGTGACTTCGCGCGGCTGTGATGTCGGGATGAGCGTGTTCGAAGGGTTCGTGTATGGCCAACATGGGGCATCGATCATGTTCCTCGGGGTGGATGAAGAATTGGTTGTATATGTCGGCGCTCGTCGTCTGTAGTCCCACTATTTCCGTGAGGCGAACGCCCTGCTCGCTGAGGCTCGCCTTCTGAATTCTGTCTGCTTCTACCTCGGCTATCCTGCGTCGATTGAGCGTGTGCGTGGTGATGTATTTAGACGACCATTGTCCCGCGTCCAGGGTAACGGACGCGCATGCTAGAGCCATAAGCACCAAGGGCTCGCCCACCGCTGCGTGATCCTTGTGAGTCCAGACATAGCAGTTATCCACCTGCGGGTCTAGAAAACCGTTGCCGCGACTCTGCAGGGGATGGTTGTCGACCACTCCTCTGAACACGATGACGTCTCGGTACCGCGGCTGGCCGACGCTATGTCCTTCACGCTCTTCTTCTTCTTCGCATTGCTCCCCCTCCGCCGATCGCGCGGAATGTGCGTGGTAGCGCTTGAGGAATGAATCATAGAAGTTGTGTCCCCGAGGATTAGGCTGGGTAGTTGGCAATTCAAACATACGCCACTCTGGTGAGTTGTCCTCATTCAGAAGGGTGTCGATAACGACCTTTGTTTGGGCTTGAGCGACGTCTGCTAGAGTCATGAGCCGGTCGTATTCCATTTCCGACAAGCTGGAGTTCGTACCTTCATCCGAGTCTTCTGACGAGGATGAGTCGTAGTTTCCCAGCTTCACTATGTCCCTCCCCGTGCTCGACGTGTTTGTGGTGTCGCTTCCGCTGCTGAGCTCTTTTTCTTCTACCGGCTCCGGAGGGTACTTCAGTAGTCCTTCCTCCATGGCCTCGATGACGTGCTGTTCGTATGCGTATTCAAACAGGTTGAACTCGGTAGCGTGGTGGTGGCGTTTATGCGCGTACTCCTCCGTAGCCTCTGGTTGATAGTTTTTGCCTGTAGCGGAAACTGAGACCCAGGGACAATCGCCCTCTTCTGTTTGAAGTCTGAGTCGCTTCGGGACGTCACGAGGTGTGCCCGTACCTTTGCGCTTCTCAACCTGTCTGGCTTCTTCCACTCTTTCGAGAATAGCATTCCCTAGAGCTTGCCGTCTTATCAGGTCCGCGCTTTTGAGGCCGTGCGTGTATTGAACCACTATCGGGAGTTGGTAAGTGGTTTGGTCGTGATTCTGGCTAGGGGACCTACTCTGCTCTCGATATTGCCGCAAGTTCTTCTTTGTCGTCTCGTCCCCGTCGTCGTAAATAGGTGTAAGGAATGGTTCCGGGGTGGTAGTCAGCTTGCGGTCCTTTATCTCCGATTGTTTGCCCGGCGACGGAGACACGCATGTCTGGAATGGGTGTCCTTTCAATGGACAAATATGGCAAGTCGATGGTTTTCTCACCATTAGTTCGTCCTGGCGGCCTGGTCCTTCCTGTTCCACTAGTTCTCCCATCTCGATGTCTTCGTTTCGCTGTTGCGGTACCGAACCTTCTTTGGCGACGTTCTTCCCTATCTGTTCAGCGCTCATGACAAAAATGCGCCCGTTTCGAAACACTCCTCCATTCTCGAGATACAGGACACCATCGACCAGAACCTCCATATAGATTTCCGCGTCGCCTATCTTTTTCTTCTGAATTTGGAAGCATCGCGATCCCTCTAGGACCAGATTGGCCATGACGTCTTGAGGGTTGGGGGCCGTTTCACCAGCGTCGGCCTTAGCCTGCCATAGATCGTCTATATCGTATCCTTGCTGGATGGTGGTCATGGCCGTTTCGAAGAACGCGTTCGAAAAATCGGGTACAAAACGACTCGCGTCTTGTATCTCGTACTCGTCTTCGATAGTATTAGGGGGATCATAAACTGACATGGGGACATAGCGATCCACGATGACGGGTACTGGTGGCGGTGGAGGAAGTGGGAACGGCACGAGGGAATAGCGGTTCTGCTGATGCAAGTATCGTTGAGCGCAGTCCATAGCGTTTTCGACCATTTCATCGTAATGGGCGCGGCTCAGTCCGTCCTCGTCTACGCCTTGGTTGTCCTTCCAATAACGGTTGTAACAGTCATCGGAGAAGTGCGCATAGAACTTTGGGCGGTTGAGTTGTTCGAACATGGTGCCCGGGAGTTGGATCGCGTCTATGAACCACACATAAGTTACTCCTCTGGGTGACGAACGCCAGTTTCCGTTCTTCTGGAAGATTTGCGCGCCGAACAGCAACATAGGCTGTATACAGAGATGCGACAGCCGGATGGAGGGCAACATAATTCCGCGGTCGCATTCAATCTCGGTTTCGTGGATACACGACGTTCGAAGCTCGGAGGGCGGATTCCTGGAGTTGAGAAGTGTACTGTCGTCCAGGTGTGCGGCTCGCCGTGTCATGGCGCAGATCATAGCCCACATCACCCTTAAGTCCCGCGATGAATAACTAGGGTTGAAGGCATGGTGTGGCGTGGTGAAATCTCTGGCCAACGCACGACGAACCAGCTCCCATTCCTCTGAGGCTTTGGGGTTCAAAGCGGCTTCTGGAAACAGTTTAGTCTGAGAGTAGTTCGCCTGCATTAATGCCTCACCTATAGTTGCTTTGTCGTGTCTGACCAGGGTATCGCCTTCGGCTATCATCCGCTCTGGCTGGGGGTAGATATTCCTTTGCCAAATGTCCTGGGTAGCCGCTTGATGTATGCCCATGACGTCGCGTCTGACCTTGGGATCATCGGCTAGGTGGAATAGGTCGTAACTATCGTCGACTAGATGGTAGTATGCGGGTTTGGTGGGGTCCTGGCTTAGAAGGCGCTGGTGCCGACCGGGTTCGAAAAGCACTCCTTGAAATTCGGCGTTGCGCGGGTTAAGAACCGGCGGCTTGCGAGCCTCGTCGTCCTTTCCTTCCTGTATCAGCAGCACAGGATATAACTCCTCCACCGGCGTTTCCTGGTTTACTTCCCGTGCTTTGCTGAACGGCCCGATCTTGGCCATCGTCCAGCTTATGTGCTCGTAGGTTCTAGGCGATGCTTCGCAGGCGTCTATCATCCCTCCTCGTTCGGTGGCTCGATTCTCGATATCCTCCACTTCTGGCTTCATCCACAGCACGGGTCCCAGAACTGGCCTCCCTCCCGATAGCGATACTGCCGCATCTAGAAGCACGCCAGAACTGTATGTGACGTTGCCGACCTGACTTGGGGCGAACCTTACACACACTCGTCCAGTTATGTAGGTGTGGTGTACGGTGTCCAGTCCTTCAGAGGAGGTGTGCACCGTTCGGGCATGACTGTAAGTAGTGGCGATAGCAGCTAGTATGGCGTCCGCTTGCATGTGATGCTGGACAGGAGGTTGCTCTCGCAGTACATATTTGCGCGCCGGGGACGATACGTTTCGGGTCAACACCGGGTGGCGGCGCGAAAAACGAGCCGCGTCTGGCACGGCGTGGAGAAGGTATCGCTGATCAGAAAGTTGGCGGTACATTGGGACTACGCAGCTGGCGTCCAGTTGAAACCATACAATATCACCCATGCTCCGTTCTTCACCTGGTAACTGGATCTCGGTTTCCAGCATAACTCCTCGTCGGGTGTCTCGGTCTCGTGGTGAGTGACTTGGAAAGCGTACGGAAGTCTGGGATCGAAAACGAGTGATGGTTGTCCAGGATAGCGCTCTGGCAAACAGCCGTACTCCCGTTGGACTGGTTTGCAACAATTCTCGTTTTGCTAGCCCAACTAACCCGTAGAGCCTGTCCGTGGTGCATATCGCGTCAAGGTCTGGGGAGGAATGGGGGAAACGCAAGGGATTAAGGATAGCAGGCAGATCATCTCCTTCTCTCATCGCAGGACTTCGCGGGTCAATTGCTTCTTCCTCGAGGCGATGACCTTCGTACTCCTGACGTTGCGCCTCCTCTTCCCTATCCGGTATCGTTACTTCCCATTCCCCGATCTCTTCTTCTTCCTCCGCAGTAGGTATCTCGAACGCCGTCCAGAGTATCGTTGCCTTGCGCGTTACGTCTCGTTCGCAACGTATTTCGGCCCCGAATATAACTCCTGACACTGCTGAACCGCCGGCGTCTGGTTCGTAAGTTTTGAAACACGCCCCGACTCCTTTAATATCTATCTCGTGAAAGTGAGCGCGTCGTTGTCTGGAGGTGTGATTCATAGGGAGCATGAAGGGTCGAGCTTCCAGAATTTGCGCTCTCGCGTGTGTGATAAGGTTGCGCATAAGGGACAAGTCTTCGTTGGAGAGAGGTGGCGCGCGATACAGAGCGGTATACGGGTACGATGCTACGGCGGACGGCTGGGGCATCCCAGCAGCGGTGGCTACAGCGAGGGCTTCTTCCCCTCCTTCCTCCAAGTATTGCAGCGGCTTGTCTGCAAACTGATTAATGAAGGTGAGCCGGGACGGAGGGCAGTACTCACCCTTCTCTACAGCCCGCATTTGTACTCCTTCCTGCCATTTCCCGCCGCCATCTAACCCTGCCTTGTAGATTCCGACGAACTGCTCGAGCAAGGCGTCGTCGACTTCTCCGTCTGTCAACACGTACACCACCGGCCCTGCCCAAGCTGAACATTCTCCTCTCCTAACGGCGGCGTCCAAGATTACACCGCTTTCCAAGATATCGTTGTAGAAGGCCGCGGGGGTGATGTGCAGACTGTGGCTGCCGTGTATGTGGAAAGGCTGGTAGGAGGTGTTCCGCTCGCGTCTGGCTGAGGGGTTTTGCAGTTGATAATTATCGTTCCCTTGTTGCAAGTAGTCTTCGAAGTCAGGAATGGATTCGGAGGCGATGGTATCCATGAGGCGGCCCAGCCGCCTGCCGTACTTCGTGGACGCTCCATTGTTCAAAAACTCCGGCGGGTCGAGCGTGTCGGGAGCGAATAACACGGTCTGTGGGTAATAGTCGTTGATAGGCGGGGGTGGTGTCAGCCGCACAGCGGTCAACCAAGGCGAGAGAGGCACGGCAACCGCAGGCTCGCGGGCACCATGCACGTTCGGATTGTAAACTTCTTCGGTCATTTCTTCGATCGATGGTGTTGTTTGATGTTTGTGAGTAGCGTCTGTCTTTGGTTTTTGGGGTGTCTCCACTTCTTCCTCTCTCCTTATATCTTGTCCTCCCTCGTTCCCACGACGTGTTCGCCAGCACGCTACTACGTTTCTGCTGATGAATCCCACTACGGCTCTCAACATTTCTTGGAAATCATACGGATGCATTGAGCGTCCTATCGCGTGATCGGCTCCTCTTGCCGTATGGTTCGTGTGCGGTGAGCCGACGATGCCGACTGCGTCTGCCGTGTCGTCTGACCGTGTGCTCGTTCTAGGCTCTCCTTCAAGCTCAGGCGCGTCTTGAATCTTCGTGTTTAAACTTCGCCCAGCTCCACTCTTCCCTTCTCGCTGCTCCACTCGAATTGAGTCGGCGTCTATTATGGCCGCATACGAGCCGTCGGGCAGGCCGTGCAATCCTTCCTCTTCGTCGTCTTCGCTCGGCACGCGCGTAAGCCTGTATTCTGAGGGTTTAGGTGTCCCCAGAGCTTTGAATACGTGGTGTTTCTTTCCTGACGGGTCTTTCGGATCTTTGTACAGCAAGTACGTGCCTTCAGTCCTTTCGTCGATGCAGATAAGGTTTCCCCGTTGCCAGGGCCTTCCCAGCAGTAGCTCGAACGGAAATGTCTCTAACCCTACAAACAGATTAGCGCGCGTACGAACTTGTCCGGATCCTTGCGTCAGCTCTGCCTCTTTTACGAAGCCTCTCATACGCGTGTTTCGGCCGCTTGCGTCGCGCATGGTAGTAATGACGGACTCGTCCACCATGAAGCCTAGTTTCTCTGCTGCCGTTCGTTTTATGATGTTTAACTGGGATCCGGTGTCCACAATAGCATGCACGCAGTCTCCATTGGCCCATAGTGGAATTGTTATCAATACGCCCCGATCAAAGACTTCCTCGATTTGAAAGACCGTAGGCATGCCTCCTACGTGGGTGACTCGTGCGTCTCCTTCATCTGCCTTCTGATTCTTGCGCTTCAACAAGTCGTACAGAGACTCGCTGATGTCTTTGGATGCAGCTAATAGTTCGTATATTCGTACCGTCACGTTTGTATTGAGGATAACATCTAGGATGTCCTTTGGCCCGGCCATCTTGCTGATCTCGGAGGACTTCTTTGGGGCTTTTGCCTTGACGGTTTCTTCCTCTGGGTTCCGCGCTGACTGCTTTAAGGGAACATGCTTTCCATGTTCGGTCGTTCCGTCTTTCATGTCAACGTCCCGATAACTGGGGCGTTCTGGGGGCCTTATAGGGATCCGCACATCTATTGGTTTGGGCTCTGGGAACGTCATGGGTCCTTTGACGGCTTTCTTAGCCATTGGCGTCTCTGGGTCCCCTTCTCGTTGCTCCTGGTCTCTGTTGTCGTTCTTGGGTGGAGTTTTGTCCAGATTGCCCGACTTGGTTCGTTGACTCGACGCCTGTTCCGGGGGTTTGAATTTATCATTTGTTGCTCTCTTTGTTGCTGACCTGGTTACTACCCTTCGGGTTCGATCCACATTGAAGGTGTCATACGAGTATGCGTTTCCTTTGTTAGATACCAGATAACTTATTTCTTCTGTAGCGCTCGTAGTATCTTCAATTTCTCCCGGTCCCGACGATTCTTTTTCGGAACACATTTCCGCTCCCAGATACACGTCTTGTTCCTGGTTCGTCGTGGATATTTCCACAAAGTTCGACCCAAAATGCCCGGCTTCCCTGTATTCCATATAGTTAGCCGTCGTCGATGGTTGAGCGGCAGCCATTCCATGTTGACGATAGGCTGCTTGCGAATATGATTCCCCCATTCGTCGCAGAATTCCGGCACCGTCTGGCATGAAGATCTTGCCGTCCTCCCGACGGGTAACTAAGTTCTTGTTGACCATCTCCGATATCACGGGACAGTTGCGTACGTTGTGTCCAGGCTTATTGCATCCATAGCAGGTGCTGCCCGACGGAGGAGCAGGCCTGTACATGGGTTGATTGTATGGTGGATATACTGGCGTGCTCTTGTCGGGTACCTTTTGTGGTTGTATGAGTGCTGGCGGCGCTAATACTCGTTCCACACCTGGGTTCACGGTCAAAGCCTTGTAATACAAGGCCGAGTACTGAATGTAGTATTGCGGGTCACTGATTGATAGGCGTCCCATTTGATGGATGATTTCTTCTATGTCCCCCGATCCTTTTCCGGCCGTTCTCGACCCTTCCTGGGCTTTCTCGATTCCCGTTCGTCGGCTAGCCTTTTCTCGTTTCCGGATCCGAGATTTTCCTCGAGCTTTGCTTCGTTGTTCTTCGTCCGAGCTGTCTGTCAAATTCTCGCTTGCCGAATCCTCGTTGCTTGTCGAGTACTCGTCTTCCGTCGTGTCACTGCTATTATCCGAATCTGCCAGGTTGGATTCAAACCTGTTTCTTTCTAGTATGGTTCTGGCTATATTGTGCACCGTATCGTGGTTGAAAGCAACCTTCAAATCTACGGTGGCGTCCCGGGAAATATGTATTTTTTCGATGTCTTGCCGCAATTTCTTATGAATGCCGTGCCAGAAATAGGCGTTGTACTCCTCCTCGGTTATCTTTTTCTTTTCCTGCAACCAGCCAGCGATAGTTACGAACTCTCTTCGATATTGTTTCCATCGACTCAAGGTGCGTATCTTGGTTAGCCGCCATTTCTTAGCGAGCTGTCTCAAGTGCCGTGTCTGATAGTGATTATTAACTTGCTCTTCGTCGTAGTGATCCAATATGGCTGCTTTGAGTTGGTTGTAGTTAGGGGTATGGTAATGCCTGCATCCTTCCAAGAATTTGATCACCTTGGAGGACATGTACTCCACCATGGTTTCCACTTTGTCTTTGTCGGAATTCACTGAATACTTTTTAAACAAACGCTCTAGTCTTTTAAAAAAAGGCTTTATTTCTCTGGGTTTTCCTCGGAAGGTTCTAATAGCATCTTTAGAGCTACCCATAGGGATATCCGAAGGGGTGCGTTGATTGGAAGTCTGGGACATGAGTATGATGTTACGGGTGATAGGTGCTGTTTGTGGAGGATGTACGGGTGAGGTCTGTAAGGATGCCAACCACGATTCAGAGAACGAGAGGTCACTGATGGATTGGATTTCTGGCGAGGCGATTTCCTGTGGTGATGGCTCTTGGGGGACGAACTCTAGGCTGCTTCCTAGTTCGTCGGGATCAAAGATGGTTGCGCGTAAGATAGGCTGGTCGCTGTCTGAACTGTAGGTAGGGGAGTTATTTCGACTGAACTCTGAAGACGATGAGCACTTGCTCATGCGCGATGGCTTGGAGATTGGTAATGGTTGGACTGCACGCACCTAGTGAAGTGTGACACGGCGTCCAGTTGGTTTTCACTAGCCCTCGCGGTGGGCTCCAAGTTTATGTCACAGTAAGGTGAGGTACCCTCTACTGTCGCAGAGGATTGGCGGGGCTTAGTGTATTGAGGAGCTCGGTCAATCCCCAGGGGAGGTCGGGTGCGTGAGTAGGGAACGGTGGAGTCACGGTAGGGTTCTGAGACGGGTTTCGTCACTCCGCTTGATGACGGCGCGGAATGTAGAATCGGGATCTGACTTGGCTACGATCGGTCAGTACTTCCTGTGTACTGCTGCTGCTACTTGACTGGGCTTGCTTCTGATGCTGGGCTTACGCGACTGCGTCTGACTCTTGACTGGAACTGGCGTGAGGCGTGTAAATGGAGGTATCGTTATTGGGTGGGGCGTAACTGACTACTTATGAGGCCGAGCCTCGCTTTATATACTGGCTACTGCCTGGCTTACTAAGCTAGCCGCGCGTATCCTTGCTCCAGGGTTGCGTGTGCGCACACGTATGTGCCACGCGTTGCGTTCGTGGTGCGTTCTCCGGGATCCTCCTCGTGACAGCGTGCGCCACCGTGATGGATCCCAGTGGAAGACCGTCGTGCAAGGGTTGCATATCCAGGGCCTCTACCAGAAGAGGAGGAAATGAATATGATTTCTCGTCAACGCATCCACGGAGGATGTCGACGTCCGGCTTTGTTCGCGAGAGAGTGGCAGTTCAGGCGTCTACCAGCCGAGGAGGAATGCGGGAATGCGAGGTAAACGTGGTCAGAGTTGCGTGTGCATGCTGTGGGGTGGAGATGGGCTTGGTCGAGACGTCCGATAGATGAGTTATGCAGTCTGCTAGGCTGGATGATCCAGTCAAACACGAGCAGAGCAGGACCAAAAATGTACGCACCTGCGACCGTCGTGGTCATGGACATTTTCCTATCCCAGCATCGCCTACGCCCGCTGCCGCCGACCAAGAGCGACGTCGTTCTACGCATCAGTTGGCGCTAACGGTTGGAGACCTGTTGGCGTGCTTGAGTTCGTCTCCGCCCGACATAGTTATGAAGTTGAGGGCGCCCGAACGCCTGGAAGGGAAACCGTCCTTGGCGACCATGGCGGCTAGAGGAAGAGAGTCTACCGTGGCTGTGCAGGCTCACAGATCGACTTGTGCCCCGGGCCGGCATGCGCCGATCGCACTTTATCCTTGACAGTCAATCTGAATTCGATCTTCGTTCGACGTTCATAACTACGCGCGCATCTCCCGAGCCCATGGGTTCCTGACCCACGTCATGTCTTATGCTGAGTCGAGGTCTGTTGTTCTACGCTCGACGTACGGCCATGTATGACGGATCTCGCAACTTCTACAAGCTGCCACTCGGTCCGAGTCGGTCATCTCAGTGATAGCTTCTCAATCCTCTAGACGCAGGTCCCACGAAATGTGTCTAGCCATCACCTAGGACTCACTTAAATGATTGGCTCTTCCCGTGTGTCTCCCTCCTTGTTCACGTTCGATTACCGTGCAATGAACGCTCGGCTAGACGTTAACCATGATGGCGAACGCCTGGCACTCTGAATCTTCACACAGTGCGGCACACGAATTTGGCCAAGTGCATCCCTTCGCCGTCTGGGTACTCCCACCTCATACGTCTCCCTCAACCTCAAAACTCTTGACTACACCTCAAGGGACTGCTTCGACTGTGTTCGTACTCTTGAGGCCATCCACTGCGTATCTACTTTGCGACACACGAATTTGGCGGAGTGCTTTCCTTCGCCGTCTGGGTACTCGCGCCTTTAATGACATCGACCAGCCATCCACCTCACACAAGCCTTTCCATGATTATCCTTCCCTGTTCATTCCTGCAATCTCCAATCTTTGCATCATTTTACTTTTACATGATCTATACACTAAAACAGCTCAGTCTTTACTTGGGGTAGAACTCGGTGTTAAAAAATAATTTATGTAAGCAAGGATGTCGGACCGAGTCTGCGCGGGTCGCCAGAGCCCGAGTTGCCGGTTCGTGTGTTCGAGCCCGCTCCCTGACTTCTTTTCAACTGGCAGCGGTAGCTCAACCTCACGCTCTGACTGCCAGTTGTAACATAATCACGGGCCTGACAAGAGCTCACTGAGTATCTATTTGAAATGCCCGTTCTGGCCTGTTCTGTAAGGTATAAGTTACCTTCTGTGTGCGTGAAAGAGGGAGCGAGGACGGAGTGAGATGCTGTGAAGGAGAGTACGAGCAGAGCGAGTAGTCGACTGAGCGCATTGAGTGACTGTCCGAGCGACCCACTTGCACAATCTATTTGAGAGAGCAAGTACTGAGAATCCCTTCTCACATCAGCCCTGTGGTCCATGTAGACACAAGGAATCACACAAGTTGAGCACATTAGCAGAAAGGATGCTCTATCTGTATACATGATAGATAGATAGATTGATTGATTATCTCCTTATAATTATTTAACGTGACATTCAGGCCATTTACCAGCCTATGTGTCCCCAGGAACAAGTGTCTACAAATGTACAGTACTAGAGTGATCAACAGATGTGAACAGTATCATGGAGTAGGCGGCATGCCCCCTAAGTAGGCTATGGGAGTGTGTGACACCCCAGGAAACTATAAGATAAAGAAAAGTAGGAATAGAGAGAAGAGAGAGACAGAGAGAGATATATACATTGAAAGAGAGATAACAAGAAATGGAGGGTGAATGATGGATGGCCGGGCTATCGGCTATGAGTGTGCCAAAACGTGGTTTTGAGCGTTGCATAGTGATGGCAGTCCCATCTTATTGAAACTGTGCAATTGGATTGCTGATGAGCATTATACTTATGTCTCTACGGGGTTTGGGGCAGAGCCCCAACAAGCTGAAGTGAGTGCCGAAGGAAAGAGGTGAGCGCAGCGAGCCTCTTGCCGAAGGCAGGATACGTAAGCTTGTATTTGATAAATCAGATGTTGATCTATTTTACTTATCACATGACTAGCCGACTGTCTCATATCACTCTGTCTCTGAGTCTGTGTCATCATCACAGTCTACATTGTCATCCGAGTCTCCATCGTCATCCGAGTCTGCATCATCATCCGAGTCTTCCTGGGAGGGACTCTCGAAAGCTCCTTTCTTGAGCCGTTCTTGATGTATATCCTCCGAGAGTGTACGGAGTTTGCGTTGCTCATCATAGAGTATGGAGGATGGTCTACCCTCCTGCACCGGAATTTCAACCATCAGACCATTGTCTATTTGTGTGGGGGTAAGGAACCCAGATGGATCAGCAAAAATTGCTTTGTCCTGGATGAACTCCATGTAGGACGAGTATTTCTTTGTAAAGCGGTAGAGCTGGTCGGAAATGGCGTCAAAGTAGTAGAATTCCCTGTTGGCTCGGAAGACGAAAGCTAGAGGATGCTCCCGGAGACGGAAGAGGGGCTCTATTGGCAGGAAGATCTCGTGGAGAGTGGCAATCAACAGCTCTATGGAGCTGCGATTGTATTGATAGGGCATCAGATATAGTTGGCCGATGATTGGGTCCTCTTTGCTGAAGTGGCTGACCCAATGCCGGTCATTTGGTACACAGCGCTGCTTCCACCCCGCGGACACATGTGCCCGAGAGCTACGCTCCCACGGGAAACATTTGACCTTGCGCTGCAAGAAATCAGGCATCAGTATCATGGCATTGACGAGCTTCACACACCAGCTCCGCAATGATTTCAGTCTCAGTAAGACCAGGGAACACCTTGAGGGAGTCGAGAGAGGTTGACATGTTGTAACTTGTGTTTGCGTATGTGATGGCACGATGGTTTGGCGACTCACGGAGAAAGCCAGTCCTTATATAGGCGCACACTTTCGGAGTTTGAAAAGTCCGTACGTCAGTGTACAGCACCTTGGCAGTCAATCTGAATTCGATCTTCGTTCGGGTATCATAACTGCGCGCGCTCTCCCAAGCCCAACGATTTCTGACCCAATTATGTCTTATGCTGGTTCATAATTTGCGTATCTGCTTTGTCCTACACTCGACGTACGGACACATATGACGGATCCTGCAACTTCTACTACTGCCATGGCGCGTTGCAGTGATACCCCACCCAATTCTCCAAGAGCAGATCTCACAAAATGGTTTTAATCACGTCGTAGTGGTGTCGTCACCCAATAAGGTGTGCCGTCCACCCCTCTTCCCTCTTCGGACCCGGTGCTTCACGTTTGTCTTGCCCTCGTTCGGCATCAGGTTCCGCTTTGCGGTCGCGATATACAGGGGAACGATGCGAACGTTTCCTATCGGAAGGCTACAACCGTTGGACGATGAATGGCGGATGGACCAGAACGGACTCACGGAGAGCGCGTACGGTGCAATTTTGGCCTGCAGTGCGGGACGGCGCCAAATCAGAGTGGACTCTGACGATAGCGATAGTGAGTGAGGAGCTTGAGCCGAGAGACGGTTCCGTTTGCGAGTGCACAGAGTCGCGCTGCTACAGCCGGTGAGAGCGACGAACAAAGCTTGACATGACTACCTCCCAACACGAAACTATGGCGGGATGGCTCCCACCAGGATAGCGCCGTGCAAGGGTTGCGCACCGAGTCTCAGACCAATATGGTGGATGGGGTTGAGACGATTCTGACGTCGATGCGTCCACAGGGAATGTCGTACTATGGCGAAGCTATGACAGGAAATAGTCAGGCATTACAATCCAAGAGTGCGGAAGTTTGGGCACCTACAGATCGCAGTGGAGGCGCGATCCTCGGCTTGAGATAGACGTGATCAGGAAGATGCATCCATTACGTTGTGAGAAAGTGGACTTGGTCGGGACGTTCAGTAGATATCATGAAATGCGGTGTGCTAAGCCCGATGATGCAGTCAGACTCACGCCAAAAGAAGACGAGAATGTACGCACCTGTGCCCTGTGTTGGCGTGCCTCGGCGTCGCCTATATGCACGGCTGCCGTCGATGAGGAGCGACGTCTTTTCTGCGCATGAGCTTGCTTGTCCTTTGCGAACGTTGTGGACCTGTTCGCGTGCTTGTGTTGGTCTCTGTCATTCTAGGGATCCTTGCGTCTGGCCTTGGAGCGAAGTATCCAGCCTCGCGTCGGACGAATGATGGATACGACCGGAGGAAAAGCACAAAGCGCTCTCTGAACCTGCAAGGCGAGACGAGACGGTGCCGAATCGGAGTGTTTTGTAACAACAGCGCCCGTGAAGAGAGGGCTTGTGTCGAGCGCGAGAAGCATGCGAGGCGAGAAGGCCGTTTATGCATGCGAGAAAGCCGCGTTGCTACAGGCAGTGGCAGTGAGTGGGGCGAGTGAAGGCCATACAAGACTACTTACCAGCATGGAACTATGGCGAGCATGGTTCCCAGAAGAGATTCGCTGTAGGATGACCGCGTATGGTGAGCCCATGCAGAATGGGGAGGACAGCACTTGTTTGACGCCGATGCGTTCATAGTGTCATTCGCAAGCGGGCGAAGCTACGACGGCAAGAAGTCCGGCATGGCTTGGAGAAAGTGGGCTGAGTCGGATCGTCCAGTGTAATCCAGGTTATGCAGTCTGTCATGAGCGCTTACACAGTCAGAAGCGAGCAAGGAACAAAGGAAGAGATGCGCACTTGGGCCATGGCCCTTCCGTGACGTAGACGTTCCCCTGTCCCGGTGTCGCCTTCGCTCGCGCATAGATACTTGGCGGCGCTGCCTGCTGGTGCGACGCATTTCCGAGAACGCCGTTAAACCATTTCAAGAACAAGCCTGCTCTGCGCAACACATTCGACCTGACAGTGAGGTTTGTGCGAGGCTGAACATAGGGAGCAGTCAGTGAAGAGTAGAGTGGATAATGAGCGACGCACACATATGTTGGTATGTAAATGTATGCACTTTGACCGTAATTCGACATTGTGGACGACTCGGTGCCCGAAGGCCCGAAGACGGATGATTTGGTTCATCGCGTCGATGAAGGCAGGAGGAGAAATCCAATGGGGTGACTGCTGCGGCTCGAGCAACATGTGACGATTGATCTCGGCACTTGGCGGCACCACTTCCTTCCCTTTTGCTTCCGACGTTCATTGAGCCCTTTCCCTTCCGAATGACTTGAAAGAGGCTCTGCTACCATCGAATCTGACCTGGCCGTCACGTACTGCTCACTCACGCCTTCCAAGCTTCCTACTCTCAAGTGACAGTATCGTGCTTCGGCGGCGACCTCGTCTCAGGCGCAACGTGGAGTAGCAAGTGAAACTTGATTCAGCTCTTCCAAAGACACGCCGACTTCGTCTCGAGCCTTTTGAACTTGCGGAGCTGCCACGATCTTAGTCTAATGTCCTCGTCTTTCACGCCGACGACCTTGAAACTTGTGATTAGGCGTATCGTCTCCTTCTGCCACATCAGTAAGTTAGAAGGCGCGTATATGGCATAACCACATGCCAAATATGCCTGATACACCCATACGGCAAGGCATATAAGTAGGCCATACATACGTATTTCGGCGTAAATGGCATATACTCGAATTACGCCGTGATACGGGCGCCGCCTGGGCTGCGCCCCGGCACCCTCTCGGGTACCCTTGCGGTACCTCAGCCAACCCATTACAGTTACAATGGACAAGTGCATAGAAAGTGTAACATCATGTATTAGATGACAGTGGTGTAGAACAAGTATGCTACTGTTTCTACGCGTACATAGCAATTACTGTGGCAATTTTGAGGGAAAAACTGAGATGCGGTCAGGAAAATGAAGCAATGAGGCTGATGGAGACACACCTATGCTCGTCGCATGCGACAAGCAGGGGCCACCACTCCAGAAATACTGCGATGCAGCGCATCCTGGTCCTTCTTTGGATCGGTCCTCGTCCTGATATGAGTCAAACCTGAGCCAGTGAGGCTGATGGCGGGAGCTGTCCTTGTCCTTGTCTCAGGTAGTCCTCAACCTCGCTTGAGTCGGTCTTCCCACATCGTCCTCCTAGGTCCTCGCGGGGCGGTGGCCGGTCTTCGTCCACTGAGAGCTGATGGCAAGCGCAGGCCTCGTCCTCGTCTGAGTTGGTCCTCGTCCTGATTCGAGTCGGTCCTCGTCCTGATTCGAGTCAGTCGCAAGTTGGTCCTCGTCCTCGCAGTTGGTCCTCGTCCTCGCAGTTGGTCCTCGTCCTCGCAATTGATCCTCGTCCTGATTTTAGTCGGTCCTCGTCCTGAGTCAAGTCGGTCCGCATCGTCCCTTGCCCTTGTATGACGGTCCTCGTCCAGTAGAGCCAATTGTAGGAGCCGTCCTCGACCTCGTCTTGGCAGTGCAAGAAGCACATTCCTCGTCCTGAAGGCGGATGTTAGAGGGAAAAAGCAAGCCGGCGGAGTTTGAAGGCAATATTGCGTGATCACACATCGATCAGCGCACGGACCTGATCATTTGTTGAATTTTGACAAGTCCCTCGTTGCCTCCGAGTCGTACATGGGTCACATTGAAGTGGCCTCCCGCCTCCCCCGCAACCATCTACCACTACCCGTCTATTCACATGATTTTCTTCTCCACAGCCTCGAATTTTTACCCGAGATTCATGTTATATCGTTCAAGATGGTCAGGCCTCACCGGGACTCGATCGCGAGAGCTCAGAGGCATAAAGCGCATTGGCATAAAGCGCGTAGAAGGCATATTATTTCAGCTACTTCTACGCTCAAGTACGCGATTATGCCCAATACGCCCGAATATGCGCCTCCGAACTTACTGATGACTGTACGGGAACACCAGATCCGGACCTCAACTCACGCGATGATTCCACTCACGCAATGATTCCAACATTCGTAGTGAGAATGGACATGACGTATGTCTATGACTGAAATTGACTCACCCGATAGGACGTCGCCTCACGATGTGGGCTTCAGCCTCCTGCCGTCCCAGGAGCGTACATCGTGGGCTGCGCCTTCGCCTACCATCGTGCGCTAATCCTGCGTGTCGTATTCATATTGGTGTATTCGAGCTGTTTTCTCGATGGCAGCCTGGCCGCCATTTTTTACGCTTTACGAGTCTATGATCTCCAATACGCCAAGGTGGCGCACCGAACTCACCGCCGTCCAAAGCTCTTGCATTGTCGCTCGTCAGGTGAAGGCTTTGCACAATTCAACCGCGCATTGTACATTGCCGCCAAGATGTTGCCGTTTGACCGGGGCTGCGAGCTGATTTGGTCGGACGGCGAAGGATTGATGTCACTGATCAAGATCGACAACTCACCCGCGACCGCTCGCTAGCACTGACATCAATTCCCTTCCGCTCACAGGGTCGGCATGCATGGACTGGTTTTGCGCTCTGCTGGTTTCGATGATGCACTCAACGGCGGCGGCAGGAGCAAAGCAGCGCTCGATTCCCAGTCATATGCTGACCGAACCGAAATGGAACTCATCGACGGCGCGAGTACTATGGGTATAGCCCTTTGAGACTGTGGAACCGTGTAAACGCCTCAGCCTGCTGTGGATGTGATTCTTGCTGTATATACTTAATGTACTGTCTGCTATCATGCAGAGCTCGGTTGCCTTGCTTCAGCTTGAGGTTGAGGTGTCGCGATACTCTGATTTCAAGGGATCGGCATAGGATAATGTATAACAAGCTCGGCACGTAGGCCATCAATGTACAAGTGGTGAAACTACAAAGTCTACTTATCTGTGGCGACGCTCGCCACAAGCTTGTTTGCGTAAGATCGGCGGCCTCGCTGGTCCCACATGAGTGCACCAAACTTTTCGGCGTCCGGCCTTTCTGCAACCAACTCCTCCGTTTTCCATTCGTCGGTATGCCTCATGGCCTTGCGAGCGTCCTCGTACTCTCCGACGAACTTCACAGTCTGTCGGTCGTAGTTATATAGGTAATATCGCTGTCGAACTCGAAAGACGACTTGGTCTGGATCCATGAAACGCCATTCGAATGGGATCACTTCGTTCGCTTCACAGTCCAGCTGGTATTTGCCCCATAGCATAAGCTGCATCGCGCCCCGATCGTAGAGGTACTTCCCGGGAAGCAGCATGTGCGGGTAGGGGTAGAGCTCCCAGCTGCAGGACCACCCTTCCTTGCACCCGAAGAGCTTGTCGGGGTTCCATGAGCGGCGGATGGCGTCCGAATCTTGGAATGGAAACAACTTGTTCTGTTTCTGGATCAGACGTGTCAGGCCCTTCTGGTGGCATGAATTCCATGATTCGACATACGTAGTGCTCGTCGAGGTCGGGATATTGATTCGTCATATCGTGTGATGCACTGTGCGACTTGTCGAACCTGCCTTTATAGCAATGGCGGAGTTGCAATGATGTAAACACCGCGGTTGTCCGAGACGATTCTTGCTCGAACGGCCAGCTCGAATCGGCCTTTTGGGAACTGCCACGTATCAAATTGGTAGGTTTGCTGTATGGTTGGGCAGGGAGGTGACGCTTGGGACGATTGAGTCACTGTCAAAGGGATCTCATTTCGACATGGCTGCGCTTACAGTGTCGAATCGCGGCTCGAACGATGGTGGTCTGGTCTGTGAGGCTGACTCGAGGGCTCGAATCCGCCTGTGATATTACGTGCCACTGGGTCCGGGTCATCTACATATAGACTACGCGTACGTCACTTTGCCCTGGAATTATATCCCATACATCTCATTCTCACCTCCCGAACATGCACTCAAGCTATACCGAGACTGACAGAATCTATGTATGTTATCCCGCCTTGAACTCGGACCGATACTTCAAGCGACACTTGGTTTGGTGGTTGATGACACCTTCATCAAGACGGCAAATCTACCTACCTACCTACCCACCTGTCTGGCGTCCTCGCATCCCTTCCGTCAAACGTAGCGTACGGTCGGCAACCTTTCATGACGACCTCTGGATGTGAATCGACGGTGTACGACATCTGCTGAATGTCGCTGCCGCGACCAGTCAAATAGACGTCTTCGCAGCGTTAGGATATCCAAATCACGCGCTTTATGGTAAGGCGCTGATAGAGAAGATCTTAAGAACACGACGACATACATGACGTTCGTCGCTGGCGTTACCCGTGTAAGTACAGAGACTCTTAGAGCCTCACACTCGGACTCGGTGCAGATGGGTAGTGGATTGGTCTCGTACTGTACTTGTGAGGGAGTATATATACTGTACAGATGAAAGACTGCCAATGTGATACAAGTGTGACATGTGAAGAGGACTGAGTGTGCTACTAGGAAGGTGTGCTCTTAGCGCGTAGCGGGCTTTGAACACCTACATCCCATACAAACTTTTAAATATCGACCTCCTGGTCGATCCCGACTCCGGTCCGTCGGCTGTGTGAATTTGGTCCTAATACGGCGACGTCGGCACTCTCTTCTTGACGTCGATCAACCTGCATCTCGAAACGCGTGTATCCGTGCCATCTCGTCCTGTTCGACATGGAACCCGCGATGTAAACTGTCTTCGGACTGTGAGGCGATGTCGGCAATCAGGAATGATGACGGAGTTTGGTAGTGGACATGCGGAATGCATGCCTGGGTAGCTGCAACTGGAGAAACGGCGAAAGTTATGAATGTTTGCTGGATTTCGGCGGTATCGGTTCGGTAATCGTTGTATGTGAGTGCATCCGGCCTGGCTGTTGATACTGGCGCGTCTAATGCTGTTGGTAGCGGTGTTGGTTCATACGTTTCGTCATCTTCCATCCCGGCATCCTCGTGTTCTACGGCGGACTCCTTCTCGCTCTCTCTCGTCATCTCTGCAGCTACTTCATCGTCATCTTCTTTGTTCATCATTTCCATGAAGGAAATCCATTCGTCCTCAGCATTCTGTGGGATTTCTGGCGTAACGTCTCTACAGAACACGGTTGCTTCGAGCAGCGAAGATGGATGGAAATACTCTGGTGGAGTAGACTCGGTGTCGGTAGTGCTGCTGATGACGGTGCTGCTGTCGGTGTCGGTTTCGGTGTCGGTGTCGGTGTCGGTGTCGGTGGTGTCGGTTTCGGCGGTACTTTCGTTGGGTGTGTCTTCTTCATTTCTCTCCTGATCGCTCAACTCGACCTCCTCTGCTCCTTTCACAAGATCCTCCTCGGTATCAGTGTCATCTTCTTCGTCATCCTTCTCACTGTCGGGATCATCGCCAAAAGTCCATCGGGCGGCATCCAGGACTGCAACGATATCTGGCGCGGACTCCCCATCCCAAGACCTCTGGTACCGAGCTATGCGTACGGAGAGGCGGTCTCGGAGACTGCACGGGACACCCTTCCAAAAATACCGGCGCAAATCTCGCTTCGTAACGACGCCAGTCTTCCTCAGATGCCGGGAAGCAACCTGGAACCTGCTGTGGTAGAGCTCAAGGTCACAGTACGATGACATTCTTTTCCGCTGCGTGTCGCGGACGAGATCGTCAAGAGCGCGGGTGGTATAGCGACAGGTGAGTTCGTCTTTGAAAGTAGGCCAATCACAACGGCTGACCCGGTCGTCATAGCCGTCGAATGACTTCCAGTACTCTCGAGTGTTATGGTCAGCATAGCGGATGATACCATGGACCTTCTCGCGGCTGGTGAGTCCGTATTCACTGGCCAGTGCCCGGAACTGACAAAGGAAGTCCTCGAAATCCTCAGGTTCACCGCAGTAGAAACGCGGTGCGCGCTTGTCTCGGCGACTCGGCAAATCGTCAAGAGCGTCAGAGGACGGCATTCGGCACCATGCGTCCACAGTCTGAGTCGTCTGCAGATGCGGCAATCGTGCTTCGGCGGACGGGAAGGGAAGTCGGGACTGACGGTCGGCAGCGGTAATGCTACACGCAGTCTATGGAACTATCGGCGGAAGGCAGAGAGGGCACGACGGTGGTGTGCAGACTGGTAGAGCAGCAACGGCGGCAGGCTGTCTGTCGTGTAACGAATAGCGGTCGCGGCGGACGGGAGAATGGGAGAACGGAAGAACGGGAATAGCGGTCCTGAAGGCCGGTCAACGTTCGACGAGCGGTGGGCTCCAGATGTAAGTACAGAGACTCTTAGAGCCTCACACTCGGACTCGGTGCAGATGGGTAGTGGATTGGTCTCGTACTGTACTTGTGAGGGAGTATATATACTGTACAGATGAAAGACTGCCAATGTGATACAAGTGTGACATGTGAAGAGGACTGAGTGTGCTACTAGGAAGGTGTGCTCTTAGCGCGTAGCGCGCTTTGAACACCTACACCCGTGTACTTCCTATTGTTCAATGAAGCCACAGTCACCCGCTAGACTGACACGGACGCTCGACCCGATCGATGCCTGCGTGATTCTGACCCGCCCCACATCTCGCACGACCCGTATTTTTCCTGACTGTGCCACCGCCACCGCGTAGCTGCAGAAGACGTGGAGAAGTCGTCCCTGGATGTTCAAAAAGGGGGGCGACACCGATCGAGGGGAGGGGAATGGCCGCTCAAACTGGAAGGGGAGGACGACGAAGGACGGGTGCGCATGCGGTCCAGTTTGGTCTTCCTAGCTACCTTCTTTCCGACCTCCTGTCTCCATCACACCCCTTCACGTTTGCGCAGCAAATCGATATGGACGAGTCCCTCTCCCGCCTCGTCCGGTAGTCCAGCCTCCCTTGTTGAAGTCCCCAGCTGTTCGCCAACAGATGGGGGATGTGAGGATCAAGCCTGTGGGGAGAGGAGCGGTGAAACGTCGTTGAGGGAAGGAAGAGGGCGGCGGATTCTGCCAGAAGAAGCCGAGCATAGTAATGACTCTGTCTATGTCTGTGACTTGAGCCTCCCCTGGCAACATGAGACGTACAACTTTAGTCGGAGGACGCGCGGGGAGAGCTCGGGCAAGAACCGTGATGCGGAAGAGGGGGAGGTGGCACGGTGACGAAGAGGAGGGGGCCGAAGACAATGGTTGAAGCGCTCCAATACGCGGTTCCAATCAACAAGCAGTGCGCCATACGCTGATCGAGCCCGTGAGCGGTCATAGTGCAAATACCGTTAGAACACTTACCAGGCATCAGCTGATGCTTACGATTTGCATAGGCTATCACTCTATAAGGCCGTGCGACGCAGATGAGGCCGGCGTGCATCGTAAGAGCAACGACGACTGAGTCTCCAGGGGTTGTTGCATGTCCAGACCCGGAGGCCGCCGGCGCCATGGTTGGTGCAAGGCGAACGCCACCGTATTACGCAAGGTCGCGGGAGGAAGAGAGGACACCAAGGCCAGCGCATCAAAAATGATTTCTGCTCTGCACGAGGGCAGTCAGACGTGGAGATGAGAAGGGCAAGGATTCACGCACCTGGTCCATAGGCTCTAGTACATCGTTTGCGCACCTGCATGCGCCAAGCCCGAGCAACTCCGTTCCAGGTGGTGAGTATCCTTTCCAGGTAAGGGGGCTTGCGGCGATGCAATATATGCGGCCAAAGTTAGGCGGCAACGAAAATAATCTTCGCGTTGAGAAAGGTAAGAGGAGAATTGGATCTGGTGGCTGTGCGCGATTATTGACGCATTCGGCCGGCACACCCAATCCTTCAATCGACCGGCCGCCGGACGACTGTTGCTCTTCAGTCTCGGCTCAGACATCCTGTACCTCGCATTGCTGTCACTGTTGACCTTCTAGCGTATGTTGCCTCTTGACGCTCTACTACTGATATAGATGTGAGACAGTGGTCTTTCAACGGACTAAGGAGAATCAACAAGTAATCGCCTCCCGAAGAAAAGCACTTCCTCGAGGTTGCTTGCGCTCTCAACGCCCGTCAAGTTCCACTGGTGCTTTGACATAACGTCGTAGTACACAGCTGCGTCTGGTCTTGTCTCTCCTTGTAGCATGTGGATGCATGAATAAGATTTGTGAGTTTGTCGAGGTACAAGATACAGGGTGAAATAGAGATAGGCAGAGTCATCTACATCAGAAATTTGGTTACATAATCCCCCTCCCGCAAGCCATCCTCCAAATTGCAAGCAACAAATGCTTTGAGATGTACACAGTTGAAACACAAATTGGTGAATGACAATGGACGAAGTGCCTTGGAAGTATCGGACCACTCCTCCTTTGCTGGAAGGTCCAGATATGAGTTGATGTCGGGCATATCAGAGAATTCGTAAGATAATTTGCAGGAGTATGTCTTGTTGACATTCGTATATTTGTTGTCTTTGGGGACCCAGTTTGCCCTATTACTAAAGAGTTGTCA
Organism: Strobilurus stephanocystis; assembly: GCA_019915075.1. Classification (NCBI taxonomy): domain Eukaryota; kingdom Fungi; phylum Basidiomycota; class Agaricomycetes; order Agaricales; family Physalacriaceae; genus Strobilurus; species Strobilurus stephanocystis. Next base: position 1,652,062 of record JAHLMI010000010.1, read on the forward strand.
CTATTTGAACATGCCGTGCAAGCAACATGTTGCATACCAGATGAATCCCAGAGTTTCCGCACATTCGCCCCAATCAATTCGCTGGGATGTATTTCCCGAGATAGACACATCATACAGTTGGTCTGGACTGCTGTCTCTGGAAACTTGTTGGGGCCACTGCTTCATGAGGAGGTCCTTCCGAGCAATTATGGCTGTTGTGTCAACTGCAGAGACACTATAGAATGCATGCGGTACAGTAGGATTGGAGATCATGACCTCCAGTGTCAATGAAGTGATGAAGGTGGCCCGATAATAATGTGGCATAATTTGGACAAGCAGCATGGCAAAGTCCATGTAAATAGGCAGCATCCGGAGTTGTAGAAGTGAGCAAAAGTCAGCATGCTCTTTGTCTTCCAGAATAGTTGGAGTCATCGTGAACAGGATGCCTGTTGTTGCGTTCAATATGTGAAGAAATCAACAGGAACACTTACGCACCCAGCGCAGTCAAGGGATCTGTCACCACAAATTGTTCCTTATACAGAGTAATTGTCTCGAGGATCTCAGGTGCATTGTCCGACTCGGAGAGCTTTCTGAATGACTATGAGATCAATATGTGATTCTGACGTAACATGAAAACTCAACAATATAGGACCAATCACATTGTCAATCAGAAGGCTTGCGCAAGCATTGTACTCCGGGGGTATGCAGGAAATGAACTCCTTTTCAATGAAGAGGCGAACCTGCAATGTTGATAAGTGTCACAAGGCTGCAATGCATGGTATTCATAAGAAGCAAGCATACCTTCTCCCGAGCATCTACTCTGACTTCCGCAGTCTGTAATTCTGGAGAGCAGCGATAGGCGCGCAGAGTTGTGATTGAGGCTCTGTATGCCTGTACAAAAGCATATATGCCTATCAACTGGGAGTCAGCCTCGGGTGTTGGCCCGGAGCTTTTCGAAGTCTTTGATACATTTGTTGGGGGCATGTTGGAGCAGTAGGGGATGAAATTGTGTTCCGTGCCATTTGACGGATGCCTTATAAACAAATTTGCAAGGTAACGACCCTAACAGAGCCAGTGCTCGATGCATAGCCTTGTGGCTCGAGAACCCTGATCGTTGATCGGGCTGTGCGTCTTGTTCAAGATCCTCTGGGTCCGTGCCGTGTATTTATTGATTGATTGATTGAAGATGCGGATCCTTGTGGCTCGAGAACCCTGATCGTTGATTGGGCTGTGCGTCCTGTTCAAGATGCGGATCAAAAGATTGAAACTCCGCCCTTGCGGGCTATATAAACGTCGCGCAATGAATGGCTATGTATCGTCAACTGAACCCGCCAAACAAAACCACCCAGAAACCATTGAACATGACTGACAAGGAACTCTTTGTGTTTCCCTTTGCCAAGACAGAGGAAGATTATCAGGAAAAACTCGTGAGTCATGTCACTTGACCTACAAGACTCTCGACTAAAACAGTTTCTAGTTGACCCTTGACAAGTACCCTTGGCAGACTTCGAAAAACGAGGTCACCGCACGCTGGTATGACGGTTCACCACCAAACAGCTACTGGTCAACCGATTGGAAGTCTGAGGCTGGACTGCACGTCATTGACCTCCTTTCGCCCGGCAAACACAAATACTACAATCGCGGAGAGCTGCACATTGAACTGCTGGACCTCTTTGCAATCCCGGATACACTCACTCCCATCTGCTGTTGGAAGGACGGGCCCCACATTCCTAGATTCATCTTTCAAGCGGCAGGGAATTTCTATTACTACGACCACTCGTATCAGGAGCTGGGCCGGTTTAAAAACATTGAACCAGAGACGTCGATTGACGGCTTTGTTGATCACCCAGACATTCGGTCCGCGACAATATATTTCCCCGACAGCGTGCTCGAAGAAATCCTCGGCGTGGATGAATCGGACAGTGACGCAGAGCTCCGTGCAGAGCAAAGATTGTTGAGAAAGATATCGGAGGAGATTGTAGAGGGTCGGGATGGGAAGGTTGTGAAGGCAGTTACCAAAGCGTCTGCATCTTCCCTGTAGAGACTTGTCCCCGCGAATTATGGCATTGCAAATACAGTTGTAGACGATAGTACTTTTCTCGGCATCTAACATCATTGATAACTTTATAACTTTCTTGTGTATCTAAGCAGCGGCCCCAGTCCTCCTTGTCATCAGTCAGGCCCTATCTTAGGGCGAGTAAGATGAGCTCCTCATAGTGCCGATCCTCGGTGCATTGCTCGATATGGCGGAGTGCTTCGAGATCGGGCGGACGGGTTCTATGCGCTGTCAATCGACGCGCTAGCGCAGAGTTGCCAGCAACCTACCTTGTCACGATGCGTGGGACGTCTCATCGTGCTCGAAGTCTGAAATGACCCACGCTCGCGGCTCGACGCCCCCGCTCTGCGCAATATTCATAGCCCTGCAACACTATAGAAAGGCAGACAATGGTTATTAGTACCCCGTCGAACATACCCCATCTGTTGCTAAGACCCATGTAAAAGAGGTCGTAGAGAATCACGTCTACGCACCGTTGCCGGTTCCACAGCGTTCAAACTGTATCCCTTGAACTCCACTTTTGCGACGCCAAAACCCACGCATGGGGCATCCTCGCTAGCAAGTACGCAGGTCCTGACACGTGGCTGCATTGTGACTCAATGAAAGATCCGCTCTACACAAGCAATACACAGAAAGAAAGCTGTACATCTTCGGCGGGATTCACTCCACGTCCGTCAATGAGACTGACGTCCTCGTGTCTCAGGAGCTGCAGACAACTCACTAGACGCATCTGAAGCCGTGATGACCTGAACACAGGAAATGGATTCTTGTATGAATCGCACAAGAAGTCTCGCGGTACATTGATACAAACTTACATGGCCTGATGCGTTCGATGACTAACCATCATGGAAAGAGAGACTACTGTACCAAATGCACGTTGTTCTCGCGCCAAGACGTGCCACGTAAGCATAATCCCCCTGGTCCATCCCACAGTCGTCTATGACGATAACGGAGCGGAGGGGCGGGATGACTTCACAGTCCGACTTGCAGTCTACGAATCCAAAATGAGGCCTCAACGCCGTAACAAGCGGAGAAGACAACATACTCATTCTCCTAGGCTTCCGCCGCATTTCGCGTCCGTATCAATGAGCTCCCAAGCTGCACTTGCGTTGGGCGGTGCTTCTTCGTGACAGGCGTTTTAGTTTCCCTCAACATCCGACAAGTCCACGACGTCTTCCAGTTGGTCGGGCTCGGCAGATCGGAGCTACTTGTAGGCTGACGTGTTTGACGCCGTGACCCGCACCTGTTTCTCCAGTTTCGAAGTTTTACGGGCCTTCTCCGCGCGCTGGCGGTCTCGTTCAAACAGGCGATCGTCCTTGGAAACGGCGCTGGATGGAATAAGATGAATGGGTGCACTGGCAGCCTTATCAGCAGCAGGAGTCATGGCGGAGCGGGTAGCCGTTATAGCCGGTATTGAAGCAGTCTAGGTTCGAAAGCTGGTCGATTGACGGGAATGCCGAGGTGGAGATGGGTATGTACTCTGGCGTTTGTTCCGGTGTCGTCACCCGATGGGGAGTGCCGTCCACCGCTCTTCCCCCTTCGAACCCAATGCTTCACGCGTGTCCTTGCCCTCGTTCTGTATTGGGTTCCGCTTGGCGATCACGATATACAGAAGAGCCAGGCAAACGTTCTCTTTAGGGAGGTTACAACAGTTGGAAGATCAATGACCGATGTGCTAGAACGATGCATCGCTGGCGCCCACGATCCCCCCGCATCAGCACCACAATCGTTGATAAAGGGCTGTTCTCCAATGACCGGCTTCCTTTGGTATCTCGCCAAGAAGGCCGTGATGTTGGGTCAGACTGACGGGTCCGCTATGACTGGGGTTGAATAAGTGGGAGAAAACGAAAGAAACCAAATCCTGACCGACCGAAAGACACATCAGTGTAACACAGAACGATGTGGAAGTAGAAACCTTTCCGTAATGCAGCCAGCGCCCGGAGATTGACATGTCGACTGGATTGAATCCTGTGGAAGGCGATCCGTCGATATGGTCGAGGTAACGATGATCAAACCACAGGCTATAGCGTAGAGAAAATACATTTCTCCCCGCTCGTAGCAACCCCTCAGGGAATACAGTTCGAGCGCTAATTACCGTCTGCACAGGACATGCATTTTCGACAAGCTACTCGATTGCCCGCCTCAGGAAATGCACTTCCTTTACTTGTCCCGTTGCGCACCCGCGCTCGTTGCTTCTCGTTGGTACCTGACAGCCATGGCGCTTCTGGTACCCTCGAGCGGGGTCATCGTTCCAAGGTGGGTCGATAGGCATTTACATTTTGCTTCCTTTCTGTATTCCTTTTAGGTCGTGCACCCGGCCGATATGCCGAGGGACGGCTGTGACATGTCTGATCGCTTCGACATATGGCACGCGTTGAGAGATCGTATACCCACCGTCCACGAGATCATCTTGGACATGGAGAGAGGGGGAGGAATGACATGGGGAACAGCGTAGTGGCTTGCAACTGTATAGTCGACACAGAGATGCGTCGGACCGGGCTTTGCCGAGTCTCCCAATCCGGTAGAAATCATGACATCACTTTCCGCGGTTCAGCTCTGTACACTCGGTAGTCCTGCTTTGGAGGAGACGGGCTCATACTAGAGCTTCTCATTGTAAGATATGTCAGAGACTTAGTAGATATTATACATGACCTGGGCACCACAGCGGCCTCACTCGTACGTCGTGACCTCCCGCATTCCCGCCTTCCCGCCTTCCCATCTCTCTACTCTACTGGTAGGCCCTTCTGGCTAATCTTTTCTTTATGTCAATCCTTCTAACTTAGCTTAAGATGTTTCTGCTCATAATACTTCTCATTCTTTTGACGGTCCGCTCATATGAGTGACGAGGGACACCATCGCGCGGGTTCTCCTCCGTTTGCGTGTAAAACATTCATAACACAACGCGCGAGCACCCTAGAGACATCTAAATAGTGTGAAGTAGCTGCCAATGTCAATATGAACTTGTTTGACATCATTTACGAAGTCGAGTGAGTGGACACCCTCGGATGAAACCACAAAGGTAAGTCTCGTTAGGTGCAAGTGGAGACGATCTGTACATTTTGAAGCATCCTCTTTGAATGGGCTCTCTCGCGCTTTGTCATGGTCAGAAAACTGCCTAAATAAAACATAGAGGTATTGGACATATGCGCTAAAACTTCCACTCTTCAGATGTATGCTCACCCACAGGGAAGGTCAGTTCACTAATTCCAAATATCTTTGTATCGTGAACTGGCTACGCTAATTTTAGGCCCGGCTCTTCGGGCCAGGACTCTCTCGTGGACAGGCTATGCAACCTTCCTACCTGAAATAGGCATCACCGACGACTGTCGTCAACAACGTCATTGTCCCGCTCTCTCCGTCCGCATCCTCTCGGCCAGAATTCAGCCCCCGAGTCAGCAGGCGTCGTCGCGGACTCGATATCGATGGATTCCAATGTATGATCCGCTCAGACACCATGTCTTCCAGACATACGGGTTGCTCGGAACCGGACGACCACTGGAAGCGGCAGTTTCCGGGCATGTATTCTCGCTCATCTCACGAAAAGTGCATTTCCCGGACTACAGAATTTGATGTCCCGGGTATCGGTCTATGTTTTCCGTCATTCAGTATTCCCTTTTTGTATTGTTCCACCTGCCAAAGTACATTGTGATTCTTCGCCTTGAGCTCATGACATAAGTCAAGCGAACACAAATCAACTGATCGCTTATCCTCATCGTGCTAGAGGCAGGATTGCAATTGAAAGGTTGTGCATAACATACGGTAGTAATTCACTGTATCATACTGGGTGGCTGTGGACAGGGTACATCATAGGTATTAGAACAGTCCAAATGTGGCCGCTTTGGAGGCGATCGCGAGTGCCTACGTATGCAAGCCGAGATCGCTCCGGGATATAAATTGATCACAATGTCCCAACTTGGAGGAAGGCGCTGCCGCGGCGGGAAAGCGGGTTGTCGAAATGACAGCAACAGCGATCAGAGCAGTCTGCTCGCTGTGACGGCGGTTGCCGGCTGGGATGTCAGGCGCAGGTGAGTGCTGCGATGATTACCGGGGGATATCCATTTCCACCTTTACAATTAGCGCTCGAAATGTATGCCCTCCCGTGTTGCTACGGGCGGGAGGAATGCATTTCCCCTACAGTACCAGGTGCAAACCAATGCCTGGTGTGACGGTAGTCTTTGGGCCTCCAGTCGCCCATGCGAGGGATATGGCGGTAGATCATCCAGTACCAAACTTATGATAAGTTGCGAGCCAGGAAGGACAGTCATGGCACGCACCGTTTTGGTTCGTTCTCTCTGGTGCAGCGATTTCAGCGTTGGAGAGAATAGTTCTCGTCATCTCAGAGCTCCTGCGGATCGGCGGCGATGATGCTGCTGCAGCTCGGACGCTAGTCGACGATGACAACAAGGAAAAATTCATCACCCGTAACGCCGCTGTGACGGCGCGTAAGATAACGTGATTGCGAGTCGACTCTCTGCTCTTACCACGACGGCACGACCACGACGTCGTGCCATCCAGACGCAGGCTTTTGCCTGCGGCTTCTCATTCCTATTCTACTCAATTTCTGAGGCGCGCCGACCCCCAATTACAGCCCCACGGCTGTCGACAGCCCCGGATGACGTTGTCGCGCATCGACGCGCGTCAACCGTCAAATCGACAACGCGGGACGATCCGTAAGCCCTGTCAACGCAGGCATGTGATTTCTGGAAGATTCGGATCGGGCCTGTAGACGCCCAAGGGCCCGCAGAGGCGATTACCTGCGGGGCGTGGGTGACTGGCTGGACGTCTGCGGACGCTCCAGCCAGCCTGGTAAGTGTTTCCTTTGCTGTATTCGGTACATTCACGGCGCCTGGGCGCTATGCTGCTCAGCCGCCGCCGCCGCCGCCACCCTCCCCATCCTCATGTACCAGCCCACCCCATTCCCCATCTCATATCCCCGTGCTTCCCCACCTTTCCATCAACCACACATCGTCGTCTCCGCGGCCGTTGAGCACGGACGCCCGTCGCGCTACGCGCCCTGATTGCCCGCCCAGCCTTCCGTTATTGTGAATCCCCTCCCGCTCTCGCTCCCGCTACGCTCCCCGTCTCCCCCCACCATACCTACTACCACCCCTCATTCGGCGTCGGTATGTGGCTCGCTCACTTGAGCGTTCCGCGCCGCCGCCGAACGTACCGGGTCCCCCGCCCCAACCCCGCCCCCCAGTCACATCCTCCCCCTAACCCGCACCCTGTCTGCTCCCCTCCTCTCCCCATCACTTATTCGCTCCTTCCGGCACTTGAGCCCACCACGGCTCTGAACACGGTGCCACAATGTCATGGCCATCTCCCCCACGGCTCTTTTGTTGTGCCTCCTATGCATGTCTGCTTGTTTTTCACTAGGTTGGAAATTGCTGTCGAGTAGCAAACTTCCTGTTGGCCGTGTCATTCATCCCACATTATTATAGTATGAACAGAATACTTTGAGCTTGAAGCTTTTCTTTGCACCACGGCTACCCACAACACAGTTGACATACAATTATTGAGAAACTTTGTAGACTAACATCCCATCAATATCACTTTCTCTTGAGAAGCTCCTCGGAATACGTCCTCCTTCGTGCCTGTTCAATCTGCAATCTACTGAGGACCTCCTGTGCCGCCATATGCGGCCTCTGGACTAACATCGTCCCATCTCTCCACTTCTGTACTTCCGCATCGCCCAAGAGATCCTCGACGCAATCGTATTGACCCAAAGCTACAAGCTGTCCGCCGGTCTTCTTTCGGTACTCGTAGTACATATCTCGGCCTACTCGGAAGATGACATCCCCGTCGGATCGTCGATAGAAGATGGGAGTTATGGGGCCCGGGTCCTTCCCGAGATCCCAATGGGAACACATGAGCATCTGAAGCCATCCCTTGTCATAAGCGTGGGATCCAGGCAGTAATTCGGCCCTGTTGCGATATTCTGCCCAATCGCAGGAGTATGCATAGGGGGTGTTCCGCGAGACTGAGTACCACGTAGCCATGCATGAATCGTGGTCTTGCCATGGGAATTTTTCATTGCGGTTCTAAAGTATTTCTACATTTCAGTCGGACGCCCTATATACGTGAAAGCGACTCACAAAGGTCTCCTCAATATCGTTGTACTTTGGCTTGGTCATCTTTGCACTGTAAGTGTGTTGTAACGGTACAGAGGGTTGATGATGTTGTTGGCTGAGGCCAATCCTTCCCTTCTTCGACGTGGATTATATAGGCCTTACCCCTGAGCCGCACGTGATGCTAGGCAGTGCAGGTCAGCATAGCCTTCAATCGTTCTGGCCCTGTTTTCGGGCTGTGCTCGGACCTGCGCCACTTCAGGGAGCACATATAAAGTCCCTGCTCCGCTGAGCCGCTGAAAAGATAACTTTCCCTCCATTCCCTCAGTGCTCGCGGAAATCCTTACTTCTCATGCCTTCCCAAGCAAATTCCGCATCTTCGGGACCCACGTCGTCTCTCTCGCCAATACCACTCATGGCCCAGAAGCATCTAGAGCAGACTGAAGCACTTGACTTCTGGAAAAACGATAAGACAATACTTAGGGACATTGAGCCGCCCCAAGAACCCGAAACCGAAACCACGGTCACTGATGTCAAAGTCAAAAAACCTGGCCTCACCGCATATCAAACCAGTCAGCAAGAAACGGGGTTAAAGTCTGTCAGTGCCCTCCATAATCCACATGACCAATAGCTGATGGATGTTGATCTATTCCAGGTGGGTAATTTTGCTCAGTTCCTTGTCGACACATTGGAGGAAGTGCACAAAACTGACGCAGCACTACTCCTCACGCAGCTGATTGTACCAGCTCTGTTGAGTCTTCCCTAGTAATCATGAACTTGACTCCTTAAACATATCTTCCACAGTGAACAGAAAACTCCCACAGTGTCGATGCCAGCATCGGCTCAGAGTCTAGAGACGATTACGGTCAATTATCACACTGCGCCAGTCCCTATCAATGACATATACACCGCAATGGGTAAGACATGGTCCAGACAAGCACACTAGGTGGCGACTGACACTTGCTATGCCAGGATTCCTCATTGCAATGATTCCACACGGCAAGTGCTCGACAGAAGATGCTGTTTTAACAAAACTTCTGGTGTTTCGGGACATCTGCTGTCTCATTTCTGTCCTATTTGAACACCCGAGCCCTCCGTTCTGCATGCAGACAATGTGGTTGTGCACCACAACAACAGTAACAGTCGCTCTGGGCAGCTCGTTGTGGAACCTCAAAAAGAGGAAACACAAGAAAGAATTTGCGTTGCAGCGTAAGAATCTCCTCGGGGAATTCTATCCCCTTGTTCTCCGTCAAACCCCGTACGAGATCACTGGAAAACCGTCACAAGATTGGGGACACTGCGCGGAATCATACCCGTTGCTTGCGTTCGTGTGTACATCTCACTAGTTTACCCGCATACTTATGATTTGTCAGATTCAGCGGACACAATGATCAACGTTCAAGAATGTGCACTTTAGCACTGAACGCCGTTGTGCGCATGCCGTTTCCAAGCTTGGCATCGATCCTGCGCTCAAAGACTGTACTGGTCGACTTTCGGACTTATGTGACCGCTACGGAGAATCTGGAACTGAAGCCTATGTGTCTAAACTGTCGAGTGCTCAAGAATTCCACCTTCTGCGGGATGAAGGACATGGTAGCCCATGATTACCCAAATCCCGAACTCTTGGATCCTCGACCGAAAACGCTCACGAAGGCCTGATGTCATCGGTCAAGATTGATGGAAACAACGTCGTATATACCCCAATGTACTAATAGATATGAAAAACAAGAAATGTAACTCCTCTTCCTCATTGGACAGTGAACACCTATCCCGCCTTTATGGGGTTGAAATGAAGAGTGGACTACTGACCGTCGATAGGCAAATTAGCTCTGAGGCTTGAAGGCATACAAGTGCGGCACATTGTGCGGGGGTCATTGTTCCTCCGAGCGAGGACGCGCCGTCGTGGGGAAGACGCGCCGTCGTGAAGCAATAACGAGTTCTGCGGATGATGCTTGAGGTTTCAGCTGCACTCAGGACATACTGTCCGTCCGTGCAGCGCGTTCGCCATCGGCGGAAGAGTCTGGCGTTGCTCAGGTACGCGGATTGTGAGATGACTGAGCTGATTCGAAGCGCCTTCAGGTTGTTGACGACTACTCGCGTCAATAGCCTGTGAACTCATAGCTAAACCGTACTCTGTACAACGCGATCAAGTAACTCACTCGAAGCTAGATCTGTGCACCCACGCGCACTACTCCTCCACTTGGCTGCTCTGATCGCGCTACCAGAACAGGCGGTCAAGCAACCTAACCGCACACAAAGGACGATTCCGTACCCATGCAAAGCGTTCATGGAACAGCGCAGGTATATTCCGACGTCGTGGTCGGGGAAATCTCCGTCACGCGTTGCTCAAACATCGAAAGTCAGATCACCACCGCAGACGAGAAGAGCTCTTTGCGATTTGAAGATATGAGAGCTGAATAATGTGCGTACCAAGAACACGTACACAGATTTCCGCCGCGAAAGAGAGGAAGCGCAGCAGCGAAGAGGCGCGCTACGGATCGGACAAGGAGTTCGAAGGGACATCAGTGATAGCGAGTGGCGAGACCTACTGATGAACGACACCAGGTGACAATATGAGAAAGGGGGGTTGGGGGTGACGAAGGTGCAACGTAACAGAGATCCTGCAGAGATCCGAAGGTTTCGATGTTTGAAGTCGGCAACGTACCTTCTGACTCAAGGTGTTGCGAGGAAATTCCGCTTGGACAGGACTCAACTGGACAGCGTGAAAGATGAGTCATTGTTCGACGCCGTAGATAGTCAAGCGACGATGCCTGAGGGTCAGCCCGACATGCATGATGCGATCGTTCGCGGAGGATTGCACGATCAGTAACGGTCGACGGACACAGTCAGGCATCTGTGAGGCTCAGCGTGCCGAGAGTCCCGTGCATATATGAGGAGCGTGTCTCGAGTGAAACGAGACACACAAGAGCAAAGGACTGGATCAGGCCAGTGCGCGCTGTCAGTGTGAAGGAAGAAAACAACAAGCCGGAAGAGCCCGGCGGACAGGCGTGAGACGATTTGTCAGCACTTGATTGCATCCGTTGTTGGTCTCCTGCCTTCATGTGCGAGCTTTGGCGCGCTCCCACTTTCTAGCAAATGGATTCTCGTCTACGGACATTTCGTCTTGTTTGAAAACGGCGTGCACCCGTTTGATCTCGCTTAGGTGGGTCAGGACATGTCGGCGGGGTAGCAGTACACGGACGCTTGGAAAGCTGGGCCTGGTGCGCATCTCGATGGTGCGTTCGATGACTGTCTCTACTCATGTCGCGCATCTGACTTCGTGCGATAGCGAACGCCGCGACGACTCAACGCCGCCGCCATCATCAGCACTCGCATTGCGGGGATTGAAGCGTGTAAGGGACCTCAAAACACTCTGGCTGTTCAACACTCGCCAGCTCCGAAACTCACTTCTCATTGGCTCGTACCTTCCCCACCCTGTTATCGCCCGCGAGCTCAAGCACCTCTTCCTTCCTACCTTTGCCTGCGGCTTTCGATTCCTCCCCTCTCGCGTCCACTATTTTTCTTATCTTTCTGCTCCTTCTTGTGCGTATTTTGCCCCGTGCACTTGTCCCCATCCCCCCTTCCTCGGCCCGTTGCCGCGTCTCCTCAAAATCACTCACCTGACTCTGCGTCCGGTCTTCTTTGGCTGAATCACTCCGGTGCCCCCCATTAGAACCTCCGCGTGTAGAAATCGTCCTCACACCGACGTCCGCCTCCTCATCCCCATCCGCCGCTCACAGGCGAGTCACGCTTGAAGTCAAACGTCGGCACCTCTGCGGCGTCCGGCTTACGTGCTGGACGTGAGTAGTACGTGCCGCAGTTTCGCGGCTATCTTGGACAGCCATCTGTACACGGCGAGTAGCGAACAGGGAATGCCGATGAACGTTGACGCTGCCGCTCATCAGAGCATGACTTCTATGAATTTTCGTCCCTGTAATCTTGGTACTAGCTATTATCGTTTCTGCGTCGCAATTGTATGCTTCTTGTCAACTGCGAGTCTTTGCGCATCATCGTCACATCAAGAGATCGGGTTGAAAATCCTCCAGCCGCATAGCCTCGCGAACACGTTTCAAGCACAGACTGACAGAGATTAGTTAGAACGAAACCCGCTCATGGGCTAATCCGTGAAAGAAGGGTTGTCTGTCTGGTTTTTGTCGTCGGTGAATTGTCCGAAATGACGCCGGGAGCAGATGTTTTCGCCTGTAGACTGGGTATGAATTGTGGCAGCAAAGGTCGACCCAAGACTTGCGAGGTTGGCTTGAACATTCTTCACAAGTTGATCGGCACACGCAGTGCCAACTGACGAGCCTTGCGACTACCAGGCGCCAGAATTGAAAACAAGTGAAGAGCGGGCCCGCGTGCGAGCAGATGGACGTATAATGCCGGTTCGGAGCAATGACTTTCAAGCTCCGCATCACTGACTATATAAGGAGCGGAGCGCCGTGAACATACATACACACGTATCATTCACCTCCCACAAACATGAATTCAAAGTATCCTGAGATTGACAAGATCTATGTATGCATGTTTCTCTCAGATTTGTCCCACATGACATGCACCATCTCACGACTTCGCAGGAAGAAGGCGGAATGTTTCCGTTCGAGGATGTGACGGTTGCGCGGGCCAGCTGGAACCGTATAAATACCATGCGGTATGGATGGTCATGCCAGTGGCAGGACCATCACATCCGTGGGGGTCTGCTGCCACGTCGCTTCTTTTACGACATCGGGGAAATGCAACTCTACTTGCTCTCAGACTTCGGGCTTGGCGTCAAAGCCGAGGATGTCACTCCGATCATGTACAGTTCCCTCTGTTCCGACATAGTCGTTTTCAGGATTGGCCCGGGGAAGTACTACGAATACAATCATGCGAAAAAGGCGTTAGCTTTTGTCGGTGAATACGAAGACGTCGGGGAAGCACTGAAGGTCTCGGAGGTGTGGGAGGCACAGCGTGTGGAGCGGAAGGAAGATCTCAAGGAGTTCGAGAGGCTATTCAATGAACAGACCAACAAACGTCTATATGCGCAGCGTCTCCGTGACGCCGGCGATCGTTTACAGAGTCGCGGTCAGTAGAGTAGTACATGGTGCAGTGTACGCTAACCAGAAGACGATAAATTATGAAAGTCCCATTCAAGCTACAACTGAGAGGCTCAATGGTCGACCAGTCTGTCTTGCCATGAACACAGAGAGCAGAAGCCATGTAGAGACGCCGCGATCGTGGAGAACAAGCCCTGGCCGTGCCCCGTCAGGAATCTGGCGCGGTGAACGTTTACATCACGCCGCCAACACAGTGATATTGAATCCCCGCTCAGAGGCACGAATCACGATAGTTTTCCGTGGCTTACAACGTCCGTGGTAGTCTTTATGTTTACGCAGTGGAGTCGTACAGGCCGTAACTCCACAGAGCTCGACTTGTCCACCGACACGCATAGTGTCAGAAAGCTGGGCGTGGACTATCTGCTTCCTCCACCCGGCAGCTGCGGTTGGGCTGCCAACACAGACATTCGAAGAGCTCAGCTCGTAAGCGCAAAAGGGCTGCAACTCCTCGCCCGTCCAGAGCCTTCAGTCTACAGCGGAGGTGTGTTGCGACCTCGTGATTCTGTTCACGCGTCGCTCAACGTTCGATAGTCAGATCACACCCGCAGACGAGAAAGGGTCTTGGTGATTCGAAGATAAGAGTATTGAACGATGTGCGCACTACAAAATTCGCGCTCGAAATACGCACAGAGACGTCCGCCGCGACCATAGACGAAGCACAGCGTGAAAGAAGCGCGCCACGGAGTCGGCAAGAAGTTCGGAGGAAAATGATTGATGACAACTAGTGGAACCTGCTAAGGGGCGACGCCGGATCTGGTGATGAAAGCGAGCCTAGGGGTGACGAAGGTGCGAGTTGGATGAGATGCAAGTGTTTCGATGCTTCAAGTCGGCGACGTACCTTGTTGCACGAGAAGTTGCAGAGAAGTCCGCCTGGGAGAGTCATGACTAGAAAGCAACATCTGAAGGGCGAGTCAGTTTTCGACACGTAGATAGACGACGATGCCTGAGGGCAGCTCGACGTGCGATCGTTTAGCGAGGATCGCACAAGTACTGACGGTCAAAAGACACGGACATGCATCTGTGAAGTTCAGTGCGAGCGTAATTGACGAGCGTTTTCAACAGAATGAGGCAGACAACAGCAAGCCAGATCCAGACCAGTTCGCGTTGTGAAGGAAGAAAACAAGCCCGAAGGGGCCGGAAGGGGCCGGAAGGGGCCGACAGACTGGCGTGAGACGATGTGTCAGCACTTGATCGCACTCACTGTCAGTGTTGGTCTCCTGCCGTCATGTGCAATCCTTGGCGCGCTCCTTCCTTCCAGCAAACAGATTCTCTCGTACGAAAATTCCTTGTGTGCGATGTATGTTGTTCGATAGCGGTGTGCTCTGTTTCGCACATGTCGGCGGGGTAGCGGCACACGGACGCTCCGGGGCAAGGATTGTGGGCCCGGTGCATACTATGATCCTGCGTCCCATGGCCCCCGCGCTTCTGACTCCATTTCACAGGGAACACCGCAACGACAGTAGGCTGCTGCCAGCATTAGCACTTGCGCAATCAGATCGGAGCTGTACAGGACACTGGGTCTCTCTGCTTTTGTACTCCTCGCCCGCTGGAAACTCTCACTTCTCACTGGTTCGCACCATCTCCACCTCGCTATCGCACACGAGTCACATCCGCTCCATGATTCTGCCCTTTTCCTCCTGTTCTCATCTTTACGCTATCCCGTGAGCCGGGTGGTTTCTTGCTCGTTCAGAACACTCGTCCAACGGTCACCTCCTTTTCTCCACTCGCCCAATGGTCGCCGCCCTATCTCCTCAGGGCCTCCTTAGCTGTCTGTCGTCTCTCTGCGGCGCTCACTCCCTCCAATATCCTCTTGTCCCTTCTGGTGCCCATATCGTCCCGTGAACTAGTCCCCTTTTCTATTTGAACTGTATGCACGTTTCCTTGACACTCAGTTCAACAATTCCTACAGTTCCCTACAATAGATCCCTCGCCGTGGCGGAACGTCTACCTCCTCCGCGCCTCAAGCGTCTTCAGACCGACTTTCTCTTCTTCGTCCCCTTCTGCCGCTCACATGTATGCCACACTTGACGCTGATAGTCGAGTCTTGTGCATCGGATCGATCTTCCGGAAGTACGCACCATCTGACACCTATTTTGAACAGCCAGGCGTACACGGCGAGTAAATTGCCGATAATCGTTGACGCTGCCGGGCACCGGAGTACGTCGCTCGCATATATCCGTGTCATTATCCACTGTGCTGCATTGCGAATGGAAAAATGTTATGCTATTCAAGTGCGAGTCTCTGACCCTCACACGACATCGACTTGCAGACATCATATCTTTTTGCCGCAAGCTGACTGCGCAAACACGTACTAGGCATAAGACTGACGGAAGTTCGTTGAGAGAAAAACCGCCATCGGGGCAGTGCATGACCTTGCGACAAACTATGATGGTGGCGCGGATGGTCTCGTACATGACTCGACAGAACACTGCTTCTTTTACGCCCGTCTTTGAGTCTGAGCGGATTACCTCGCACCTCCACGGACTCTATTGCGCTCATGTGGCGGCCCCTCCACGTTCTCAGGGGGAGACAAGGACCGTCCATCCCTCGAGCGTGAAATCGTAGGCCGTTGTTACATCTCTTTGCAGCTAAGGTCACATACGAGCAGGAAGTATGCGTGAGTGCGGCCGTACGCGGAGTATCGGGCGAATAAGTGGCACCGCGGTGTTAAATAGGTGCTCATGGGGAGGTTGAAGAGGTCGTCGAGGCGCGCAGAGCAAATTTTCCGTTTCCATGTTCGAGGGTCTTCTCTCAGGCTGTAGCCAGCACGAAATCTAGACCTCAATAGGTAGCTTCTAGAGAATGGAAAGGATGAGTATGGTGTACCATACCGACCGGTAGCAATATGAGTGAATCAATCTAATGTTTGGCGGCCTTTGAGACGAACCACATCGAGATTTTCAGGCTTTCCTGAGTGGATGATGAGATGCTTTGAGGGATACTCCATGTATGATAGCTGCTGTAGTGGAAGTGTGCATGCTGCGACTCGTCCTGGACTCCTGGGAGATTCGTATTGTCTCGATATGGAAGGAACAAGCCCCTGGCAAATCCCGTGACCATTGGTGTTGCCTGAGCTCAACACAGCCTCCATCAGATCCTGAACTGGTGGCAGTGGTGCGAGTGCGAACGCCTCTCGGGACTTACTGTTGGACTTATGACATTGTAGCTTCATCTTGTAGCCTTGAATATTATTCAATAGCCTTTCTGTTTTCTTACCCGCCGTGACTGCCCTCTCATTACTGTCTCTCCGTGACATTCTCGACTCTCGCGCTTCGTGAGGCTTGTCAATGGGAGACTGATTCGGGCGTCTACATTCATTAGAGTCGACCCCAAAGCTACGCACCTTCCAGCGTAATGGCACAGTCATGGCGGATGACACCCACACAGCCCGGGAGCACACAAACCTGTAGTCACCACGCCCAGGTACCATCACAAGACTAGGACAGCAGTGTATAAAAGGAGCCTCAATCGGGTTCTTGCATTCACAGCAACACACTTTTCATCTTTTCATTCTCAATGCCTAGCAGAGCCGGTGGAAGTAGGCCCTTCGCGGCCTGTCTTTTGCTCGTGATGCGTGCTGGCGCGCAGCGGTGCGCAGGCCTGTCCCTTCACTGCAAGCCAGTCGGCCAATACCGATGCGAACAGGGAGTAGAGATGGTAAAGAGAGAAATGGTGCCTTCCGAAGAGAAGTGGCATAGTGATCTGCACGCCGTCACGGAGCATGACTTCAATAAGACACCTTGTCGTTTGACAATTGACGAGCAACAGTCCTTCTTGAGCTCATGCGCCTCCAAAAGGATACAGAGACGTGGAACGATGGTTGAACGCGAAGTAAATACATCAGGGAAGCGCTATTCGTCACTTCGACATCAACGGCACATGGGAAAGGGGGCTCTAGAGTTGCAGAGATAATATCCGCGGAGCAAGAAAGATCTTAGATGGCTGCGAGCACAACCAGCTGATATTCAATCATGCGTTGGGAGAGAGCACGAAAGTCAGACATCAAGGAGCCACAGTAGTCGTCGTATCGAATCCCCGACAGTGAAGTGAAAGCAGCACTGTGGTGTACACGAATATCAGGCCCATCCCACCACACGGCGTTGGAGTACATAACCGCCAGATCAAGATCCCGTTGCGTCTGCTCCGCCCATGGGTTGGAGGAGTCGAAGGTGCGCGTCGGAAGAGGCAGGACGCGATGGCGCCAAGGCGTAGTGTCCAGATAGATAAGTCTTCCGTATTCGGGCAGCAACAAGACAGACACGACGCGGACGACGCCGAAGAAGACGAGCAGCAGGTCGTCGTGGTCAGCGAGGAAGGGCCGGAGATCGGACCGGCAGCCAAATTTGCCAAAAGCATATGACGTCATTCGTTCTACTCTTCAGCAACGTCCATCGTGCTCGCCTCCCAATCTCGTTGACCGCTCCGTCCCGCGTTGGATCCTACTACTTTCAAAGCCACTCCTCTGACGGCCCATGTCAATTGCCCGAATCTGACAGCGACATCGCCAAGCGTATTGTCAGGACGAGCTGGAACAGTATCGAAAGTTCTAATACGCTTTCTACTTCACAGGCCTACGAGCTTGGTCTTGACAACGCTGGATGATTTATGGCCGTCTAGCACCGTCGTAATTGCTATCCCTCGGTGCGTGTACTTGAAACCCTTTCCTTTCGTGGGGAGATACCGCGCTGCTCAGATCCAGACTACGCTATGGTGTGCTCATATCTATCAACCGCACTGTGTTACCCATCGTAAAATCAATCAATCCTCGACTTTTTCACCCCACTCGATCGAAGCTACCCCTCTCCCGTCTTCGATAGCGCGTCCACAAACTGTACCAGTCCGCCGACCTCAGGACTTTTCTCCTACCAATCGTCATGGCTCAACGACTACGGCGAGCGACGAGTTTGGTTACGCTTTGCATGCATTGCAGGTTATCACCGAAGTGGTAACCTATGCCAGATCGTATACGTTAGAAGCCTCCCCGAGCTAATGAAGACGGGGCTCTCGCACTCAGTTCAACGCCCGCGCATTATATTGACCGGTCGCCGTCTCTTGATGCTCGTACATATTGCCGCAGATCATGAGTCGGAGCGAGTGAGAATTGGCGACATGTACTCGCGCGTACTTCATCCTCTTCCCTCATCCTTCATGTAGACTGTCTTACGACCCGGGGGAAGAGACAGAAGTTACACGACGGAACATCACGCAAATAGCTTTGTGGGGGGCGTCGACTGGGCGTCGCCACAGATCAGTACCACGATGTCGCGACTTCATACCCGCGTGTATATCCCTACCCGCACACTAGCGCTGTTTGAACCTGTCTGGCTCTAACGGGATTTCGACCTTGCCAACATCGCTGCGAGAATGATATCGTGACATCTCAAATCCCGTGCACGACATTTGTACCCAGCGCTACTGCCTTGGAAAAATTACGCTCGTCGCCACGCAACAAGCGTTTGACCGGGGTGTACTGACTGGTACATCGTTACGGGCGCTGAGTCCTGTGTATGGTCTTTTGACCCCGCCACTTGTTCTCGAGATCACACGATTGCCATTATTCATACAGTTTGCCTTGCATGATCGAAGTTTGACGAGGAGTATATATTCACCTGTCGAGTTGACTATATTGCGTACTTGCTGTTTGACCGTCGCAAGTGATGTAGACGTCGGTGCGGCGTCTTATACACACTCAATGGTCGCGTGACTCTGTTATCGGGCTGTGTTGAACGTCGCCGACGATCCCCGATCAAGGCTGTGGTTGTCAATAATCGAATTCGGATAAAATGAGGCTCGTTCCATTGCTTCTCCGCTACTCTCATCTCCACCCACATTTCTTCGTTGCAGCATGCAGAATCCTGGTCGCGAAGGTGTGTTTTCCTTGCAACGTGCCCCGTTTCAATTCTCAGAAGCTTATCAACAATGACAATAGTCCTTCTGCTTCTTCATACACCATTAGATGTCAAAGGGCAACAATACACACGCTGTGTTGCCAGCTATGTCACAAAGGAAATTTTCTGGTGCTCGACTGTTGAAGAGGCTCGCGAGCAGCATCCATTGAACAGGCCGCCCAATTACAGATCACTCCATAGCGGCAAAGGTAAAGCCCTGTTTCGAACCTTAGTAATCGAGGACATCGAGCTGTCACAACACAACATCAATAGCCTCTTGCTCTACGGGATGCCAATTCTCGATGCTGTTGAGAACGTCAAGCTGGGAAGGAACATTGCGCCACAGCCTGGTCTGTCCTGTGATCATCTTGCACAGCTTGTTCGGCATCCGCAATGTCTCGTTGCTACGCTGAAGAGTGCCCTTGCTCTGGCTCAAAGTGAGTTCCCTGTGTATGTCCACCTCGAACAGTCTCACTGTATGAGAAACAGTTCACTCGACAGAACCCCGGAATAGCCAAATCAATGACATTACGACAGACTCGGAAATAGCCATTTCAGGCGCCGAGCTTTCATTGGTGCTCGATCTGGGCCACATACTTACAGTCGAAGAAGCTAGACTCGTCTCTCGGTTCATTGGAGATTCTGCATTCGATCGAGTGCGGATTCTTCTCTACGAAATATATACTGGATCTTCAGAGGTTGATGCGCACACATCCGAAGCGCTGAAGCAAATTGACCTCTTGATTGGTTCTCCGGAAACCCTCTCCAAATGTGATGTCGTTCCTGACATTCATGTGCGGCACTCGTACATTGGGTGGGACTACAGCTCCACATTCTTGAAGATATACGCACAAAATCTCTGCGACTTCTTGAAAGCTCTGCCGCAGCACCTCCCAAACCTTTCTGGGGCCAGGAAGTACTTTGTCGCACCGATCCGCTATCAGTACTCCATTCGCCGCCAACTTGACGTCTGCAAGACTCTACTGCGGCCGATGTCAGTACACGTCGCCCCACTCGAACGAGTCCGCACTTTCGAGCTCGTAATGGACCACGACTCTGGAATCGTGGGATTTACTCCAACATCTCCTTCTCTCCGGCGTTGAACCGTGCTGTTGTTATGTATAAGTAGCTTCAGAAGTATACACCATCAATGTTGATCATGCTTTTCTGAGTTGATTCGCCATTGAAGATCAATTGCAAGTAGCATCAGGACACTCGAGGTACAGACATAGCATAGTGCCGAAAACAGAGCATCCTTCTATGACGGTCAAGAGGAGAGCGGTACAGGGTGCGGATGAAGATTGTGAAAGATCACCGTGCCGAGAGGTGGAAGAAAAGAGCAAAATAAGAGGGAGAGAGATGGGGATCAAAGAGAAGGCGTGAATCGGGGAGCGAGCGGTTGCAGCGACACACGCTAGTCACGCAAAGGATGGTTGCGTCTGCCGCCTGCGTGTGTATCATATCGACTGAGCACGAATCTTTGGTGACGAGACTGTAGTGACAGCGGATGAATTAGCAGGGAGACGAGTCTAAGCGTCAAAAGATCGACTGCTCGCGAAAATTCCATTCCTCGCAAAAAGCTCTGTCGATGACAAAACATAGCATTCCGACAATCCAATAGTACGTGCAAGCAATGTAAGAATGATTTGGAAAGAGGAAGAAGAAACGATTGATACTGGTGTATTCGAGTCGTGCCCAATCCAACAACCTCGATGTCCCGTTGCCCACGGCTCAGTCCAATGACGCTTCGTCCCGCTTCTTTGTCTCTTCCCTCTGCCGCTCCTCAACGGTCCTCCTGCTGCACGCGTCTCGGGCCCACTCTCGCCGGAAGTGTGCAGCATGCCACGAAACCAGCCAAGGCCACAATACGAGGGCGGGTTCACTGCCTTGCACAACAAGGCGAGGAGCGTGAGAGAGCACGAACGGCCTCTTTGAACGCCTTCAGAGCCTATTTCCAACACAGCTGCCTCAGCCAGACCATGACGCTCCTCGCCTCGGGACGGAGGACAAAGGAACACGTCCGAAGGGCCGCCAAGTAGACGATTCGACGACATTACCCATGACGTGCAGAGATTGGTGCTTGACAACAAGCAAAAGATTATCCCGTTCACGGCAGCTGGTACGGCGATTAGAGAGACAAAATCGAGGGAACATCATGCACCGATCAGCAGCAAGGGACGTGCATGTATTGAGCGTTCTCCAGTCAGGCAGCACCCAACGTCCGGCGGAAATGGTAACCCGACGCACGAGCGCCAACATTGCACATGTATTTAAGCAGTGAGTGGAAATGAGCGAAAGGAAGATGTGTAGGAGATTGACGCGCGTAGGATACGAGATTGAGGAAGGGAGAAAACAGATCCACCCTCGCAGTCGGATGAGTCTTGTAGACAAGGTAGAAAACTAGAGCACGAAGTAGCGGTTGGGAGGAAGTGCATTAAGACGAGTGCAGAAACCAATGGGACGAGACGAGGGCGGGGATAAGGTGCTGAAGAAGATGTGGTCCAGAGGTCAAAGCGGCGGTGGACGGGAGTGAACGGCGCGGAAGTGATAGGCGCGCGCCAGCGAAGACCAGGAGCCGATGCAGATGTCCTCTACGCGCCTCACTCTGCGTAATGTTGTGACAATGATGGCGGTGGCGGCTTTGTGAAGTCTTCGCGGTGTTCTCTCTCGTCTGCGGTCAGAAACGCGTCATGAGCAAGGGAAGGACTGGCGCATTCAGACGACGCACCATTGAGATATGTATGCTGCCAGCCATTCTTGCTTTTCGAGCGCCCCAGTGCTACTACTATCGAGACATCCTGAGCCTACCACGTTCCATCACACAAGGTCCGGCGCACCGGGGAGATAGCCGCGGACAAGCCTTCCTTGAAGGGGCGGAGCGCGTCCAGAATTGGAAATGAAGGCAGACAAACAAGCAAAAGCAATCCGGTCGAAAGACGGTATACCAGTCGCGGAGATCGAAGCCAATCCATGTTTCAGTGCTTTATAACATGGGGGATTGACGACTGACTGGCGACTGGGGTGCAAAGGAAGGACTCCGGCGAGGAAGCAAACGACGGTCAAATAATGTTATGACGTCGATGCGTGGAGAGGCCTCGACGAGAGGTGCGGGACGGACGGGAGCATGGCAGCAGAGGGGCGAGAGCACCATGAGCGGGGAGAGTGCCGGATATGGATAGAGCAGGTGCAATGTAGCGTGGTCCAACATGATTTGCACGCGCCAGTCCGGCAGAGATTACTTGCGTTCGCTTCCGCGTGGGTTCTCTTCCTTTCCTGTGCGGACTGACCATTAGCAGGGTTATAGGACAATTCCAGCAGGGCGCGCACCTTTGATACAAGTCTCAAGCCGTTTCCCAGCGCGTTTGACCTCACATCCCAGAGGGCCGCCTGCAAGTTGCTTTTCCGCTACGTTTTTCCGTTCCCGTGTTCGCACGTTGACTACGCCGCCGACAAAGCCACTATGAGCCATATCCAAGTCAATCGTCCTCCCAAGGTCGGTTCCATCCAGCAACAGCGACAGAAAATAAAACGAAGATGATGAAGAGAACAAGTAAAGGAGAGGACTTGTGATTGCTGACAAAGTGCATCACGTCAATTGCCGACCGCCTGCACGGCTTGGCTTGTCTCTTGCTGCCACGAGACGAAAGTCTTCCTTTGCTCTCTCCCTGTCTTGTCCTGTATACGTCGCCCGATTATTGGCCATATTGCTTATCAATTTCCACGTTCTGCATGGTGGAGTGTACGACCTTGACAACCCTCGACCTAGCCCGCCGCCGTGCTACTTGCTAAGTGTCTGGCCGGTTTTGACGACTGCGTAGCCAAGCCGCCAGTCCATCGCGTCCTCTCTCAGGCGCTGACCTGCGTGTACGGTGGATATTTCCCCATTTACAATCCTAGGCCTCGCTCTCTACCTTCGATACGAAAGTCGAACCCGGACGCGAGTCGCGCGTCCCTACGCCGCCGCGGTGCGTTACCGACAACGCAGCGTCATTTTGGCCATTCAAATTGACTACAAATCCGAGCAGGACGCGTAAGCCCCACCGACGTGGGCAGCTCGTAGCCCAAGCCGGTCTTGGTGCTGCAGGACGACCACGACGGCCACAGTACCAGGCGACCACCAGGATGCGCGGCGCTTTACGTCCTCAAGGTTGGGTGATATGGGAGCTGGGCTTCTTGACATGTATCGGGCGCGCCGTTTGGTGGAGGGCGCTCGATAAAGGTGCGTGATTCGTTCTATTCTATGTTCGCATCCCCCGGCTCTGTGTTGGCGTGGCGTTTGCATTACTGATTTGATTGTAGATCTGGATCTACGCGCGGGGACAGCCCTCCCATGAGGCAATCATCCATTTTCGGTCTCCTACGCGCCGCAGTCGCGTCCTCTGCCCTCCCTCTTCCGCTCCCCATCCCAGGACCGCCGCTGCATTCGCGTTCCATGACATTCCCCCGTCATCATCGCGATTCCCCGCCCTTGAAAACCACGCATCAGATAAGGGCACTTATCCGTTGTGCGGTTTCCAAAGGCGGGCCGTCCAAAAACGACGAGGAGAAGGATACGGGGCTGTCAATGTGGCGCCATTGCGTTCTTGCCGGTTCTTTACAGTGGGCTGGGTGTGTGTCATGGCGCGTCAGACTTTGGTCGGCGGAACGTATCGCTGCGATCTGCACATATAATCCTCGTACGTTCGTCACTTCATTTCCCTGTTTTTCCCTCAAAATACCATGCGGGGCTCACTGTACATCGGCTTGGACACACGCGACGATGAAGACTGTCCTCACCTCATTCCCGTCTTTTATCACGCCGAGTCGCTTGTGTATCCTATCCGCCATGTTCCCCTTTCTCCGACCGACGATACGACTCTTTCTTGCCCTGTCATGGCCTTAGTGCGCCGGTCGCCGCACCGTCATTCGCCGCGCATATTGCTTCCGGCGCGCTGCGACTGTCCGTCCCGCCCACGGCGGTGGAGTCAATATTTTCAGGAGCAGACCCCCACATTGATGGAGGGTATGTTACACCACGAAATGCGGTGGGCGTGCTGCCACCAACTATCGTCGTTGGGTCCCTGCAATTTTTTCTCATTTGCATCATTTAGACTAACAGCTTTGACAGGCTGCGAGACCTGTCGTGCAACGTCGGTTTGACACTATCTCAGGACGATCTGCACGGCCGCATTGATTCTTTGCGTCGCCGTGCATCCCCTTGCTCGGCGTTACTAATCTGGTAATTCGGCGCACGAATTAGTGCGGTGCGTTCTCCCTCTCTGTATTGGGGCTCTGCTGGAATTTTTGCTGGGGCTGTCGAGGTGTGTGGTGCTTCCGAATCCTTTACCCTACTTTGCACCCCCGCCTCTCTGAGTCGTCCCCATCCCCCTGACTCGTTCACTCGCTGATGCTTGGCTGTTCAGATAGGTCTGGTCCGCCGCTCCGTTGCCGTGCACGTCGCGCTCGCGGAGTGTACCCCGGACCCCAGCTCGATCTACGTGGACCTGTTCTTCGCTCTGCAGATCGTACAGAACGTGCATGCCAATCGGGCCCAAGCGGAGGTTCTCCCGCGTCCAATGCCGGTGTACAGTAAGAGTCTGCAGACGGGTTGAACCCAAGTTTTGTGAGTATCACTTCACAGTGCGTGATCGTTTGGGCTGGGGTACCTTTGCAGAGAGCTAATGCTCACGCAGGCGGCGACGTGCACGAATGCCCGCCATGGTGACACTTCGTCCTCCTTCGTCAGCGACTACGGCTGCGCTTGTTGAGCGTGCCCGACCGGGACGAGGGGATCATGTACTACGCTCGACATGGCATCGGGGGTGGGGGTAAGTGCGTACTAACTCTTTTCTCTCAGATTGGTAACCATCAGTCCAGGTCCTCGGCACATGTCCTTGCAGTTGTATTCGCAACGCAGAGTCCTCCTGGTACGGCTCGAACGCGTGGCGTCTCAAAGCGGAGAGGCTATGATGTACGACGGTTATGTGGCGCACGGTAAGATAGCATCACCATGACACCGGCGGACCTCCCTCCCAATTATGATCGTCTCAACCCTCTTTCCGACTTAAATTAACGCTTTTCATAGGAAGTTGGTGCGGACTTCGCAGCCGTCACGTGGTGTTGAATTTGCGGTCGAGGAGAGAGATCTCAGTAAGTTGACCGCCGTTTGCTTTGTTCCTGCTTTCGGATGGCGCTTCTACAGAGGGTATATATCTGAATGTCGGGAGTAGGGGCTTGGCATTGCAGGTGCAGGCGCGTGGCACTATTGCCATCTAGCATCTACAGCCTATCTACTGGAGGGCTTCCCGCTTGGGGCCAGCGCAATAGTTGCCAGATTGCCATGTTGGTATCAGCCGGCCGATGCAGCTGTGTGTCTGGTGTAGAGTGCAACTGTACAAGAGACGGGACATTGGGCACACTGCTAACTAGCGATGTTTGGATGGTGACCTCTGTGCATCAAGCGGTGTATTTTTCGAGTATAGAGTAGGCTCCACGAAGACAATGGTCACAATGTTGGGATAAGTTAAACTGCACGAACACGTTTGGCACTGTTTTGCCCAAGAAAGGGAAAATTAAATCAGGCAAGACTTTAATGGCCTATAATAGAGGGTGTAAGGGGGGGATTCAAGGACCTGGTGTGCATACATGGAAATAGCAAGGTATTTGTTGGTCAATGTTGGGTGTACAGGAAGGTCGACATGCTGTTCGGTCTGTTTCGGCTGTGTTTCCAATCTCGATGAGTACTGGACGGAACGACTAGGTCTGACTTGGTCTAGGGTGCGTTTTTGATTTCGGAACAGCTTTTGCGTGAGGTGCGAAGGTCGGGGAGCAACGTCTGAGGTGCTAGACTTGTATTTTGACCGCGGTGAGTAGACAGAGACTGCGAATGACTTGGCGGACTTGTCTTTGAACTGAGATGACTTGACGGATGATACGGAACAGCAGGACGAGCACTATGCATCAAGTACTTGTGTTGTTGAGTATATGAAGTAAGGGTCTTCAGGTTAGGTTAACAAGGTCAGGGGAGGGCGAGGGGTCTGTTTCGGTAGTGCAAAGACGATTCATCTGTCTCGGAAGGGTGAGGCATCTGACTGGATGATGCAAAGATGTTTCTCTTTGTGTCGTGGTAGAGGTGGTGTGGCCGGTCTACCGCTGAAGAACGGTGTTGCGCTCAAGGTGGACTTGTCTCAGAGAAGTTTCTGATGATATATAGTATCAAATACTGAGATGCGGTGGTAATCGGAGTAATGAATGAGATCATGCGGTGAAGACTTACTGTTCGAATGTGTGCAAAACACACATTTTCATATGCCGGTCAACTTTTGTGCAGCATACGGAGGTTGGAGAGCAGCATCGGAGCTGTTTGACTTGTAACTTGACTGTGACGGTTGACATTCGGACAGTGTGCACAACTGAGAATGACAAGGCAAGACAGGCACTTTGACTGGGAAGACATGAGAAATGATAGATAAAGCGCAAAAGACTTGAGGTATGAGTTCTCCGTGTTGACTTGAATGCATTCAATGCTTAGTCTGTTGAGTGTTTGCTTACTTATGAGGCAATGACTTGGCTCAGACGGCGATAATCAGATTGTCTGTTGCTGGCATTGCTGGTTGTTCACGGACTTGAGTCGACCAACACAAGAATGCGACACAGTCAATCGAGCAAACACAGTGTTGTGCTTATGCATACTTTGCATCGGGAGTGTTCAACATGCTGTTCGGTCTGTTTCGGCTGTGTTTCCAATCTCGATGAGTACTGGACGGAACGACTAGGTCTGACTTGGTCTAGGGTGCGTTTTTGATTTCGGAACAGCTTTTGCGTGAGGTGCGAAGGTCGGGGAGCAACGTCTGAGGTGCTAGACTTGTATTTTGACCGCGGTGAGTAGACAGAGACTGCGAATGACTTGGCGGACTTGTCTTTGAACTGAGATGACTTGACGGATGATACGGAACAGCAGGACGAGCACTATGCATCAAGTACTTGTGTTGTTGAGTATATGAAGTAAGGGTCTTCAGGTTAGGTTAACAAGGTCAGGGGAGGGCGAGGGGTCTGTTTCGGTAGTGCAAAGACGATTCATCTGTCTCGGAAGGGTGAGGCATCTGACTGGATGATGCAAAGATGTTTCTCTTTGTGTCGTGGTAGAGGTGGTGTGGCCGGTCTACCGCTGAAGAACGGTGTTGCGCTCAAGGTGGACTTGTCTCAGAGAAGTTTCTGATGATATATAGTATCAAATACTGAGATGCGGTGGTAATCGGAGTAATGAATGAGATCATGCGGTGAAGACTTACTGTTCGAATGTGTGCAAAACACACATTTTCATATGCCGGTCAACTTTTGTGCAGCATACGGAGGTTGGAGAGCGGCATCGGAGCTGTTTGACTTGTAACTTGACTGTGACGGTTGACATTCGGACAGTGTGCACAACTGAGAATGACAAGGCAAGACAGGCACTTTGACTGGGAAGACATGAGAAATGATAGATAAAGCGCAAAAGACTTGAGGTATGAGTTCTCCGTGTTGACTTGAATGCATTCAATGCTTAGTCTGTTGAGTGTTTGCTTACTTATGAGGCAATGACTTGGCTCAGACGGCGATAATCAGATTGTCTGTTGCTGGCATTGCTGGTTGTTCACGGACTTGAGTCGACCAACACAAGAATGCGACACAGTCAATCGAGCAAACACAGTGTTGTGCTTATGCATACTTTGCATCGGGAGTGTTCAACATGCTGTTCGGTCTGTTTCGGCTGTGTTTCCAATCTCGATGAGTACTGGACGGAACGACTAGGTCTGACTTGGTCTAGGGTGCGTTTTTGATTTCGGAACAGCTTTTGCGTGAGGTGCGAAGGTCGGGGAGCAACGTCTGAGGTGCTAGACTTGTATTTTGACCGCGGTGAGTAGACAGAGACTGCGAATGACTTGGCGGACTTGTCTTTGAACTGAGATGACTTGACGGATGATACGGAACAGCAGGACGAGCACTATGCATCAAGTACTTGTGTTGTTGAGTATATGAAGTAAGGGTCTTCAGGTTAGGTTAACAAGGTCAGGGGAGGGCGAGGGGTCTGTTTCGGTAGTGCAAAGACGATTCATCTGTCTCGGAAGGGTGAGGCATCTGACTGGATGATGCAAAGATGTTTCTCTTTGTGTCGTGGTAGAGGTGGTGTGGCCGGTCTACCGCTGAAGAACGGTGTTGCGCTCAAGGTGGACTTGTCTCAGAGAAGTTTCTGATGATATATAGTATCAAATACTGAGATGCGGTGGTAATCGGAGTAATGAATGAGATCATGCGGTGAAGACTTACTGTTCGAATGTGTGCAAAACACACATTTTCATATGCCGGTCAACTTTTGTGCAGCATACGGAGGTTGGAGAGCGGCATCGGAGCTGTTTGACTTGTAACTTGACTGTGACGGTTGACATTCGGACAGTGTGCACAACTGAGAATGACAAGGCAAGACAGGCACTTTGACTGGGAAGACATGAGAAATGATAGATAAAGCGCAAAAGACTTGAGGTATGAGTTCTCCGTGTTGACTTGAATGCATTCAATGCTTAGTCTGTTGAGTGTTTGCTTACTTATGAGGCAATGACTTGGCTCAGACGGCGATAATCAGATTGTCTGTTGCTGGCATTGCTGGTTGTTCACGGACTTGAGTCGACCAACACAAGAATGCGACACAGTCAATCGAGCAAACACAGTGTTGTGCTTATGCATACTTTGCATCGGGAGTGTTCAACATGCTGTTCGGTCTGTTTCGGCTGTGTTTCCAATCTCGATGAGTACTGGACGGAACGACTAGGTCTGACTTGGTCTAGGGTGCGTTTTTGATTTCGGAACAGCTTTTGCGTGAGGTGCGAAGGTCGGGGAGCAACGTCTGAGGTGCTAGACTTGTATTTTGACCGCGGTGAGTAGACAGAGACTGCGAATGACTTGGCGGACTTGTCTTTGAACTGAGATGACTTGACGGATGATACGGAACAGCAGGACGAGCACTATGCATCAAGTACTTGTGTTGTTGAGTATATGAAGTAAGGGTCTTCAGGTTAGGTTAACAAGGTCAGGGGAGGGCGAGGGGTCTGTTTCGGTAGTGCAAAGACGATTCATCTGTCTCGGAAGGGTGAGGCATCTGACTGGATGATGCAAAGATGTTTCTCTTTGTGTCGTGGTAGAGGTGGTGTGGCCGGTCTACCGCTGAAGAACGGTGTTGCGCTCAAGGTGGACTTGTCTCAGAGAAGTTTCTGATGATATATAGTATCAAATACTGAGATGCGGTGGTAATCGGAGTAATGAATGAGATCATGCGGTGAAGACTTACTGTTCGAATGTGTGCAAAACACACATTTTCATATGCCGGTCAACTTTTGTGCAGCATACGGAGGTTGGAGAGCGGCATCGGAGCTGTTTGACTTGTAACTTGACTGTGACGGTTGACATTCGGACAGTGTGCACAACTGAGAATGACAAGGCAAGACAGGCACTTTGACTGGGAAGACATGAGAAATGATAGATAAAGCGCAAAAGACTTGAGGTATGAGTTCTCCGTGTTGACTTGAATGCATTCAATGCTTAGTCTGTTGAGTGTTTGCTTACTTATGAGGCAATGACTTGGCTCAGACGGCGATAATCAGATTGTCTGTTGCTGGCATTGCTGGTTGTTCACGGACTTGAGTCGACCAACACAAGAATGCGACACAGTCAATCGAGCAAACACAGTGTTGTGCTTATGCATACTTTGCATCGGGAGTGTTCAACATGCTGTTCGGTCTGTTTCGGCTGTGTTTCCAATCTCGATGAGTACTGGACGGAACGACTAGGTCTGACTTGGTCTAGGGTGCGTTTTTGATTTCGGAACAGCTTTTGCGTGAGGTGCGAAGGTCGGGGAGCAACGTCTGAGGTGCTAGACTTGTATTTTGACCGCGGTGAGTAGACAGAGACTGCGAATGACTTGGCGGACTTGTCTTTGAACTGAGATGACTTGACGGATGATACGGAACAGCAGGACGAGCACTATGCATCAAGTACTTGTGTTGTTGAGTATATGAAGTAAGGGTCTTCAGGTTAGGTTAACAAGGTCAGGGGAGGGCGAGGGGTCTGTTTCGGTAGTGCAAAGACGATTCATCTGTCTCGGAAGGGTGAGGCATCTGACTGGATGATGCAAAGATGTTTCTCTTTGTGTCGTGGTAGAGGTGGTGTGGCCGGTCTACCGCTGAAGAACGGTGTTGCGCTCAAGGTGGACTTGTCTCAGAGAAGTTTCTGATGATATATAGTATCAAATACTGAGATGCGGTGGTAATCGGAGTAATGAATGAGATCATGCGGTGAAGACTTACTGTTCGAATGTGTGCAAAACACACATTTTCATATGCCGGTCAACTTTTGTGCAGCATACGGAGGTTGGAGAGCGGCATCGGAGCTGTTTGACTTGTAACTTGACTGTGACGGTTGACATTCGGACAGTGTGCACAACTGAGAATGACAAGGCAAGACAGGCACTTTGACTGGGAAGACATGAGAAATGATAGATAAAGCGCAAAAGACTTGAGGTATGAGTTCTCCGTGTTGACTTGAATGCATTCAATGCTTAGTCTGTTGAGTGTTTGCTTACTTATGAGGCAATGACTTGGCTCAGACGGCGATAATCAGATTGTCTGTTGCTGGCATTGCTGGTTGTTCACGGACTTGAGTCGACCAACACAAGAATGCGACACAGTCAATCGAGCAAACACAGTGTTGTGCTTATGCATACTTTGCATCGGGAGTGTTCAACATGCTGTTCGGTCTGTTTCGGCTGTGTTTCCAATCTCGATGAGTACTGGACGGAACGACTAGGTCTGACTTGGTCTAGGGTGCGTTTTTGATTTCGGAACAGCTTTTGCGTGAGGTGCGAAGGTCGGGGAGCAACGTCTGAGGTGCTAGACTTGTATTTTGACCGCGGTGAGTAGACAGAGACTGCGAATGACTTGGCGGACTTGTCTTTGAACTGAGATGACTTGACGGATGATACGGAACAGCAGGACGAGCACTATGCATCAAGTACTTGTGTTGTTGAGTATATGAAGTAAGGGTCTTCAGGTTAGGTTAACAAGGTCAGGGGAGGGCGAGGGGTCTGTTTCGGTAGTGCAAAGACGATTCATCTGTCTCGGAAGGGTGAGGCATCTGACTGGATGATGCAAAGATGTTTCTCTTTGTGTCGTGGTAGAGGTGGTGTGGCCGGTCTACCGCTGAAGAACGGTGTTGCGCTCAAGGTGGACTTGTCTCAGAGAAGTTTCTGATGATATATAGTATCAAATACTGAGATGCGGTGGTAATCGGAGTAATGAATGAGATCATGCGGTGAAGACTTACTGTTCGAATGTGTGCAAAACACACATTTTCATATGCCGGTCAACTTTTGTGCAGCATACGGAGGTTGGAGAGCGGCATCGGAGCTGTTTGACTTGTAACTTGACTGTGACGGTTGACATTCGGACAGTGTGCACAACTGAGAATGACAAGGCAAGACAGGCACTTTGACTGGGAAGACATGAGAAATGATAGATAAAGCGCAAAAGACTTGAGGTATGAGTTCTCCGTGTTGACTTGAATGCATTCAATGCTTAGTCTGTTGAGTGTTTGCTTACTTATGAGGCAATGACTTGGCTCAGACGGCGATAATCAGATTGTCTGTTGCTGGCATTGCTGGTTGTTCACGGACTTGAGTCGACCAACACAAGAATGCGACACAGTCAATCGAGCAAACACAGTGTTGTGCTTATGCATACTTTGCATCGGGAGTGTTCAACATGCTGTTCGGTCTGTTTCGGCTGTGTTTCCAATCTCGATGAGTACTGGACGGAACGACTAGGTCTGACTTGGTCTAGGGTGCGTTTTTGATTTCGGAACAGCTTTTGCGTGAGGTGCGAAGGTCGGGGAGCAACGTCTGAGGTGCTAGACTTGTATTTTGACCGCGGTGAGTAGACAGAGACTGCGAATGACTTGGCGGACTTGTCTTTGAACTGAGATGACTTGACGGATGATACGGAACAGCAGGACGAGCACTATGCATCAAGTACTTGTGTTGTTGAGTATATGAAGTAAGGGTCTTCAGGTTAGGTTAACAAGGTCAGGGGAGGGCGAGGGGTCTGTTTCGGTAGTGCAAAGACGATTCATCTGTCTCGGAAGGGTGAGGCATCTGACTGGATGATGCAAAGATGTTTCTCTTTGTGTCGTGGTAGAGGTGGTGTGGCCGGTCTACCGCTGAAGAACGGTGTTGCGCTCAAGGTGGACTTGTCTCAGAGAAGTTTCTGATGATATATAGTATCAAATACTGAGATGCGGTGGTAATCGGAGTAATGAATGAGATCATGCGGTGAAGACTTACTGTTCGAATGTGTGCAAAACACACATTTTCATATGCCGGTCAACTTTTGTGCAGCATACGGAGGTTGGAGAGCGGCATCGGAGCTGTTTGACTTGTAACTTGACTGTGACGGTTGACATTCGGACAGTGTGCACAACTGAGAATGACAAGGCAAGACAGGCACTTTGACTGGGAAGACATGAGAAATGATAGATAAAGCGCAAAAGACTTGAGGTATGAGTTCTCCGTGTTGACTTGAATGCATTCAATGCTTAGTCTGTTGAGTGTTTGCTTACTTATGAGGCAATGACTTGGCTCAGACGGCGATAATCAGATTGTCTGTTGCTGGCATTGCTGGTTGTTCACGGACTTGAGTCGACCAACACAAGAATGCGACACAGTCAATCGAGCAAACACAGTGTTGTGCTTATGCATACTTTGCATCGGGAGTGTTCAACATGCTGTTCGGTCTGTTTCGGCTGTGTTTCCAATCTCGATGAGTACTGGACGGAACGACTAGGTCTGACTTGGTCTAGGGTGCGTTTTTGATTTCGGAACAGCTTTTGCGTGAGGTGCGAAGGTCGGGGAGCAACGTCTGAGGTGCTAGACTTGTATTTTGACCGCGGTGAGTAGACAGAGACTGCGAATGACTTGGCGGACTTGTCTTTGAACTGAGATGACTTGACGGATGATACGGAACAGCAGGACGAGCACTATGCATCAAGTACTTGTGTTGTTGAGTATATGAAGTAAGGGTCTTCAGGTTAGGTTAACAAGGTCAGGGGAGGGCGAGGGGTCTGTTTCGGTAGTGCAAAGACGATTCATCTGTCTCGGAAGGGTGAGGCATCTGACTGGATGATGCAAAGATGTTTCTCTTTGTGTCGTGGTAGAGGTGGTGTGGCCGGTCTACCGCTGAAGAACGGTGTTGCGCTCAAGGTGGACTTGTCTCAGAGAAGTTTCTGATGATATATAGTATCAAATACTGAGATGCGGTGGTAATCGGAGTAATGAATGAGATCATGCGGTGAAGACTTACTGTTCGAATGTGTGCAAAACACACATTTTCATATGCCGGTCAACTTTTGTGCAGCATACGGAGGTTGGAGAGCGGCATCGGAGCTGTTTGACTTGTAACTTGACTGTGACGGTTGACATTCGGACAGTGTGCACAACTGAGAATGACAAGGCAAGACAGGCACTTTGACTGGGAAGACATGAGAAATGATAGATAAAGCGCAAAAGACTTGAGGTATGAGTTCTCCGTGTTGACTTGAATGCATTCAATGCTTAGTCTGTTGAGTGTTTGCTTACTTATGAGGCAATGACTTGGCTCAGACGGCGATAATCAGATTGTCTGTTGCTGGCATTGCTGGTTGTTCACGGACTTGAGTCGACCAACACAAGAATGCGACACAGTCAATCGAGCAAACACAGTGTTGTGCTTATGCATACTTTGCATCGGGAGTGTTCAACATGCTGTTCGGTCTGTTTCGGCTGTGTTTCCAATCTCGATGAGTACTGGACGGAACGACTAGGTCTGACTTGGTCTAGGGTGCGTTTTTGATTTCGGAACAGCTTTTGCGTGAGGTGCGAAGGTCGGGGAGCAACGTCTGAGGTGCTAGACTTGTATTTTGACCGCGGTGAGTAGACAGAGACTGCGAATGACTTGGCGGACTTGTCTTTGAACTGAGATGACTTGACGGATGATACGGAACAGCAGGACGAGCACTATGCATCAAGTACTTGTGTTGTTGAGTATATGAAGTAAGGGTCTTCAGGTTAGGTTAACAAGGTCAGGGGAGGGCGAGGGGTCTGTTTCGGTAGTGCAAAGACGATTCATCTGTCTCGGAAGGGTGAGGCATCTGACTGGATGATGCAAAGATGTTTCTCTTTGTGTCGTGGTAGAGGTGGTGTGGCCGGTCTACCGCTGAAGAACGGTGTTGCGCTCAAGGTGGACTTGTCTCAGAGAAGTTTCTGATGATATATAGTATCAAATACTGAGATGCGGTGGTAATCGGAGTAATGAATGAGATCATGCGGTGAAGACTTACTGTTCGAATGTGTGCAAAACACACATTTTCATATGCCGGTCAACTTTTGTGCAGCATACGGAGGTTGGAGAGCGGCATCGGAGCTGTTTGACTTGTAACTTGACTGTGACGGTTGACATTCGGACAGTGTGCACAACTGAGAATGACAAGGCAAGACAGGCACTTTGACTGGGAAGACATGAGAAATGATAGATAAAGCGCAAAAGACTTGAGGTATGAGTTCTCCGTGTTGACTTGAATGCATTCAATGCTTAGTCTGTTGAGTGTTTGCTTACTTATGAGGCAATGACTTGGCTCAGACGGCGATAATCAGATTGTCTGTTGCTGGCATTGCTGGTTGTTCACGGACTTGAGTCGACCAACACAAGAATGCGACACAGTCAATCGAGCAAACACAGTGTTGTGCTTATGCATACTTTGCATCGGGAGTGTTCAACATGCTGTTCGGTCTGTTTCGGCTGTGTTTCCAATCTCGATGAGTACTGGACGGAACGACTAGGTCTGACTTGGTCTAGGGTGCGTTTTTGATTTCGGAACAGCTTTTGCGTGAGGTGCGAAGGTCGGGGAGCAACGTCTGAGGTGCTAGACTTGTATTTTGACCGCGGTGAGTAGACAGAGACTGCGAATGACTTGGCGGACTTGTCTTTGAACTGAGATGACTTGACGGATGATACGGAACAGCAGGACGAGCACTATGCATCAAGTACTTGTGTTGTTGAGTATATGAAGTAAGGGTCTTCAGGTTAGGTTAACAAGGTCAGGGGAGGGCGAGGGGTCTGTTTCGGTAGTGCAAAGACGATTCATCTGTCTCGGAAGGGTGAGGCATCTGACTGGATGATGCAAAGATGTTTCTCTTTGTGTCGTGGTAGAGGTGGTGTGGCCGGTCTACCGCTGAAGAACGGTGTTGCGCTCAAGGTGGACTTGTCTCAGAGAAGTTTCTGATGATATATAGTATCAAATACTGAGATGCGGTGGTAATCGGAGTAATGAATGAGATCATGCGGTGAAGACTTACTGTTCGAATGTGTGCAAAACACACATTTTCATATGCCGGTCAACTTTTGTGCAGCATACGGAGGTTGGAGAGCGGCATCGGAGCTGTTTGACTTGTAACTTGACTGTGACGGTTGACATTCGGACAGTGTGCACAACTGAGAATGACAAGGCAAGACAGGCACTTTGACTGGGAAGACATGAGAAATGATAGATAAAGCGCAAAAGACTTGAGGTATGAGTTCTCCGTGTTGACTTGAATGCATTCAATGCTTAGTCTGTTGAGTGTTTGCTTACTTATGAGGCAATGACTTGGCTCAGACGGCGATAATCAGATTGTCTGTTGCTGGCATTGCTGGTTGTTCACGGACTTGAGTCGACCAACACAAGAATGCGACACAGTCAATCGAGCAAACACAGTGTTGTGCTTATGCATACTTTGCATCGGGAGTGTTCAACATGCTGTTCGGTCTGTTTCGGCTGTGTTTCCAATCTCGATGAGTACTGGACGGAACGACTAGGTCTGACTTGGTCTAGGGTGCGTTTTTGATTTCGGAACAGCTTTTGCGTGAGGTGCGAAGGTCGGGGAGCAACGTCTGAGGTGCTAGACTTGTATTTTGACCGCGGTGAGTAGACAGAGACTGCGAATGACTTGGCGGACTTGTCTTTGAACTGAGATGACTTGACGGATGATACGGAACAGCAGGACGAGCACTATGCATCAAGTACTTGTGTTGTTGAGTATATGAAGTAAGGGTCTTCAGGTTAGGTTAACAAGGTCAGGGGAGGGCGAGGGGTCTGTTTCGGTAGTGCAAAGACGATTCATCTGTCTCGGAAGGGTGAGGCATCTGACTGGATGATGCAAAGATGTTTCTCTTTGTGTCGTGGTAGAGGTGGTGTGGCCGGTCTACCGCTGAAGAACGGTGTTGCGCTCAAGGTGGACTTGTCTCAGAGAAGTTTCTGATGATATATAGTATCAAATACTGAGATGCGGTGGTAATCGGAGTAATGAATGAGATCATGCGGTGAAGACTTACTGTTCGAATGTGTGCAAAACACACATTTTCATATGCCGGTCAACTTTTGTGCAGCATACGGAGGTTGGAGAGCGGCATCGGAGCTGTTTGACTTGTAACTTGACTGTGACGGTTGACATTCGGACAGTGTGCACAACTGAGAATGACAAGGCAAGACAGGCACTTTGACTGGGAAGACATGAGAAATGATAGATAAAGCGCAAAAGACTTGAGGTATGAGTTCTCCGTGTTGACTTGAATGCATTCAATGCTTAGTCTGTTGAGTGTTTGCTTACTTATGAGGCAATGACTTGGCTCAGACGGCGATAATCAGATTGTCTGTTGCTGGCATTGCTGGTTGTTCACGGACTTGAGTCGACCAACACAAGAATGCGACACAGTCAATCGAGCAAACACAGTGTTGTGCTTATGCATACTTTGCATCGGGAGTGTTCAACATGCTGTTCGGTCTGTTTCGGCTGTGTTTCCAATCTCGATGAGTACTGGACGGAACGACTAGGTCTGACTTGGTCTAGGGTGCGTTTTTGATTTCGGAACAGCTTTTGCGTGAGGTGCGAAGGTCGGGGAGCAACGTCTGAGGTGCTAGACTTGTATTTTGACCGCGGTGAGTAGACAGAGACTGCGAATGACTTGGCGGACTTGTCTTTGAACTGAGATGACTTGACGGATGATACGGAACAGCAGGACGAGCACTATGCATCAAGTACTTGTGTTGTTGAGTATATGAAGTAAGGGTCTTCAGGTTAGGTTAACAAGGTCAGGGGAGGGCGAGGGGTCTGTTTCGGTAGTGCAAAGACGATTCATCTGTCTCGGAAGGGTGAGGCATCTGACTGGATGATGCAAAGATGTTTCTCTTTGTGTCGTGGTAGAGGTGGTGTGGCCGGTCTACCGCTGAAGAACGGTGTTGCGCTCAAGGTGGACTTGTCTCAGAGAAGTTTCTGATGATATATAGTATCAAATACTGAGATGCGGTGGTAATCGGAGTAATGAATGAGATCATGCGGTGAAGACTTACTGTTCGAATGTGTGCAAAACACACATTTTCATATGCCGGTCAACTTTTGTGCAGCATACGGAGGTTGGAGAGCGGCATCGGAGCTGTTTGACTTGTAACTTGACTGTGACGGTTGACATTCGGACAGTGTGCACAACTGAGAATGACAAGGCAAGACAGGCACTTTGACTGGGAAGACATGAGAAATGATAGATAAAGCGCAAAAGACTTGAGGTATGAGTTCTCCGTGTTGACTTGAATGCATTCAATGCTTAGTCTGTTGAGTGTTTGCTTACTTATGAGGCAATGACTTGGCTCAGACGGCGATAATCAGATTGTCTGTTGCTGGCATTGCTGGTTGTTCACGGACTTGAGTCGACCAACACAAGAATGCGACACAGTCAATCGAGCAAACACAGTGTTGTGCTTATGCATACTTTGCATCGGGAGTGTTCAACATGCTGTTCGGTCTGTTTCGGCTGTGTTTCCAATCTCGATGAGTACTGGACGGAACGACTAGGTCTGACTTGGTCTAGGGTGCGTTTTTGATTTCGGAACAGCTTTTGCGTGAGGTGCGAAGGTCGGGGAGCAACGTCTGAGGTGCTAGACTTGTATTTTGACCGCGGTGAGTAGACAGAGACTGCGAATGACTTGGCGGACTTGTCTTTGAACTGAGATGACTTGACGGATGATACGGAACAGCAGGACGAGCACTATGCATCAAGTACTTGTGTTGTTGAGTATATGAAGTAAGGGTCTTCAGGTTAGGTTAACAAGGTCAGGGGAGGGCGAGGGGTCTGTTTCGGTAGTGCAAAGACGATTCATCTGTCTCGGAAGGGTGAGGCATCTGACTGGATGATGCAAAGATGTTTCTCTTTGTGTCGTGGTAGAGGTGGTGTGGCCGGTCTACCGCTGAAGAACGGTGTTGCGCTCAAGGTGGACTTGTCTCAGAGAAGTTTCTGATGATATATAGTATCAAATACTGAGATGCGGTGGTAATCGGAGTAATGAATGAGATCATGCGGTGAAGACTTACTGTTCGAATGTGTGCAAAACACACATTTTCATATGCCGGTCAACTTTTGTGCAGCATACGGAGGTTGGAGAGCGGCATCGGAGCTGTTTGACTTGTAACTTGACTGTGACGGTTGACATTCGGACAGTGTGCACAACTGAGAATGACAAGGCAAGACAGGCACTTTGACTGGGAAGACATGAGAAATGATAGATAAAGCGCAAAAGACTTGAGGTATGAGTTCTCCGTGTTGACTTGAATGCATTCAATGCTTAGTCTGTTGAGTGTTTGCTTACTTATGAGGCAATGACTTGGCTCAGACGGCGATAATCAGATTGTCTGTTGCTGGCATTGCTGGTTGTTCACGGACTTGAGTCGACCAACACAAGAATGCGACACAGTCAATCGAGCAAACACAGTGTTGTGCTTATGCATACTTTGCATCGGGAGTGTTCAACATGCTGTTCGGTCTGTTTCGGCTGTGTTTCCAATCTCGATGAGTACTGGACGGAACGACTAGGTCTGACTTGGTCTAGGGTGCGTTTTTGATTTCGGAACAGCTTTTGCGTGAGGTGCGAAGGTCGGGGAGCAACGTCTGAGGTGCTAGACTTGTATTTTGACCGCGGTGAGTAGACAGAGACTGCGAATGACTTGGCGGACTTGTCTTTGAACTGAGATGACTTGACGGATGATACGGAACAGCAGGACGAGCACTATGCATCAAGTACTTGTGTTGTTGAGTATATGAAGTAAGGGTCTTCAGGTTAGGTTAACAAGGTCAGGGGAGGGCGAGGGGTCTGTTTCGGTAGTGCAAAGACGATTCATCTGTCTCGGAAGGGTGAGGCATCTGACTGGATGATGCAAAGATGTTTCTCTTTGTGTCGTGGTAGAGGTGGTGTGGCCGGTCTACCGCTGAAGAACGGTGTTGCGCTCAAGGTGGACTTGTCTCAGAGAAGTTTCTGATGATATATAGTATCAAATACTGAGATGCGGTGGTAATCGGAGTAATGAATGAGATCATGCGGTGAAGACTTACTGTTCGAATGTGTGCAAAACACACATTTTCATATGCCGGTCAACTTTTGTGCAGCATACGGAGGTTGGAGAGCGGCATCGGAGCTGTTTGACTTGTAACTTGACTGTGACGGTTGACATTCGGACAGTGTGCACAACTGAGAATGACAAGGCAAGACAGGCACTTTGACTGGGAAGACATGAGAAATGATAGATAAAGCGCAAAAGACTTGAGGTATGAGTTCTCCGTGTTGACTTGAATGCATTCAATGCTTAGTCTGTTGAGTGTTTGCTTACTTATGAGGCAATGACTTGGCTCAGACGGCGATAATCAGATTGTCTGTTGCTGGCATTGCTGGTTGTTCACGGACTTGAGTCGACCAACACAAGAATGCGACACAGTCAATCGAGCAAACACAGTGTTGTGCTTATGCATACTTTGCATCGGGAGTGTTCAACATGCTGTTCGGTCTGTTTCGGCTGTGTTTCCAATCTCGATGAGTACTGGACGGAACGACTAGGTCTGACTTGGTCTAGGGTGCGTTTTTGATTTCGGAACAGCTTTTGCGTGAGGTGCGAAGGTTGGGGAGCAACGTCTGAGGTGCTAGACTTGTATTTTGACCGCGGTGAGTAGACAGAGACTGCGAATGACTTGGCGGACTTGTCTTTGAACTGAGATGACTTGACGGATGATACGGAACAGCAGGACGAGCACTATGCATCAAGTACTTGTGTTGTTGAGTATATGAAGTAAGGGTCTTCAGGTTAGGT
This sequence comes from Strobilurus stephanocystis, assembly GCA_019915075.1. NCBI lineage: Eukaryota > Fungi > Basidiomycota > Agaricomycetes > Agaricales > Physalacriaceae > Strobilurus > Strobilurus stephanocystis. The sequence goes on from JAHLMI010000010.1 coordinate 1,692,348, forward strand.
TAACAAGGTCAGGGGAGGGCGAGGGGTCTGTTTCGGTAGTGCAAAGACGATTCATCTGTCTCGGAAGGGTGAGGCATCTGACTGGATGATGCAAAGATGTTTCTCTTTGTGTCGTGGTAGAGGTGGTGTGGCCGGTCTACCGCTGAAGAACGGTGTTGCGCTCAAGGTGGACTTGTCTCAGAGAAGTTTCTGATGATATATAGTATCAAATACTGAGATGCGGTGGTAATCGGAGTAATGAATGAGATCATGCGGTGAAGACTTACTGTTCGAATGTGTGCAAAACACACATTTTCATATGCCGGTCAACTTTTGTGCAGCATACGGAGGTTGGAGAGCGGCATCGGAGCTGTTTGACTTGTAACTTGACTGTGACGGTTGACATTCGGACAGTGTGCACAACTGAGAATGACAAGGCAAGACAGGCACTTTGACTGGGAAGACATGAGAAATGATAGATAAAGCGCAAAAGACTTGAGGTATGAGTTCTCCGTGTTGACTTGAATGCATTCAATGCTTAGTCTGTTGAGTGTTTGCTTACTTATGAGGCAATGACTTGGCTCAGACGGCGATAATCAGATTGTCTGTTGCTGGCATTGCTGGTTGTTCACGGACTTGAGTCGACCAACACAAGAATGCGACACAGTCAATCGAGCAAACACAGTGTTGTGCTTATGCATACTTTGCATCGGGAGTGTTCAACATGCTGTTCGGTCTGTTTCGGCTGTGTTTCCAATCTCGATGAGTACTGGACGGAACGACTAGGTCTGACTTGGTCTAGGGTGCGTTTTTGATTTCGGAACAGCTTTTGCGTGAGGTGCGAAGGTTGGGGAGCAACGTCTGAGGTGCTAGACTTGTATTTTGACCGCGGTGAGTAGACAGAGACTGCGAATGACTTGGCGGACTTGTCTTTGAACTGAGATGACTTGACGGATGATACGGAACAGCAGGACGAGCACTATGCATCAAGTACTTGTGTTGTTGAGTATATGAAGTAAGGGTCTTCAGGTTAGGTTAACAAGGTCAGGGGAGGGCGAGGGGTCTGTTTCGGTAGTGCAAAGACGATTCATCTGTCTCGGAAGGGTGAGGCATCTGACTGGATGATGCAAAGATGTTTCTCTTTGTGTCGTGGTAGAGGTGGTGTGGCCGGTCTACCGCTGAAGAACGGTGTTGCGCTCAAGGTGGACTTGTCTCAGAGAAGTTTCTGATGATATATAGTATCAAATACTGAGATGCGGTGGTAATCGGAGTAATGAATGAGATCATGCGGTGAAGACTTACTGTTCGAATGTGTGCAAAACACACATTTTCATATGCCGGTCAACTTTTGTGCAGCATACGGAGGTTGGAGAGCGGCATCGGAGCTGTTTGACTTGTAACTTGACTGTGACGGTTGACATTCGGACAGTGTGCACAACTGAGAATGACAAGGCAAGACAGGCACTTTGACTGGGAAGACATGAGAAATGATAGATAAAGCGCAAAAGACTTGAGGTATGAGTTCTCCGTGTTGACTTGAATGCATTCAATGCTTAGTCTGTTGAGTGTTTGCTTACTTATGAGGCAATGACTTGGCTCAGACGGCGATAATCAGATTGTCTGTTGCTGGCATTGCTGGTTGTTCACGGACTTGAGTCGACCAACACAAGAATGCGACACAGTCAATCGAGCAAACACAGTGTTGTGCTTATGCATACTTTGCATCGGGAGTGTTCAACATGCTGTTCGGTCTGTTTCGGCTGTGTTTCCAATCTCGATGAGTACTGGACGGAACGACTAGGTCTGACTTGGTCTAGGGTGCGTTTTTGATTTCGGAACAGCTTTTGCGTGAGGTGCGAAGGTCGGGGAGCAACGTCTGAGGTGCTAGACTTGTATTTTGACCGCGGTGAGTAGACAGAGACTGCGAATGACTTGGCGGACTTGTCTTTGAACTGAGATGACTTGACGGATGATACGGAACAGCAGGACGAGCACTATGCATCAAGTACTTGTGTTGTTGAGTATATGAAGTAAGGGTCTTCAGGTTAGGTTAACAAGGTCAGGGGAGGGCGAGGGGTCTGTTTCGGTAGTGCAAAGACGATTCATCTGTCTCGGAAGGGTGAGGCATCTGACTGGATGATGCAAAGATGTTTCTCTTTGTGTCGTGGTAGAGGTGGTGTGGCCGGTCTACCGCTGAAGAACGGTGTTGCGCTCAAGGTGGACTTGTCTCAGAGAAGTTTCTGATGATATATAGTATCAAATACTGAGATGCGGTGGTAATCGGAGTAATGAATGAGATCATGCGGTGAAGACTTACTGTTCGAATGTGTGCAAAACACACATTTTCATATGCCGGTCAACTTTTGTGCAGCATACGGAGGTTGGAGAGCGGCATCGGAGCTGTTTGACTTGTAACTTGACTGTGACGGTTGACATTCGGACAGTGTGCACAACTGAGAATGACAAGGCAAGACAGGCACTTTGACTGGGAAGACATGAGAAATGATAGATAAAGCGCAAAAGACTTGAGGTATGAGTTCTCCGTGTTGACTTGAATGCATTCAATGCTTAGTCTGTTGAGTGTTTGCTTACTTATGAGGCAATGACTTGGCTCAGACGGCGATAATCAGATTGTCTGTTGCTGGCATTGCTGGTTGTTCACGGACTTGAGTCGACCAACACAAGAATGCGACACAGTCAATCGAGCAAACACAGTGTTGTGCTTATGCATACTTTGCATCGGGAGTGTTCAACATGCTGTTCGGTCTGTTTCGGCTGTGTTTCCAATCTCGATGAGTACTGGACGGAACGACTAGGTCTGACTTGGTCTAGGGTGCGTTTTTGATTTCGGAACAGCTTTTGCGTGAGGTGCGAAGGTCGGGGAGCAACGTCTGAGGTGCTAGACTTGTATTTTGACCGCGGTGAGTAGACAGAGACTGCGAATGACTTGGCGGACTTGTCTTTGAACTGAGATGACTTGACGGATGATACGGAACAGCAGGACGAGCACTATGCATCAAGTACTTGTGTTGTTGAGTATATGAAGTAAGGGTCTTCAGGTTAGGTTAACAAGGTCAGGGGAGGGCGAGGGGTCTGTTTCGGTAGTGCAAAGACGATTCATCTGTCTCGGAAGGGTGAGGCATCTGACTGGATGATGCAAAGATGTTTCTCTTTGTGTCGTGGTAGAGGTGGTGTGGCCGGTCTACCGCTGAAGAACGGTGTTGCGCTCAAGGTGGACTTGTCTCAGAGAAGTTTCTGATGATATATAGTATCAAATACTGAGATGCGGTGGTAATCGGAGTAATGAATGAGATCATGCGGTGAAGACTTACTGTTCGAATGTGTGCAAAACACACATTTTCATATGCCGGTCAACTTTTGTGCAGCATACGGAGGTTGGAGAGCGGCATCGGAGCTGTTTGACTTGTAACTTGACTGTGACGGTTGACATTCGGACAGTGTGCACAACTGAGAATGACAAGGCAAGACAGGCACTTTGACTGGGAAGACATGAGAAATGATAGATAAAGCGCAAAAGACTTGAGGTATGAGTTCTCCGTGTTGACTTGAATGCATTCAATGCTTAGTCTGTTGAGTGTTTGCTTACTTATGAGGCAATGACTTGGCTCAGACGGCGATAATCAGATTGTCTGTTGCTGGCATTGCTGGTTGTTCACGGACTTGAGTCGACCAACACAAGAATGCGACACAGTCAATCGAGCAAACACAGTGTTGTGCTTATGCATACTTTGCATCGGGAGTGTTCAACATGCTGTTCGGTCTGTTTCGGCTGTGTTTCCAATCTCGATGAGTACTGGACGGAACGACTAGGTCTGACTTGGTCTAGGGTGCGTTTTTGATTTCGGAACAGCTTTTGCGTGAGGTGCGAAGGTCGGGGAGCAACGTCTGAGGTGCTAGACTTGTATTTTGACCGCGGTGAGTAGACAGAGACTGCAAATGACTTGGCGGACTTGTCTTTGAACTGAGATGACTTGACGGATGATACGGAACAGCAGGACGAGCACTATGCATCAAGTACTTGTGTTGTTGAGTATATGAAGTAAGGGTCTTCAGGTTAGGTTAACAAGGTCAGGGGAGGGCGAGGGGTCTGTTTCGGTAGTGCAAAGACGATTCATCTGTCTCGGAAGGGTGAGGCATCTGACTGGATGATGCAAAGATGTTTCTCTTTGTGTCGTGGTAGAGGTGGTGTGGCCGGTCTACCGCTGAAGAACGGTGTTGCGCTCAAGGTGGACTTGTCTCAGAGAAGTTTCTGATGATATATAGTATCAAATACTGAGATGCGGTGGTAATCGGAGTAATGAATGAGATCATGCGGTGAAGACTTACTGTTCGAATGTGTGCAAAACACACATTTTCATATGCCGGTCAACTTTTGTGCAGCATACGGAGGTTGGAGAGCGGCATCGGAGCTGTTTGACTTGTAACTTGACTGTGACGGTTGACATTCGGACAGTGTGCACAACTGAGAATGACAAGGCAAGACAGGCACTTTGACTGGGAAGACATGAGAAATGATAGATAAAGCGCAAAAGACTTGAGGTATGAGTTCTCCGTGTTGACTTGAATGCATTCAATGCTTAGTCTGTTGAGTGTTTGCTTACTTATGAGGCAATGACTTGGCTCAGACGGCGATAATCAGATTGTCTGTTGCTGGCATTGCTGGTTGTTCACGGACTTGAGTCGACCAACACAAGAATGCGACACAGTCAATCGAGCAAACACAGTGTTGTGCTTATGCATACTTTGCATCGGGAGTGTTCAACATGCTGTTCGGTCTGTTTCGGCTGTGTTTCCAATCTCGATGAGTACTGGACGGAACGACTAGGTCTGACTTGGTCTAGGGTGCGTTTTTGATTTCGGAACAGCTTTTGCGTGAGGTGCGAAGGTCGGGGAGCAACGTCTGAGGTGCTAGACTTGTATTTTGACCGCGGTGAGTAGACAGAGACTGCGAATGACTTGGCGGACTTGTCTTTGAACTGAGATGACTTGACGGATGATACGGAACAGCAGGACGAGCACTATGCATCAAGTACTTGTGTTGTTGAGTATATGAAGTAAGGGTCTTCAGGTTAGGTTAACAAGGTCAGGGGAGGGCGAGGGGTCTGTTTCGGTAGTGCAAAGACGATTCATCTGTCTCGGAAGGGTGAGGCATCTGACTGGATGATGCAAAGATGTTTCTCTTTGTGTCGTGGTAGAGGTGGTGTGGCCGGTCTACCGCTGAAGAACGGTGTTGCGCTCAAGGTGGACTTGTCTCAGAGAAGTTTCTGATGATATATAGTATCAAATACTGAGATGCGGTGGTAATCGGAGTAATGAATGAGATCATGCGGTGAAGACTTACTGTTCGAATGTGTGCAAAACACACATTTTCATATGCCGGTCAACTTTTGTGCAGCATACGGAGGTTGGAGAGCGGCATCGGAGCTGTTTGACTTGTAACTTGACTGTGACGGTTGACATTCGGACAGTGTGCACAACTGAGAATGACAAGGCAAGACAGGCACTTTGACTGGGAAGACATGAGAAATGATAGATAAAGCGCAAAAGACTTGAGGTATGAGTTCTCCGTGTTGACTTGAATGCATTCAATGCTTAGTCTGTTGAGTGTTTGCTTACTTATGAGGCAATGACTTGGCTCAGACGGCGATAATCAGATTGTCTGTTGCTGGCATTGCTGGTTGTTCACGGACTTGAGTCGACCAACACAAGAATGCGACACAGTCAATCGAGCAAACACAGTGTTGTGCTTATGCATACTTTGCATCGGGAGTGTTCAACATGCTGTTCGGTCTGTTTCGGCTGTGTTTCCAATCTCGATGAGTACTGGACGGAACGACTAGGTCTGACTTGGTCTAGGGTGCGTTTTTGATTTCGGAACAGCTTTTGCGTGAGGTGCGAAGGTCGGGGAGCAACGTCTGAGGTGCTAGACTTGTATTTTGACCGCGGTGAGTAGACAGAGACTGCGAATGACTTGGCGGACTTGTCTTTGAACTGAGATGACTTGACGGATGATACGGAACAGCAGGACGAGCACTATGCATCAAGTACTTGTGTTGTTGAGTATATGAAGTAAGGGTCTTCAGGTTAGGTTAACAAGGTCAGGGGAGGGCGAGGGGTCTGTTTCGGTAGTGCAAAGACGATTCATCTGTCTCGGAAGGGTGAGGCATCTGACTGGATGATGCAAAGATGTTTCTCTTTGTGTCGTGGTAGAGGTGGTGTGGCCGGTCTACCGCTGAAGAACGGTGTTGCGCTCAAGGTGGACTTGTCTCAGAGAAGTTTCTGATGATATATAGTATCAAATACTGAGATGCGGTGGTAATCGGAGTAATGAATGAGATCATGCGGTGAAGACTTACTGTTCGAATGTGTGCAAAACACACATTTTCATATGCCGGTCAACTTTTGTGCAGCATACGGAGGTTGGAGAGCGGCATCGGAGCTGTTTGACTTGTAACTTGACTGTGACGGTTGACATTCGGACAGTGTGCACAACTGAGAATGACAAGGCAAGACAGGCACTTTGACTGGGAAGACATGAGAAATGATAGATAAAGCGCAAAAGACTTGAGGTATGAGTTCTCCGTGTTGACTTGAATGCATTCAATGCTTAGTCTGTTGAGTGTTTGCTTACTTATGAGGCAATGACTTGGCTCAGACGGCGATAATCAGATTGTCTGTTGCTGGCATTGCTGGTTGTTCACGGACTTGAGTCGACCAACACAAGAATGCGACACAGTCAATCGAGCAAACACAGTGTTGTGCTTATGCATACTTTGCATCGGGAGTGTTCAACATGCTGTTCGGTCTGTTTCGGCTGTGTTTCCAATCTCGATGAGTACTGGACGGAACGACTAGGTCTGACTTGGTCTAGGGTGCGTTTTTGATTTCGGAACAGCTTTTGCGTGAGGTGCGAAGGTCGGGGAGCAACGTCTGAGGTGCTAGACTTGTATTTTGACCGCGGTGAGTAGACAGAGACTGCGAATGACTTGGCGGACTTGTCTTTGAACTGAGATGACTTGACGGATGATACGGAACAGCAGGACGAGCACTATGCATCAAGTACTTGTGTTGTTGAGTATATGAAGTAAGGGTCTTCAGGTTAGGTTAACAAGGTCAGGGGAGGGCGAGGGGTCTGTTTCGGTAGTGCAAAGACGATTCATCTGTCTCGGAAGGGTGAGGCATCTGACTGGATGATGCAAAGATGTTTCTCTTTGTGTCGTGGTAGAGGTGGTGTGGCCGGTCTACCGCTGAAGAACGGTGTTGCGCTCAAGGTGGACTTGTCTCAGAGAAGTTTCTGATGATATATAGTATCAAATACTGAGATGCGGTGGTAATCGGAGTAATGAATGAGATCATGCGGTGAAGACTTACTGTTCGAATGTGTGCAAAACACACATTTTCATATGCCGGTCAACTTTTGTGCAGCATACGGAGGTTGGAGAGCGGCATCGGAGCTGTTTGACTTGTAACTTGACTGTGACGGTTGACATTCGGACAGTGTGCACAACTGAGAATGACAAGGCAAGACAGGCACTTTGACTGGGAAGACATGAGAAATGATAGATAAAGCGCAAAAGACTTGAGGTATGAGTTCTCCGTGTTGACTTGAATGCATTCAATGCTTAGTCTGTTGAGTGTTTGCTTACTTATGAGGCAATGACTTGGCTCAGACGGCGATAATCAGATTGTCTGTTGCTGGCATTGCTGGTTGTTCACGGACTTGAGTCGACCAACACAAGAATGCGACACAGTCAATCGAGCAAACACAGTGTTGTGCTTATGCATACTTTGCATCGGGAGTGTTCAACATGCTGTTCGGTCTGTTTCGGCTGTGTTTCCAATCTCGATGAGTACTGGACGGAACGACTAGGTCTGACTTGGTCTAGGGTGCGTTTTTGATTTCGGAACAGCTTTTGCGTGAGGTGCGAAGGTCGGGGAGCAACGTCTGAGGTGCTAGACTTGTATTTTGACCGCGGTGAGTAGACAGAGACTGCGAATGACTTGGCGGACTTGTCTTTGAACTGAGATGACTTGACGGATGATACGGAACAGCAGGACGAGCACTATGCATCAAGTACTTGTGTTGTTGAGTATATGAAGTAAGGGTCTTCAGGTTAGGTTAACAAGGTCAGGGGAGGGCGAGGGGTCTGTTTCGGTAGTGCAAAGACGATTCATCTGTCTCGGAAGGGTGAGGCATCTGACTGGATGATGCAAAGATGTTTCTCTTTGTGTCGTGGTAGAGGTGGTGTGGCCGGTCTACCGCTGAAGAACGGTGTTGCGCTCAAGGTGGACTTGTCTCAGAGAAGTTTCTGATGATATATAGTATCAAATACTGAGATGCGGTGGTAATCGGAGTAATGAATGAGATCATGCGGTGAAGACTTACTGTTCGAATGTGTGCAAAACACACATTTTCATATGCCGGTCAACTTTTGTGCAGCATACGGAGGTTGGAGAGCGGCATCGGAGCTGTTTGACTTGTAACTTGACTGTGACGGTTGACATTCGGACAGTGTGCACAACTGAGAATGACAAGGCAAGACAGGCACTTTGACTGGGAAGACATGAGAAATGATAGATAAAGCGCAAAAGACTTGAGGTATGAGTTCTCCGTGTTGACTTGAATGCATTCAATGCTTAGTCTGTTGAGTGTTTGCTTACTTATGAGGCAATGACTTGGCTCAGACGGCGATAATCAGATTGTCTGTTGCTGGCATTGCTGGTTGTTCACGGACTTGAGTCGACCAACACAAGAATGCGACACAGTCAATCGAGCAAACACAGTGTTGTGCTTATGCATACTTTGCATCGGGAGTGTTCAACATGCTGTTCGGTCTGTTTCGGCTGTGTTTCCAATCTCGATGAGTACTGGACGGAACGACTAGGTCTGACTTGGTCTAGGGTGCGTTTTTGATTTCGGAACAGCTTTTGCGTGAGGTGCGAAGGTCGGGGAGCAACGTCTGAGGTGCTAGACTTGTATTTTGACCGCGGTGAGTAGACAGAGACTGCGAATGACTTGGCGGACTTGTCTTTGAACTGAGATGACTTGACGGATGATACGGAACAGCAGGACGAGCACTATGCATCAAGTACTTGTGTTGTTGAGTATATGAAGTAAGGGTCTTCAGGTTAGGTTAACAAGGTCAGGGGAGGGCGAGGGGTCTGTTTCGGTAGTGCAAAGACGATTCATCTGTCTCGGAAGGGTGAGGCATCTGACTGGATGATGCAAAGATGTTTCTCTTTGTGTCGTGGTAGAGGTGGTGTGGCCGGTCTACCGCTGAAGAACGGTGTTGCGCTCAAGGTGGACTTGTCTCAGAGAAGTTTCTGATGATATATAGTATCAAATACTGAGATGCGGTGGTAATCGGAGTAATGAATGAGATCATGCGGTGAAGACTTACTGTTCGAATGTGTGCAAAACACACATTTTCATATGCCGGTCAACTTTTGTGCAGCATACGGAGGTTGGAGAGCGGCATCGGAGCTGTTTGACTTGTAACTTGACTGTGACGGTTGACATTCGGACAGTGTGCACAACTGAGAATGACAAGGCAAGACAGGCACTTTGACTGGGAAGACATGAGAAATGATAGATAAAGCGCAAAAGACTTGAGGTATGAGTTCTCCGTGTTGACTTGAATGCATTCAATGCTTAGTCTGTTGAGTGTTTGCTTACTTATGAGGCAATGACTTGGCTCAGACGGCGATAATCAGATTGTCTGTTGCTGGCATTGCTGGTTGTTCACGGACTTGAGTCGACCAACACAAGAATGCGACACAGTCAATCGAGCAAACACAGTGTTGTGCTTATGCATACTTTGCATCGGGAGTGTTCAACATGCTGTTCGGTCTGTTTCGGCTGTGTTTCCAATCTCGATGAGTACTGGACGGAACGACTAGGTCTGACTTGGTCTAGGGTGCGTTTTTGATTTCGGAACAGCTTTTGCGTGAGGTGCGAAGGTCGGGGAGCAACGTCTGAGGTGCTAGACTTGTATTTTGACCGCGGTGAGTAGACAGAGACTGCGAATGACTTGGCGGACTTGTCTTTGAACTGAGATGACTTGACGGATGATACGGAACAGCAGGACGAGCACTATGCATCAAGTACTTGTGTTGTTGAGTATATGAAGTAAGGGTCTTCAGGTTAGGTTAACAAGGTCAGGGGAGGGCGAGGGGTCTGTTTCGGTAGTGCAAAGACGATTCATCTGTCTCGGAAGGGTGAGGCATCTGACTGGATGATGCAAAGATGTTTCTCTTTGTGTCGTGGTAGAGGTGGTGTGGCCGGTCTACCGCTGAAGAACGGTGTTGCGCTCAAGGTGGACTTGTCTCAGAGAAGTTTCTGATGATATATAGTATCAAATACTGAGATGCGGTGGTAATCGGAGTAATGAATGAGATCATGCGGTGAAGACTTACTGTTCGAATGTGTGCAAAACACACATTTTCATATGCCGGTCAACTTTTGTGCAGCATACGGAGGTTGGAGAGCGGCATCGGAGCTGTTTGACTTGTAACTTGACTGTGACGGTTGACATTCGGACAGTGTGCACAACTGAGAATGACAAGGCAAGACAGGCACTTTGACTGGGAAGACATGAGAAATGATAGATAAAGCGCAAAAGACTTGAGGTATGAGTTCTCCGTGTTGACTTGAATGCATTCAATGCTTAGTCTGTTGAGTGTTTGCTTACTTATGAGGCAATGACTTGGCTCAGACGGCGATAATCAGATTGTCTGTTGCTGGCATTGCTGGTTGTTCACGGACTTGAGTCGACCAACACAAGAATGCGACACAGTCAATCGAGCAAACACAGTGTTGTGCTTATGCATACTTTGCATCGGGAGTGTTCAACATGCTGTTCGGTCTGTTTCGGCTGTGTTTCCAATCTCGATGAGTACTGGACGGAACGACTAGGTCTGACTTGGTCTAGGGTGCGTTTTTGATTTCGGAACAGCTTTTGCGTGAGGTGCGAAGGTCGGGGAGCAACGTCTGAGGTGCTAGACTTGTATTTTGACCGCGGTGAGTAGACAGAGACTGCGAATGACTTGGCGGACTTGTCTTTGAACTGAGATGACTTGACGGATGATACGGAACAGCAGGACGAGCACTATGCATCAAGTACTTGTGTTGTTGAGTATATGAAGTAAGGGTCTTCAGGTTAGGTTAACAAGGTCAGGGGAGGGCGAGGGGTCTGTTTCGGTAGTGCAAAGACGATTCATCTGTCTCGGAAGGGTGAGGCATCTGACTGGATGATGCAAAGATGTTTCTCTTTGTGTCGTGGTAGAGGTGGTGTGGCCGGTCTACCGCTGAAGAACGGTGTTGCGCTCAAGGTGGACTTGTCTCAGAGAAGTTTCTGATGATATATAGTATCAAATACTGAGATGCGGTGGTAATCGGAGTAATGAATGAGATCATGCGGTGAAGACTTACTGTTCGAATGTGTGCAAAACACACATTTTCATATGCCGGTCAACTTTTGTGCAGCATACGGAGGTTGGAGAGCGGCATCGGAGCTGTTTGACTTGTAACTTGACTGTGACGGTTGACATTCGGACAGTGTGCACAACTGAGAATGACAAGGCAAGACAGGCACTTTGACTGGGAAGACATGAGAAATGATAGATAAAGCGCAAAAGACTTGAGGTATGAGTTCTCCGTGTTGACTTGAATGCATTCAATGCTTAGTCTGTTGAGTGTTTGCTTACTTATGAGGCAATGACTTGGCTCAGACGGCGATAATCAGATTGTCTGTTGCTGGCATTGCTGGTTGTTCACGGACTTGAGTCGACCAACACAAGAATGCGACACAGTCAATCGAGCAAACACAGTGTTGTGCTTATGCATACTTTGCATCGGGAGTGTTCAACATGCTGTTCGGTCTGTTTCGGCTGTGTTTCCAATCTCGATGAGTACTGGACGGAACGACTAGGTCTGACTTGGTCTAGGGTGCGTTTTTGATTTCGGAACAGCTTTTGCGTGAGGTGCGAAGGTCGGGGAGCAACGTCTGAGGTGCTAGACTTGTATTTTGACCGCGGTGAGTAGACAGAGACTGCGAATGACTTGGCGGACTTGTCTTTGAACTGAGATGACTTGACGGATGATACGGAACAGCAGGACGAGCACTATGCATCAAGTACTTGTGTTGTTGAGTATATGAAGTAAGGGTCTTCAGGTTAGGTTAACAAGGTCAGGGGAGGGCGAGGGGTCTGTTTCGGTAGTGCAAAGACGATTCATCTGTCTCGGAAGGGTGAGGCATCTGACTGGATGATGCAAAGATGTTTCTCTTTGTGTCGTGGTAGAGGTGGTGTGGCCGGTCTACTGCTGAAGAACGGTGTTGCGCTCAAGGTGGACTTGTCTCAGAGAAGTTTCTGATGATATATAGTATCAAATACTGAGATGCGGTGGTAATCGGAGTAATGAATGAGATCATGCGGTGAAGACTTACTGTTCGAATGTGTGCAAAACACACATTTTCATATGCCGGTCAACTTTTGTGCAGCATACGGAGGTTGGAGAGCGGCATCGGAGCTGTTTGACTTGTAACTTGACTGTGACGGTTGACATTCGGACAGTGTGCACAACTGAGAATGACAAGGCAAGACAGGCACTTTGACTGGGAAGACATGAGAAATGATAGATAAAGCGCAAAAGACTTGAGGTATGAGTTCTCCGTGTTGACTTGAATGCATTCAATGCTTAGTCTGTTGAGTGTTTGCTTACTTATGAGGCAATGACTTGGCTCAGACGGCGATAATCAGATTGTCTGTTGCTGGCATTGCTGGTTGTTCACGGACTTGAGTCGACCAACACAAGAATGCGACACAGTCAATCGAGCAAACACAGTGTTGTGCTTATGCATACTTTGCATCGGGAGTGTTCAACATGCTGTTCGGTCTGTTTCGGCTGTGTTTCCTAATAATCTCTCAAGAAGCCAATGGTCCATTGGCTCAGTAGGCGCGTTCAACTCGTCCAGCATGCGCGAGGGCGGGGCGGGGTCACGTGACCGTTTGGAATCCGGAGGTCCGAGGTCGGATTGTCCTTTCGGCACCTCCCGATCATCTCTAAATGCCTTAGGTCAACCGGTACTGTACCACCAAGCCATGAGGTCCGAGCGGGGGATAGGGTGGGGCGAGGTGGGCGGGCGGGCGCCAAATTGTCCGGAAAATGTGCGCACCGGTCGGGATCACATCTTTCATGAGCGGACCGGCACCTTTCCGGTGCTCCGCGGCCCTTCGGAACGCTCCCGGAGGCGCCGATAATTGCGCCACAGTGTATTACACGGCTGCCACTCACGACGAGGGCGCAGAGCGCCAAGCAGGCGATGCCCAGACGTCGAGCGGACCGTGTTGGATGTTGGAACATCGCCGGATCAGTCCCCGAGGGTGTCCCTGACCGTGCCAGTCCCCATCAGTGCCTAAAATGACCCTAAATCCGGTGCCGGCGCCTCCCATTAGAAAGTGACGACGGCTAGCGTCAAAACGACGATGTACAAACCTCCATGTACATCGTCCCGTCGATTTCCGTCCTCTCTGGTGTCTGCCCGGTCACTAGTTGTGAGAGCCCGTCGCCCGCAGCATGGTTGTCAGGGTAACATCACCGTGTACCCGAGCTCGCAGTGCACTCAGGCCGTCGATCTCATCGCGGATGGTCCTTATCGCTCACTAATAGGTCTGGAAACTAACTCTACCCTCTGCCCTGACAGCACCAACACTATACTTACCGACTGCAGTTGGCGATCATTGCGCCACACTTCACCACCTACTCGATGGCTTCATATTGACGCCCGATGGTGCCGAAAGTAGATATGTACGTATTTGAGCTATAGAAAACATATATCCTGCGTCGCCTGCCAGTGTGAATTCCGCGCTCGATAGGTGTGGGTGGTGGTGCTCGATCAGTTGCGAAATCCCAAGGCCGTCTGCAGACCGACCCGTCTGACCCGTCTGACCCGTCCCCGCTCCAGTACCATCCACAGCGTGTTGCTTCATGCCGTACGAGCCTCCCCGTGCTCAATAGCACAGGGCGCATTCGCATTGCATGTCCACGGGTGTGAGGATGATCCTGGACGGAGATGGCCGTCCGTGCGCGATGCGGGTGACACGGTGGAGGCAAGTGACATGGCGGATGGATGTGCGTTCGATGGGTGGGCGGCGGAGTCGGTTCGGCGATCGCGAATAGGGCAGTGGTCGTGCCGATGCGGAGGATGCGCGGGAGATGAGGGCGGATTGGCTGCAGACCGAGACCGGCTTCCACGGAGCACGGCAGTCGAGGGAGTGTTGGATCTGAATCTTCCGGGAGATGTCAGCAAAAATGGAAATAAGATTCGCGAGGTTACGCACCTGGCAGATATGCTGCCTCCGGACACGCATATCTTACACCCACGGCGGAGTGCCCCCATCCGACCGTCACCCAGTCCATACACGAGGTCACTCTACTGTCCATCGGCGTCGTTCAGCGGGATTGAATAATCTGTCGGTCGTGTTTGCCGTCGCGTTGCAGCCGTCGCGTTGCAGCCCGTCGTGAGAAAGATTCGCTGCTCGCATGTTGAGATACGAGCAGCTTGCGTAGAGCACGGTAGGTAGGCGAGGCGAGGGCAGTGGTTCCAAGGGCGTCGGGTGTGTCGTCCCAAGTGTGCGGTGGGTGGATGGCGCAGGAGGTGATGGGCGTTGGTGGGAAAGGCTGATCGATCACGCAGTTGGCAGTTGCCTCCGGCTTTCGGCTTTCCCCGAACATCAACCAAAAAACGGGACGTCCGGCAATCGCCGAGCGTCACCGAAGCTGGCACTCCGTAGGCGGGGTGTGCGGTCGCCCTCATGATCCAGTGCCAAGCAGCTCGGAACTCACTTGGACAGCACTCTAGGCCATATTCCGTTGATTTCCGAGGTTAAATCCGTCCACAGTCCGCACCCGAGGTCGCCGTTGGGAGGAACTTGGCTGGCGGGGAGGCTGGCGGCGGTACTGAGACTGGAGACAGGACGGCGACGGCGCTCAGCGCAGCCTGGTCAGCCACTCAACGTGCTCCGGAGGTCTTGTTGGTCATCGGCTTGGATGGATGTTTGAGTCGGGGCGCGGGTATATCTGATGTACAGTTTTTAAAGGCGAGCCGTCCAACCACGACGACGAGGGCGACGGCACGGTCAATGCGGGGCCCATCGTGCAAGCAGGCGCCTCATTCTCTCTGCCAGCTGTCTGCAGAGCGTGCAGTGCTCAGCGCTTGCGCCAGCGCTGCGCCGTTCGGGTTGGTTGCCGTAGCAGCCAAATCCAACACGACGCGTAAGCACGTAAGATGGCCAGCGCGCGGCCCAATCCGGTGTCGTGTTTGCTGGACGACGACGACGACTCCATCGACGGGCTGCAGGAGGATTGGACCCGTTAGGCCGTATTCGCTGCGCTGCTGGAATGCACGTGCGCGGTCATCGATCTCAGCTGGGCGCGCCGCCTGGAGGCGGGCGCTCAGGCAAGGCGCGTGCTTTCTTCCCTTCTCCGTCCAATACGCCAGGTCTGCACTGGTGGATTGGTTTTTACTGATGACTGGTTCGTAGATTTGGATCTACGGGTTCGTAGGTCTGGATCTACGTTGGGTTAGCCCTCCAATGAGGCACTCGCCCATATCCCGTCTCCTGCGCATCCCACGCCTCGATCGCCGCCGCTGCATCCGTACCCGCTGCTTGCGCCGACTTATCAGCAGTCCCGTTCTTGTCTCCACCCTGACTCCCCGCCCGCAAAGACCATACATCAGATAAGGGTGCTTATCGGTTGTACGGTCTTTAAAGGCGAGTCGTCCAACAACGACGTCGAGAGCGACAGCGCTATCAATTCCGTGGCCATCTCGATTCCATGGCCCGCGACACCGAGCTGGCTGTTGCGTACCAGGGCGCATCAAAGTTTGCTCATGCTATTTTTTCAAGACGGTATGCAAACATCATTCTGGTGCGTATATCCCTTCATCTCTCTTTTCTCTTCTGATTTCGTCACCAGCACTCAGTACGAATGCGATCGCCGTTGGTCATGGCCCGCCTACCCACCGATGACTCCGCTCGCCACATCCCGTCTTCTGTCGCACCGAGTCGCGTGTCGCATACCTCCATACGTGCTCATTTCGTTGACGACGATTGCTACTATCTTGGTCTGACCACGGTGAGCGCGTCACCTTGATCTAGCCGTTCGTTTCAATCTCGGCGCGCCGTCACCATACGTCCCGCCCACGGCGGTGGACTCAATATTTCTGTGCGCCGATAGACACAGAGATGGAGGGGATGGTGCACGTCAGTTTGTGATGGGTGGGTTACCACCAACTGTCGTCCCTCAGGTTCGTCTTAATTATCTGTAGACTCACATACTCGACTGACAGCTAGATAGCTGCCGGATATCGCCGTGTTGGCGCGGCCTCGGCACTACTCGTATGGCCGCACTGTTCCGTCGCTCATTGCGAAGAGGCAGATAGCATGAAGATTGAATTGATGTAGTTTTGATACAACAGCAACAGCTCCACAGACCAGCCTGCACAAATGAACCGCGTATGCTTGCCGTGTTATCTGTTGGTTATAAGTAGTGGCTGTGTGAGCGTGTCGTGCGGGTGTGTTACTATGTCGAATATATGAACAGACCTCAGCAACGCTAGGACCAGTTGATGGGGACACACCCCGAGTCGCAGTGACATCTAGCATCGGCGCCGGGAGAACCATGAGTGGGGAGATATGAGCGTCACCGAGGCCGGCACACCGTTGGCGGGGTGGGAGTGCACCTTCAAGATATGGCGCCCGGTAGCTCGGAACTCCCTCGCACAACATCGTTCCTCATATCCCGTCAATTTGCGAGATTGAATTCGTCGAAGGTCCGCACCCGAGGTTGTCGTTGGGAGGGGTTTGCCTGGCGGGGAGGCTGACGGCGGTCCTGGGGCGGGAAATGGAAAGGCGGCAGCGTTCAGAGCAATGTCGCCGACTATCCGCCGTGCTCCGAAGGCTCTGCTGCAGGTACGCTGGGATGTTTGAGTCGGGGCGAGGGTGCTGGGAAGAGAGCCGGAATGATGATCTCATCGCCGCCGGCAGATCGTTTCGGTCAGGGCACTCGCCGTGTCCCTCTTGGTTCTCGACCACGACCTGCTCTCTGCACGTCGTGTGTCCTTCCTCTCTTGCACGCCGGCAGAGCGTGCCAAACGCAGTACTTACGCCAGTGCTGCGTTGTTGGGTTGCTGTAGCAACTATCCGCAACACGACGCGTATGGGCAGCAGGGCAGCACGCAGCCCAAGCCGGTCTTGGGTTTGCTGGACGACCACGACGCCAAGGGGAGCTTGACGACCGAGCCAACAGCGGTCCGATGCCCCGCCGCGTGATGGATTGGAGTGCACGGGGTCCGCTGGGATGACCTGGGCGCGCCGTCTGGAGACGGGCGCCCAAGCAAGGTACGTGTTTTTCGCGTCATTTACTTTGGATACGCCCGTGTAACACTGGCGTATCCGTCTACTTTGCTGATATCTGTGCAGATCCAGATCTACAACCGGGTAAGCCCTCGGATGAGGCGCCCACCCAGATCTGTCTCACGAGCGCCTCACCCCTCGACCGCCGCCGCAGTTGCACTCACATGGCCGCTGTCCGTATTCCCTACATACTCCCGTCATTGCCCAGACCCCCCGCCCCCAAAAACCATGCATCAGATAAGGATCCTTATCTGTTGTACGGTTTTTAAAGGCGAGCCGTCCTACGCTACGACGACGACCACATGCTGCTTGTCGCCATTTCGCCCCGCGGTACCCCCCCGTTCGCGCTATCTGCGACTGTCTCAAACGCTACCCACGCGTCCTGCGCCCCGGGTCCCCTTGTTTACCGCTGGCGCAGCAGTCATCCTCTCATCCTTGGCATTGCTTGGCGACGCGGCAGCCTCAACGCCATGGGCAGAGTGAGCCGTCTCTGTTGGTACTGGACCTGCAGAGCATGGACGACGACTCGAACTGGACGCGCAAGGTCCTAGGGGCGGCTCCCTTGGTATCAGCCATCCACGGTGCGTTTCTACTGCTTTCGTTGGGCGTGCTAGTCAGGCACCAGCGCATCATTTTACAGCGCTAATCTTTTTTGTAGACCAAGATCTACGCGAGACGTCAGCCGTCTCCGCCGTCGCCCGGGTACTTGCTTGCTGGACGCGCAATCGGTTGCGCGAGACATGCATCTGTGGAAGCGTATGCCATCACGACGTGTAAGCTCCCTCGACGTGGGCTGCGCGCATCTTAAGCCGCTCTTGGCGCTGCAGCAGCACGACATAAGCCTGGATGGATACCTGGGACTATACTCGCGCCGACGACTGGACGCCTTGCCCCAACGACGGATGGTAACGGGCGGGGTTCATCAGCATGAGCAGGGCGCGCGTTCAAAGACGGGTGCCCGTCCCAGGTGTGCTTCCGTTTCTTTGATCGTTTAACATGCGTGTTCCAAACTGGCGTGTCCATTTGATATGCTCACCTTCTTGTAGATCTGTGTTCACGCGATGGGTAAGCCCTCCATCAGAGGCGCCCCATACGATTGCACTCCCATTGCCACCCTGATGCACTTCTCGCCGTCGTTACTCGCGAATTGTGTGGCTTATACACTGATCGCCTCCTCTCGCCCGTAATCTCGACTCCCTGCCTAAAAGGCCTGCGTATTTGATCGCCATGCATTTTCTCTCTACGTAATCCATCAAAACAACACAATGAGCTGTATTCTCAGTAGTTACAAGCACCACAACACGCTTGGCACTGTTTACGTGTCATATTGTGTTGATCAATTGGTTTAGCAAGCACAGCAAGGAGAAAGGGACTATCTACTAGGTGAATGCATTAGGGAATGATGGAGAAAGCACATGACAACATGCACTAAGATATGACAATAGCCATGTCATAGAGTGGACTTAGTATTGACCTGATATTGGGCTATTTCTGTTCTCCATGGGATTACAACCAAACGACTTGGTCTAAAGAGCCACAAGGAGCGTTTTATCATTCTGAACAACTTTGGCGTAGCGTGCGGAGGTTGGGGAGTGGCGTGGGAGGTGCTTGACTTGCAATTTGACTGTAGTGGGTCAAGAACGGTGACATCGGACAGTGTGCGCAACTGAGAATGATAAGGCGAGATGTGTGCTTTGACTGAGAAGATACGGGAAATGAAACGGAAACGCAAAGGACTTGGGTTGCGAGTTCTCAGTATTGAGTTGAATGTGTTCAACGCAATGTCTGTTGAGCGTCTGTTTGTTTACGAGGCAGAGACTTGGATTGAACGGCACAGTTAGAGGTCAGAGTGTTGCGCTCAAGGATTCAGCGTAACGTAAAAAGCCCCCGGCTTCGGATGTGTGCTCGAAAGACTTATCCTCTTGCTTTCGGAGGGTTAGAGGTTAGGCGATCTATCTCAGTGAGTTCACAAACAGTAAAAGAAAGGGCCCGCGTGCGGGGCCTCTGTCTCGGTGCGTATCACTGCTCGAAAGAGAATGATGTATAGAGGGACTGTCATCCGATGAGTTCAAAGATGTCTCTACTTGGTTTCGAACAGTTGGATTCTATTCCGACTTGTCAGTGTCGTGCGTGTTGCGGAAATCAGACGGTTTGTTTATACGGAGGTCTCGGACTGAGTCAAAGCTGTTGGCTTTGGTTTCGTGATGAATTTCTGAGTGTGATGATGATTTATGTGGACTGTAGTACTCGGATTCTATGCACAGTCTAACTTTTGCATGCGGCGATAACATATTTAGCTGCAGTAAGGCAACAAGATGGGATGGACAGTTGGTTTCTCGTTTTCATACTCTGAACAACTTTGGCGTAGCGTGCGGAGGTTGGGGAGTGGCGTGGGAGGTGCTTGACTTGCAATTTGACTGTAGTGGGTCAAGAACGGTGACATCGGACAGTGTGCGCAACTGAGAATGATAAGGCGAGATGTGTGCTTTGACTGAGAAGATACGGGAAATGAAACGGAAATGCAAAGGACTTGGGTTGCGAGTTCTCAGTATTGAGTTGAATGTGTTCAACGCAATGTCTGTTGAGCGTCTGTTTGTTTACGAGGCAGAGACTTGGATTGAACGGCACAGTTAGAGGTCAGAGTGTTGCGCTCAAGGATTCAGCGTAACGTAAAAAGCCCCCGGCTTCGGATGTGTGCTCGAAAGACTTATCCTCTTGCTTTCGGAGGGTTAGAGGTTAGGCGATCTATCTCAGTGAGTTCACAAACAGTAAAAGAAAGGGCCCGCGTGCGGGGCCTCTGTCTCGGTGCGTATCACTGCTCGAAAGAGAATGATGTATAGAGGGACTGTCATCCGATGAGTTCAAAGATGTCTCTACTTGGTTTCGAACAGTTGGATTCTATTCCGACTTGTCAGTGTCGTGCGTGTTGCGGAAATCAGACGGTTTGTTTATACGGAGGTCTCGGACTGAGTCAAAGCTGTTGGCTTTGGTTTCGTGATGAATTTCTGAGTGTGATGATGATTTATGTGGACTGTAGTACTCGGATTCTATGCACAGTCTAACTTTTGCATGCGGCGATAACATATTTAGCTGCAGTAAGGCAACAAGATGGGATGGACAGTTGGTTTCTCGTTTTCATACTCTGAACAACTTTGGCGTAGCGTGCGGAGGTTGGGGAGTGGCGTGGGAGGTGCTTGACTTGCAATTTGACTGTAGTGGGTCAAGAACGGTGACATCGGACAGTGTGCGCAACTGAGAATGATAAGGCGAGATGTGTGCTTTGACTGAGAAGATACGGGAAATGAAACGGAAACGCAAAGGACTTGGGTTGCGAGTTCTCAGTATTGAGTTGAATGTGTTCAACGCAATGTCTGTTGAGCGTCTGTTTGTTTACGAGGCAGAGACTTGGATTGAACGGCACAGTTAGAGGTCAGAGTGTTGCGCTCAAGGATTCAGCGTAACGTAAAAAGCCCCCGGCTTCGGATGTGTGCTCGAAAGACTTATCCTCTTGCTTTCGGAGGGTTAGAGGTTAGGCGATCTATCTCAGTGAGTTCACAAACAGTAAAAGAAAGGGCCCGCGTGCGGGGCCTCTGTCTCGGTGCGTATCACTGCTCGAAAGAGAATGATGTATAGAGGGACTGTCATCCGATGAGTTCAAAGATGTCTCTACTTGGTTTCGAACAGTTGGATTCTATTCCGACTTGTCAGTGTCGTGCGTGTTGCGGAAATCAGACGGTTTGTTTATACGGAGGTCTCGGACTGAGTCAAAGCTGTTGGCTTTGGTTTCGTGATGAATTTCTGAGTGTGATGATGATTTATGTGGACTGTAGTACTCGGATTCTATGCACAGTCTAACTTTTGCATGCGGCGATAACATATTTAGCTGCAGTAAGGCAACAAGATGGGATGGACAGTTGGTTTCTCGTTTTCATACTCTGAACAACTTTGGCGTAGCGTGCGGAGGTTGGGGAGTGGCGTGGGAGGTGCTTGACTTGCAATTTGACTGTAGTGGGTCAAGAACGGTGACATCGGACAGTGTGCGCAACTGAGAATGATAAGGCGAGATGTGTGCTTTGACTGAGAAGATACGGGAAATGAAACGGAAATGCAAAGGACTTGGGTTGCGAGTTCTCAGTATTGAGTTGAATGTGTTCAACGCAATGTCTGTTGAGCGTCTGTTTGTTTACGAGGCAGAGACTTGGATTGAACGGCACAGTTAGAGGTCAGAGTGTTGCGCTCAAGGATTCAGCGTAACGTAAAAAGCCCCCGGCTTCGGATGTGTGCTCGAAAGACTTATCCTCTTGCTTTCGGAGGGTTAGAGGTTAGGCGATCTATCTCAGTGAGTTCACAAACAGTAAAAGAAAGGGCCCGCGTGCGGGGCCTCTGTCTCGGTGCGTATCACTGCTCGAAAGAGAATGATGTATAGAGGGACTGTCATCCGATGAGTTCAAAGATGTCTCTACTTGGTTTCGAACAGTTGGATTCTATTCCGACTTGTCAGTGTCGTGCGTGTTGCGGAAATCAGACGGTTTGTTTATACGGAGGTCTCGGACTGAGTCAAAGCTGTTGGCTTTGGTTTCGTGATGAATTTCTGAGTGTGATGATGATTTATGTGGACTGTAGTACTCGGATTCTATGCACAGTCTAACTTTTGCATGCGGCGATAACATATTTAGCTGCAGTAAGGCAACAAGATGGGATGGACAGTTGGTTTCTCGTTTTCATACTCTGAACAACTTTGGCGTAGCGTGCGGAGGTTGGGGAGTGGCGTGGGAGGTGCTTGACTTGCAATTTGACTGTAGTGGGTCAAGAACGGTGACATCGGACAGTGTGCGCAACTGAGAATGATAAGGCGAGATGTGTGCTTTGACTGAGAAGATACGGGAAATGAAACGGAAATGCAAAGGACTTGGGTTGCGAGTTCTCAGTATTGAGTTGAATGTGTTCAACGCAATGTCTGTTGAGCGTCTGTTTGTTTACGAGGCAGAGACTTGGATTGAACGGCACAGTTAGAGGTCAGAGTGTTGCGCTCAAGGATTCAGCGTAACGTAAAAAGCCCCCGGCTTCGGATGTGTGCTCGAAAGACTTATCCTCTTGCTTTCGGAGGGTTAGAGGTTAGGCGATCTATCTCAGTGAGTTCACAAACAGTAAAAGAAAGGGCCCGCGTGCGGGGCCTCTGTCTCGGTGTGTATCACTGCTCGAAAGAGAATGATGTATAGAGGGACTGTCATCCGATGAGTTCAAAGATGTCTCTACTTGGTTTCGAACAGTTGGATTCTATTCCGACTTGTCAGTGTCGTGCGTGTTGCGGAAATCAGATGGTTTGTTTATACGGAGGTCTCGGACTGAGTCAAAGCTGTTGGCTTTGGTTTCGTGATGAATTTCTGAGTGTGATGATGATTTATGTGGACTGTAGTACTCGGATTCTATGCACAGTCTAACTTTTGCATGCGGCGATAACATATTTAGCTGCAGTAAGGCAACAAGATGGGATGGACAGTTGGTTTCTCGTTTTCATACTCTGAACAACTTTGGCGTAGCGTGCGGAGGTTGGGGAGTGGCGTGGGAGGTGCTTGACTTGCAATTTGACTGTAGTGGGTCAAGAACGGTGACATCGGACAGTGTGCGCAACTGAGAATGATAAGGCGAGATGTGTGCTTTGACTGAGAAGATACGGGAAATGAAACGGAAATGCAAAGGACTTGGGTTGCGAGTTCTCAGTATTGAGTTGAATGTGTTCAACGCAATGTCTGTTGAGCGTCTGTTTGTTTACGAGGCAGAGACTTGGATTGAACGGCACAGTTAGAGGTCAGAGTGTTGCGCTCAAGGATTCAGCGTAACGTAAAAAGCCCCCGGCTTCGGATGTGTGCTCGAAAGACTTATCCTCTTGCTTTCGGAGGGTTAGAGGTTAGGCGATCTATCTCAGTGAGTTCACAAACAGTAAAAGAAAGGGCCCGCGTGCGGGGCCTCTGTCTCGGTGTGTATCACTGCTCGAAAGAGAATGATGTATAGAGGGACTGTCATCCGATGAGTTCAAAGATGTCTCTACTTGGTTTCGAACAGTTGGATTCTATTCCGACTTGTCAGTGTCGTGCGTGTTGCGGAAATCAGATGGTTTGTTTATACGGAGGTCTCGGACTGAGTCAAAGCTGTTGGCTTTGGTTTCGTGATGAATTTCTGAGTGTGATGATGATTTATGTGGACTGTAGTACTCGGATTCTATGCACAGTCTAACTTTTGCATGCGGCGATAACATATTTAGCTGCAGTAAGGCAACAAGATGGGATGGACAGTTGGTTTCTCGTTTTCATACTCTGAACAACTTTGGCGTAGCGTGCGGAGGTTGGGGAGTGGCGTGGGAGGTGCTTGACTTGCAATTTGACTGTAGTGGGTCAAGAACGGTGACATCGGACAGTGTGCGCAACTGAGAATGATAAGGCGAGATGTGTGCTTTGACTGAGAAGATACGGGAAATGAAACGGAAACGCAAAGGACTTGGGTTGCGAGTTCTCAGTATTGAGTTGAATGTGTTCAACGCAATGTCTGTTGAGCGTCTGTTTGTTTACGAGGCAGAGACTTGGATTGAACGGCACAGTTAGAGGTCAGAGTGTTGCGCTCAAGGATTCAGCGTAACGTAAAAAGCCCCCGGCTTCGGATGTGTGCTCGAAAGACTTATCCTCTTGCTTTCGGAGGGTTAGAGGTTAGGCGATCTATCTCAGTGAGTTCACAAACAGTAAAAGAAAGGGCCCGCGTGCGGGGCCTCTGTCTCGGTGCGTATCACTGCTCGAAAGAGAATGATGTATAGAGGGACTGTCATCCGATGAGTTCAAAGATGTCTCTACTTGGTTTCGAACAGTTGGATTCTATTCCGACTTGTCAGTGTCGTGCGTGTTGCGGAAATCAGACGGTTTGTTTATACGGAGGTCTCGGACTGAGTCAAAGCTGTTGGCTTTGGTTTCGTGATGAATTTCTGAGTGTGATGATGATTTATGTGGACTGTAGTACTCGGATTCTATGCACAGTCTAACTTTTGCATGCGGCGATAACATATTTAGCTGCAGTAAGGCAACAAGATGGGATGGACAGTTGGTTTCTCGTTTTCATACTCTGAACAACTTTGGCGTAGCGTGCGGAGGTTGGGGAGTGGCGTGGGAGGTGCTTGACTTGCAATTTGACTGTAGTGGGTCAAGAACGGTGACATCGGACAGTGTGCGCAACTGAGAATGATAAGGCGAGATGTGTGCTTTGACTGAGAAGATACGGGAAATGAAACGGAAATGCAAAGGACTTGGGTTGCGAGTTCTCAGTATTGAGTTGAATGTGTTCAACGCAATGTCTGTTGAGCGTCTGTTTGTTAACGAGGCAGAGACTTGGATTGAACGGCACAGTTAGAGGTCAGAGTGTTGCGCTCAAGGATTCAGCGTAACGTAAAAAGCCCCCGGCTTCGGATGTGTGCTCGAAAGACTTATCCTCTTGCTTTCGGAGGGTTAGAGGTTAGGCGATCTATCTCAGTGAGTTCACAAACAGTAAAAGAAAGGGCCCGCGTGCGGGGCCTCTGTCTCGGTGTGTATCACTGCTCGAAAGAGAATGATGTATAGAGGGACTGTCATCCGATGAGTTCAAAGATGTCTCTACTTGGTTTCGAACAGTTGGATTCTATTCCGACTTGTCAGTGTCGTGCGTGTTGCGGAAATCAGACGGTTTGTTTATACGGAGGTCTCGGACTGAGTCAAAGCTGTTGGCTTTGGTTTCGTGATGAATTTCTGAGTGTGATGATGATTTATGTGGACTGTAGTACTCGGATTCTATGCACAGTCTAACTTTTGCATGCGGCGATAACATATTTAGCTGCAGTAAGGCAACAAGATGGGATGGACAGTTGGTTTCTCGTTTTCATACTCTGAACAACTTTGGCGTAGCGTGCGGAGGTTGGGGAGTGGCGTGGGAGGTGCTTGACTTGCAATTTGACTGTAGTGGGTCAAGAACGGTGACATCGGACAGTGTGCGCAACTGAGAATGATAAGGCGAGATGTGTGCTTTGACTGAGAAGATACGGGAAATGAAACGGAAACGCAAAGGACTTGGGTTGCGAGTTCTCAGTATTGAGTTGAATGTGTTCAACGCAATGTCTGTTGAGCGTCTGTTTGTTTACGAGGCAGAGACTTGGATTGAACGGCACAGTTAGAGGTCAGAGTGTTGCGCTCAAGGATTCAGCGTAACGTAAAAAGCCCCCGGCTTCGGATGTGTGCTCGAAAGACTTATCCTCTTGCTTTCGGAGGGTTAGAGGTTAGGCGATCTATCTCAGTGAGTTCACAAACAGTAAAAGAAAGGGCCCGCGTGCGGGGCCTCTGTCTCGGTGCGTATCACTGCTCGAAAGAGAATGATGTATAGAGGGACTGTCATCCGATGAGTTCAAAGATGTCTCTACTTGGTTTCGAACAGTTGGATTCTATTCCGACTTGTCAGTGTCGTGCGTGTTGCGGAAATCAGACGGTTTGTTTATACGGAGGTCTCGGACTGAGTCAAAGCTGTTGGCTTTGGTTTCGTGATGAATTTCTGAGTGTGATGATGATTTATGTGGACTGTAGTACTCGGATTCTATGCACAGTCTAACTTTTGCATGCGGCGATAACATATTTAGCTGCAGTAAGGCAACAAGATGGGATGGACAGTTGGTTTCTCGTTTTCATACTCTGAACAACTTTGGCGTAGCGTGCGGAGGTTGGGGAGTGGCGTGGGAGGTGCTTGACTTGCAATTTGACTGTAGTGGGTCAAGAACGGTGACATCGGACAGTGTGCGCAACTGAGAATGATAAGGCGAGATGTGTGCTTTGACTGAGAAGATACGGGAAATGAAACGGAAACGCAAAGGACTTGGGTTGCGAGTTCTCAGTATTGAGTTGAATGTGTTCAACGCAATGTCTGTTGAGCGTCTGTTTGTTTACGAGGCAGAGACTTGGATTGAACGGCACAGTTAGAGGTCAGAGTGTTGCGCTCAAGGATTCAGCGTAACGTAAAAAGCCCCCGGCTTCGGATGTGTGCTCGAAAGACTTATCCTCTTGCTTTCGGAGGGTTAGAGGTTAGGCGATCTATCTCAGTGAGTTCACAAACAGTAAAAGAAAGGGCCCGCGTGCGGGGCCTCTGTCTCGGTGCGTATCACTGCTCGAAAGAGAATGATGTATAGAGGGACTGTCATCCGATGAGTTCAAAGATGTCTCTACTTGGTTTCGAACAGTTGGATTCTATTCCGACTTGTCAGTGTCGTGCGTGTTGCGGAAATCAGACGGTTTGTTTATACGGAGGTCTCGGACTGAGTCAAAGCTGTTGGCTTTGGTTTCGTGATGAATTTCTGAGTGTGATGATGATTTATGTGGACTGTAGTACTTGGATTCTATGCACAGTCTAACTTTTGCATGCGGCGATAACATATTTAGCTGCAGTAAGGCAACAAGATGGGATGGACAGTTGGTTTCTCGTTTTCATACTCTGAACAACTTTGGCGTAGCGTGCGGAGGTTGGGGAGTGGCGTGGGAGGTGCTTGACTTGCAATTTGACTGTAGTGGGTCAAGAACGGTGACATCGGACAGTGTGCGCAACTGAGAATGATAAGGCGAGATGTGTGCTTTGACTGAGAAGATACGGGAAATGAAACGGAAATGCAAAGGACTTGGGTTGCGAGTTCTCAGTATTGAGTTGAATGTGTTCAACGCAATGTCTGTTGAGCGTCTGTTTGTTTACGAGGCAGAGACTTGGATTGAACGGCACAGTTAGAGGTCAGAGTGTTGCGCTCAAGGATTCAGCGTAACGTAAAAAGCCCCCGGCTTCGGATGTGTGCTCGAAAGACTTATCCTCTTGCTTTCGGAGGGTTAGAGGTTAGGCGATCTATCTCAGTGAGTTCACAAACAGTAAAAGAAAGGGCCCGCGTGCGGGGCCTCTGTCTCGGTGCGTATCACTGCTCGAAAGAGAATGATGTATAGAGGGACTGTCATCCGATGAGTTCAAAGATGTCTCTACTTGGTTTCGAACAGTTGGATTCTATTCCGACTTGTCAGTGTCGTGCGTGTTGCGGAAATCAGACGGTTTGTTTATACGGAGGTCTCGGACTGAGTCAAAGCTGTTGGCTTTGGTTTCGTGATGAATTTCTGAGTGTGATGATGATTTATGTGGACTGTAGTACTCGGATTCTATGCACAGTCTAACTTTTGCATGCGGCGATAACATATTTAGCTGCAGTAAGGCAACAAGATGGGATGGACAGTTGGTTTCTCGTTTTCATACTCTGAACAACTTTGGCGTAGCGTGCGGAGGTTGGGGAGTGGCGTGGGAGGTGCTTGACTTGCAATTTGACTGTAGCGGGTCAAGAACGGTGACATCGGACAGTGTGCGCAACTGAGAATGACAAGGCGAGATGTGTGCTTTGACTGAGAAGATACGGAAAATGAAACGGAAACGCAAAGGACTTGGATTGCGAGTTCTCAGTATTGAGTTGAATGTGTTCAACGCAATGTCCGTTGAGCGTCTCAGGGTAACGTAAACAGCCCCCGGCTTTGGATGTGTGCTCGAAAGACCTATCCTCTTGCTTTCGGAGGGTTAGAGGTTAGGCGATCTATCTCAGTGAGTTCACAAACGGTAAAAGAAAGGGCCCGCGTGCGGGGCCTCTGTCTCGGTGCGTATCGCTGCTCAAAAAGAATGGTGCATGGAGTGAGTGTCATCCGATGAGTTCAAAGATGTCTCTACTTGTTTTCGAACAGTTGAATTCTATTCCGACTTGTCAGTATCGTGCGTGGCGGAAAATATTGTGAGAGAGACAGTTTGATTATACGGAGGTCTCGGACTGAGTCAAAGCTGATGGCTTTGGTTTCGTGATGAATTTCGGAGTGTGATGATGTGGACTATGGTACTCGGATTCTGAGCACAGTCTCACTTTTGCATGCGGCGATAACATATGTAGCTGCAGTAAGGCAACAAGATGGGATGGACACTTGGTTTCTCGTTTTCATTCTCTGAACAACTTTGGCGTAGCGTGCGGAGGTCGGGGAGTGGCGTGGGAGGTGCTTGACTTGCAATTTGACTGTAGCGGGTCAAGAACGGTGACATCGGACAGTGTGCGCAACTGAGAATGACAAGGCGAGATGTGTGCTTTGACTGAGAAGATACGGAAAATGAAACGGAAACGCAAAGGACTTGGATTGCGAGTTCTCAGTATTGAGTTGAATGTGTTCAACGCAATGTCCGTTGAGCGTCTCAGGGTAACGTAAACAGCCCCCGGCTTTGGATGTGTGCTCGAAAGACCTATCCTCTTGCTTTCGGAGGGTTAGAGGTTAGGCGATCTATCTCAGTGAGTTCACAAACGGTAAAAGAAAGGGCCCGCGTGCGGGGCCTCTGTCTCGGTGCGTATCGCTGCTCAAAAAGAATGGTGCATGGAGTGAGTGTCATCCGATGAGTTCAAAGATGTCTCTACTTGTTTTCGAACAGTTGAATTCTATTCCGACTTGTCAGTATCGTGCGTGGCGGAAAATATTGTGAGAGAGACAGTTTGATTATACGGAGGTCTCGGACTGAGTCAAAGCTGATGGCTTTGGTTTCGTGATGAATTTCGGAGTGTGATGATGTGGACTATGGTACTCGGATTCTGAGCACAGTCTCACTTTTGCATGCGGCGATAACATATGTAGCTGCAGTAAGGCAACAAGATGGGATGGACACTTGGTTTCTCGTTTTCATTCTCTGAACAACTTTGGCGTAGCGTGCGGAGGTCGGGGAGTGGCGTGGGAGGTGCTTGACTTGCAATTTGACTGTAGCGGGTCAAGAACGGTGACATCGGACAGTGTGCGCAACTGAGAATGACAAGGCGAGATGTGTGCTTTGACTGAGAAGATACGGAAAATGAAACGGAAACGCAAAGGACTTGGATTGCGAGTTCTCAGTATTGAGTTGAATGTGTTCAACGCAATGTCCGTTGAGCGTCTCAGGGTAACGTAAACAGCCCCCGGCTTTGGATGTGTGCTCGAAAGACCTATCCTCTTGCTTTCGGAGGGTTAGAGGTTAGGCGATCTATCTCAGTGAGTTCACAAACGGTAAAAGAAAGGGCCCGCGTGCGGGGCCTCTGTCTCGGTGCGTATCGCTGCTCAAAAAGAATGGTGCATGGAGTGAGTGTCATCCGATGAGTTCAAAGATGTCTCTACTTGTTTTCGAACAGTTGAATTCTATTCCGACTTGTCAGTATCGTGCGTGGCGGAAAATATTGTGAGAGAGACAGTTTGATTATACGGAGGTCTCGGACTGAGTCAAAGCTGATGGCTTTGGTTTCGTGATGAATTTCGGAGTGTGATGATGTGGACTATGGTACTCGGATTCTGAGCACAGTCTCACTTTTGCATGCGGCGATAACATATGTAGCTGCAGTAAGGCAACAAGATGGGATGGACACTTGGTTTCTCGTTTTCATTCTCTGAACAACTTTGGCGTAGCGTGCGGAGGTCGGGGAGTGGCGTGGGAGGTGCTTGACTTGCAATTTGACTGTAGCGGGTCAAGAACGGTGACATCGGACAGTGTGCGCAACTGAGAATGACAAGGCGAGATGTGTGCTTTGACTGAGAAGATACGGAAAATGAAACGGAAACGCAAAGGACTTGGATTGCGAGTTCTCAGTATTGAGTTGAATGTGTTCAACGCAATGTCCGTTGAGCGTCTCAGGGTAACGTAAACAGCCCCCGGCTTTGGATGTGTGCTCGAAAGACCTATCCTCTTGCTTTCGGAGGGTTAGAGGTTAGGCGATCTATCTCAGTGAGTTCACAAACGGTAAAAGAAAGGGCCCGCGTGCGGGGCCTCTGTCTCGGTGCGTATCGCTGCTCAAAAAGAATGGTGCATGGAGTGAGTGTCATCCGATGAGTTCAAAGATGTCTCTACTTGTTTTCGAACAGTTGAATTCTATTCCGACTTGTCAGTATCGTGCGTGGCGGAAAATATTGTGAGAGAGACAGTTTGATTATACGGAGGTCTCGGACTGAGTCAAAGCTGATGGCTTTGGTTTCGTGATGAATTTCGGAGTGTGATGATGTGGACTATGGTACTCGGATTCTGAGCACAGTCTCACTTTTGCATGCGGCGATAACATATGTAGCTGCAGTAAGGCAACAAGATGGGATGGACACTTGGTTTCTCGTTTTCATTCTCTGAACAACTTTGGCGTAGCGTGCGGAGGTCGGGGAGTGGCGTGGGAGGTGCTTGACTTGCAATTTGACTGTAGCGGGTCAAGAACGGTGACATCGGACAGTGTGCGCAACTGAGAATGACAAGGCGAGATGTGTGCTTTGACTGAGAAGATACGGAAAATGAAACGGAAACGCAAAGGACTTGGATTGCGAGTTCTCAGTATTGAGTTGAATGTGTTCAACGCAATGTCCGTTGAGCGTCTCAGGGTAACGTAAACAGCCCCCGGCTTTGGATGTGTGCTCGAAAGACCTATCCTCTTGCTTTCGGAGGGTTAGAGGTTAGGCGATCTATCTCAGTGAGTTCACAAACGGTAAAAGAAAGGGCCCGCGTGCGGGGCCTCTGTCTCGGTGCGTATCGCTGCTCAAAAAGAATGGTGCATGGAGTGAGTGTCATCCGATGAGTTCAAAGATGTCTCTACTTGTTTTCGAACAGTTGAATTCTATTCCGACTTGTCAGTATCGTGCGTGGCGGAAAATATTGTGAGAGAGACAGTTTGATTATACGGAGGTCTCGGACTGAGTCAAAGCTGATGGCTTTGGTTTCGTGATGAATTTCGAAGTGTGATGATGTGGACTATGGTACTCGGATTCTGAGCACAGTCTCACTTTTGCATGCGGCGATAACATATGTAGCTGCAGTAAGGCAACAAGATGGGATGGACACTTGGTTTCTCGTTTTCATTCTCTGAACAACTTTGGCGTAGCGTGCGGAGGTCGGGGAGTGGCGTGGGAGGTGCTTGACTTGCAATTTGACTGTAGCGGGTCAAGAACGGTGACATCGGACAGTGTGCGCAACTGAGAATGACAAGGCGAGATGTGTGCTTTGACTGAGAAGATACGGAAAATGAAACGGAAACGCAAAGGACTTGGATTGCGAGTTCTCAGTATTGAGTTGAATGTGTTCAACGCAATGTCCGTTGAGCGTCTCAGGGTAACGTAAACAGCCCCCGGCTTTGGATGTGTGCTCGAAAGACCTATCCTCTTGCTTTCGGAGGGTTAGAGGTTAGGCGATCTATCTCAGTGAGTTCACAAACGGTAAAAGAAAGGGCCCGCGTGCGGGGCCTCTGTCTCGGTGCGTATCGCTGCTCAAAAAGAATGGTGCATGGAGTGAGTGTCATCCAATGAGTTCAAAGATGTCTCTACTTGTTTTCGAACAGTTGAATTCTATTCCGACTTGTCAGTATCGTGCGTGGCGGAAAATATTGTGAGAGAGACAGTTTGATTATACGGAGGTCTCGGACTGAGTCAAAGCTGATGGCTTTGGTTTCGTGATGAATTTCGGAGTGTGATGATGTGGACTATGGTACTCGGATTCTGAGCACAGTCTCACTTTTGCATGCGGCGATAACATATGTAGCTGCAGTAAGGCAACAAGATGGGATGGACACTTGGTTTCTCGTTTTCATTCTCTGAACAACTTTGGCGTAGCGTGCGGAGGTCGGGGAGTGGCGTGGGAGGTGCTTGACTTGCAATTTGACTGTAGCGGGTCAAGAACGGTGACATCGGACAGTGTGCGCAACTGAGAATGACAAGGCGAGATGTGTGCTTTGACTGAGAAGATACGGAAAATGAAACGGAAACGCAAAGGACTTGGATTGCGAGTTCTCAGTATTGAGTTGAATGTGTTCAACGCAATGTCCGTTGAGCGTCTCAGGGTAACGTAAACAGCCCCCGGCTTTGGATGTGTGCTCGAAAGACCTATCCTCTTGCTTTCGGAGGGTTAGAGGTTAGGCGATCTATCTCAGTGAGTTCACAAACGGTAAAAGAAAGGGCCCGCGTGCGGGGCCTCTGTCTCGGTGCGTATCGCTGCTCAAAAAGAATGGTGCATGGAGTGAGTGTCATCCGATGAGTTCAAAGATGTCTCTACTTGTTTTCGAACAGTTGAATTCTATTCCGACTTGTCAGTATCGTGCGTGGCGGAAAATATTGTGAGAGAGACAGTTTGATTATACGGAGGTCTCGGACTGAGTCAAAGCTGATGGCTTTGGTTTCGTGATGAATTTCGGAGTGTGATGATGTGGACTATGGTACTCGGATTCTGAGCACAGTCTCACTTTTGCATGCGGCGATAACATATGTAGCTGCAGTAAGGCAACAAGATGGGATGGACACTTGGTTTCTCGTTTTCATTCTCTGAACAACTTTGGCGTAGCGTGCGGAGGTCGGGGAGTGGCGTGGGAGGTGCTTGACTTGCAATTTGACTGTAGCGGGTCAAGAACGGTGACATCGGACAGTGTGCGCAACTGAGAATGACAAGGCGAGATGTGTGCTTTGACTGAGAAGATACGGAAAATGAAACGGAAACGCAAAGGACTTGGATTGCGAGTTCTCAGTATTGAGTTGAATGTGTTCAACGCAATGTCCGTTGAGCGTCTCAGGGTAACGTAAACAGCCCCCGGCTTTGGATGTGTGCTCGAAAGACCTATCCTAATAATCTCTCAAGAAGCCAATAATGGTCCATTGGCCCCGTAGGGGCCTTCAAGCAGTCCGGCATGCGCGAGGGAGGGTCGGGGTCACATGACCTTCTGGAATCCGAAGGTCCGAGGTCGGATTGACCTTTCGGCACCTCCCGATCATCTATAAGTGCCTTGGGTCAACGGGTATTGTACCACCAAGCCGTGAGGTCCGAGCGGGGGATAGGGTGGGGCGAGGTGGGCGGGCGGGCGCCAAATCGTCCGGAAAATGCGCGCACCGGTCGGGGGGACATTTCCCATCAGGGCACCGGCACCATTTACCCTGCCTCAGATACTACGGAGCAAAAAAAATAAAAATTATGGAACAACTTTGGGAGGAAAAGTTGTACATATAGGCCATATAAACCACTGTGCAAAATATCAGACCATATAATTATACTTTGAGGGCAGGAGGTGGCCTTTAGTCTGTGGCGCATGATCATGTTGCGCCATCACATCACGGACTTCTGCCACATGAAACACATTGGAAAGGCACGATTAGAGCTGTCTAATACCTGGGAAATGACTTTGGAGAATATATATAACTATCCTAGTGAGCTATGGTTGGGACTCGTTGGGTCTCGTTGGGTGTCGTTCGTCCTCGTTGAGTCTCGTTCGTCCTCGTTGGGTCTCGCTCGTCCTCGTTGGGTCTCGTTCGTCCTCGAACTTTGGGAGGAAAAGTTGTACATATAGGCTATATAAACCACTGTGCAAATTATCAGACCATATAATTATACTTTGAGGGCAGAAGGTGGCCTTTAGTCTGTGGCGCATGATCATGTTGCGCCATCACATCACGGACTTCTGCCACATGAAACACATTGGAAAGGCACGATTAGAGCTGTCTAATACCTGGGAAATGACTTTGGAGAATATATATAACTATCCTAGTGAGCTATGGTTGGGACTCGTTGGGTCTCGTTAGGTGTCGTTCGTCCTCGTTGAGTCTCGTTCGTCCTCGTTGGGTCTCGTTCGTCCTCGAACTTTGGGAGGAAAAGTTGTACATATAGGCTATATAAACCACTGTGCAAATTATCAGACCATATAATTATACTTTGAGGGCAGAAGGTGGCTTTTAGTCTGTGGCGCATGATCATGTTGCGCCATCACATCACGGACTTCTGCCACATGAAACACATTGGAAAGGCACGATTAGAGCTATCTAATACCTGGGAAATGACTTTGGAGAATATATATAACTATCCTAGTGAGCTATGGTTGAGACTCGTTGGGACTCGTTGGGTGTCGTTCGTCCTCGTTGGGTCTCGTTCGTCCTCGTTGGGTCTCGTTCGTCCCCGCTCATGTGTATTCATTCAAGCTTGTAGTGAACATTGCTGGAGTCACTAGCATAATGTTCACCTCAGTTGGAAACCGTTGCCCTCACAACGCATAACGAACTAAGAACGGAAGGTGGCATTAGGCCTTGATCGTTCTTGCCCAGTTTGTTGAACCTCGGGCGCTTACGTTCGGACTCGTTCGAGCTCATTTGGCTTTATTCGACCTCGACTGCATTCATTAGAGCTCATTCACATTCATTTGAGCTCAAGCTCGTTTGCCTTCGTTCGCGCTCGTTCACCTTTGTTCGCGCTTGTTCACCTTCGTTTGCATTTGTTCAATGGTGGATGACTTGGTGTAAACGTATACTCTGCACTTGTTGCACCTCCTGTCACCTACGTTAAGTTGTGTAATCAAAAAGTGGTGCCAGCTCCCGAGGTAGTCTGTGAACATGATTCCTCTGGACGGTCTCACTGTTCACAGACTACCTCTGGAGCGAGCCCCGCTTTTTGACTGTAGAGGGTTTGGTCCGCCACAACGTAGCAACACAAGTGGGAATCGAACCCAAGCCTCAGCAGTTGCCCGCTGCGTGACATACCATTACGCCATTCCCCTGCATGGGTCAGACTCTCGTTCGCGCTCGTTCGACCTCGTTGGACCTCGTTCGCGCTCGTTCGACCTCGTTCGCATTCGTTCAATCTCGTTCGCGCTCGTTCAATCTCGTTTGCGCTCCTTCACCTTTGTCAGAATTCACTCGCGCGGGCCACTGTGTCCCATTCCATTTATGCCGGTCAGCAGTCGAATATTGAACTAAGAATGGAAGATGGCATAGGGCCTTGGTCCTTCTTGCCCAGTTTGTTGAACCTCGGGCGCAGTTGTTCGGACTCGTTCGAGCTCATTCGGCGGACTCGTTCGACCTCATTTGCCGCCGGGAGAATCTAGCCCGGAGTAGCGTCTCCGTCATATTACCGCCACCATGTCTGACTTTGTTTGGCATGCTCATCGAGCTTAATCTGCTTTATTTAAAGCGCGTCGGGCGCTTAACCTTTCTTTCTTCTTACTTTCGTTATGTGTCATATCATTCCTCAACAAACTCCTCTGACTCGCGTCGTCGCTGCTCAGACCGCCGTTCGAGAACTTCTCGACGGTCTTCGAGATGTTCAAGATGAAGAAATCAGTATCCGTCGTCGAGGTTTGTTCCTCAGCGTCTACTCTCTTTTCCCTCTGACCTGTCCCAACAGAAATCGAAGTCGAGTTCATCCTGTATCTCGAGCAGAAACATGGCGAGAATTCTGGGTCTGCCAACCGTGCGTACCTACCCTCTTCTTACTTTCCTCCTGACTCTTCGTAGTCGCCGCTGCCGCCTGCGTCGAGTATAATCCCGAGATCCCGCTCTCTCCTACGACCGGCTTCGGCGAAGTCGGTATGAGCCTTCGCAAGGAACATCGTCTTAACTGGGCTCCAGCCTTCGCTGCCATGACTATCCTTACTCGCAATGACCTCCGCATCATTTCTACCCTCTGTAAGTTTTCCTTCCTTTCTCACTGATTATACGTTGATCTCATTCAATCCTAGATCACTCTCGCGCCACTAAACTCCCCGAGATTCTCGCCGAGGCACTCGTTATCCATCCTGAATCCGACGACATGGTCGTCCTTCGCGAAATCTTTGATCCATATCGCGCCGTCCTCGAGTAGTCTCCGTAGTTTCAACTTACATTCCGATATCAAAACCTTTGTACTTATAGTTCCTTATCGTCTGCTTTATATAAAAACATTCTCGCAATGCAGATGTGAACGTCAAGCCCCTCGGCTAGGCCGCCTCGTACTCATATTATGTCTTTTGTTCATAGCCACTCTGGCTCCTTAACTCAGATAAAACTATAGTGAAGACTCTTCAGCAAGCGGTCGAACGGCCGCTCGGCCATTTCGCCGCGAATAGTATACCTCCTTCCGAGCGTATTACCAGTCATGCAGGATCATCCTGGTTGACCTCATTTGGTTTTGTTCAACCTTGATTGCATTCAATAGAGCTCGTTCACATTCATTCGAGCTCGAGCTCGTTTGCCTTCGTTCGCGCTCGTTCGCCTTCGTTCGCGCTCGTTCGCAATCGTTCGCATTCGTTCGCGCTCGTTCGCATTCGTTCGCGCTCGTTCAAACTCGTCTGGGTTCCTCGTTCAGACTCGTTGGACCTCGTTTGACCTCATTTGGTTTTGTTCAACCTTGATTGCATTCAATAGAGCTCGTTCACATTCATTCGAGCTCGAGCTCGTTTGCCTTTGTTCGCGCTCGTTCGCCTTCGTTCGCGCTCGTTCGCCTTCGTTCGCGCTCGTTCGCGCTCGTTCGCATTCGTTCGCGCTCGTTCGCATTCGTTCAAACTCGTCTAGGTTCGTCTGCAGTGGTTGCGAAAGGGGACGCCGACTCATCTGACTCGGACGTTTTACTTTTAGTAATAATAGTAAGCTACAAGTACTATTGGCAGGTGTAAAATGGGTCGTCGCCGACGGGATCAGGGCAAATCAAATGTAAATTCCAGCAGCCACAATGGTGTAATGGTATAGCACGCAGCTGATAAGTGCCGAGGCTCAGGTTCGATTCCTGGTTGTGGCATGCATGGTATTCCACCGCTTTTTTCCTTACAGTAATGCGTAGGGCGACTTGTCATTTTTGTGTCACCAACATAATGCTCACCTCGTTTGAGGTAGTTTGCCTTCACAAAGCATATCGAACTAAGAACGAAAGGTGGCATTAGGCCTTGGTCCTTCTTGCCCAGTTTGTTGAACCTCGGGCGCAGTTGTTCGGACTTGTTCCAGCTCATTCGGCGGACTCGTTCGACTTCGTTCAGACTCGTTAGACCTTGTTCGAGCTCATTTGCTTTTGTTCGACCTCGATTGCATTCCATAGAGCTCGTTCACATTCATTCGAGCTCGAGCTCGTTCGACCTCGTTCGCGCTCGTTTGCACTCGTTCAATCTCGTTTGTGCTCCTTCACATTTGTCAGAATTCATTTGCGCGGGCCACTGTGTCCCATTCCATTTATGCCGGTGAGCAGTCGAACAGACTAACTGTTGTCGACGTGAACGACGAGATCTGGTTTGTCATTGATGTCCACGTAGGAGAGATCAGAGTGAGCAAACTAGCTTCCATGATCGTCTTCAACGACCTTCTTTCCATATGACGAAGCGAGCATTCACACGGTCATGATCGCTATCAGTTGCTTAAGCTTTTCGAAGCCCCGCTAAACTTTTTCTTACTTTGACCACCATGTCCTCCGACGTTATTGTTTTGGAGACCCAAGCTCCTCTCGCCCCCGTCCTCGTCGCCCAAAAAGAAGTTCGCGAACTGATTCAAACTCTCAAGTCAACACTTGATCCTATTGTTGAACATTGGCGTGACGGTAAGTGCTTTTCCACTCAAGTCCCTTGATCTCAATATGCCAGCAGACATAGGGTTCGAGGTATTCCACATGTTGCGCGAATTCTACGGAGAGCCTCCCCACGTCGCACATGGTTCGTATATTTTGCCTCTGTTCGAATCTCAGCTAACCTCTCCTTCAATTAGGTCGCGCCCATCGTTGCGTTACTCAAGAACCCCTTCCACCCATTCCGCCCACTACCGGCCAAGGCGACGTGGGATTGTTGCTCGTTGAGGGCGGACGGATGATCTGGGCCCCTGCCTTCGAGGCGATGGGAATCTGCACGAGGACGGAGCTACGTATTCTTTCCACTCTCCGTATGTATCCTCCTTTCTCATAAGCCACCTGTTGATCATCTTTCTCAGTGCACTCGCCTGCGACGAGCGTGACGATATCCTCCCTATTGAACACAGCTCTTGAGATTTCCGAGGATTCGAAGAATGTCACCATTCTTCGCACCATCCTCGACGAGTACCATTAACAATAGATGTTCAAGTTATACAGAGTGTCCCGTGTCGATTTGTGAAAGAGCACACCGAGTCATGTGAGTCGGACGTTTTACTTTTAGTACGTAGTAGTAGCAATAGTAAGCTATAAGTACTATTGGCAGCCGTAACAAGAGTGGTTGCAGACGGGATAAGGACAAATCAAATGCAAGGTCTAGCAGCCACAATGGTGTAATGGCATAGTACGCAACTGACAAGTGTTGAGGCTCAGGTTCGATTCCTGGTTGTGGCATGCATGATATTCAACCCCGTTTTTCTTTCTTACCGTAATGAGCAGGGCGACTTGTCATTTTTGTCTCACGTCGGCTCAGAACGGAAGGTGGCATTAGGCCTTGGTCGTTCTTGTCCGGTTTGTTGGACCTCGGTCGCAATCGTAGGGTCCCGTTCGCCCTCGTTCGCCCTCGTTCGCTCTCGTTCGCTCTCGTTCGCGCTCGTTCGGGTTCGTCCGCACTGGTCCACTTGTCCTCATTCAACCCCGTCGAGTATTATTCACCCTTGCTGCATTTGCCCCGGACTTGCACAAGTAAAACACCATTCATAACATTAAATTGAGTGGTACGTGATAACATTCGAGCCTCGGGGAGCATCATCATCAATCACACTCCCGTGATCGCGGTCACCAAAGGGAGCCTCTGCATTCCCGTCCCACCCCTCTTTCCAAATGTACGCTTCTTCCGTCCGCTTGAGGCTCAATGCTCGCCCTAGCCCTTTTCCCCGCTTGGGATCATGTGGAACCTCCCCCAGCTCATCCCAGACATGTTCGAGATGGACGTACATGATTGACGGCGAAGCAATCCAAGCCGCGTAAGCTTTCTCCATCTGATCCCACTCTTTTTCCCCCACTGGGTATGAGTGCTCCTCGTTGTATTCGTAGGGGCCTGACTCGTCGCCGCAGTCCTCTTCGGAGCCGTCGAGCTCAGGCATGGCTGACCGTATGGCCTCGCGCTCAAGAGCATCCACCTCGCGTTCGAGCGCCCTACGCCTAGCGTCCGTATCGTTTTCTTCGTCATCAGACGATTCGGACCAGTCGTCGTCGGTCCCGGAATTGTCGGACTCGGTCCCAGACTGGTCGATGGACTCGGACTCAGACTCGGACTGCGACTCGTCGGACTGGTCGTCGGACTCGTCGTCATCATCGTAGTCGTTGTCAAAGTCCGCCATTGCGTCAAACGACGGCCAGCAAAGAGGGCCCTCGTAGGACAGGGACAGCTCCTCTATGTGGGGGAGAAGATGCAAAGCGCGCTTGAAGCGCAGCGAACGAAAGAAAGTTCCGTACGAACTCTCCGGATATACATTAGCATGGCCAAAACAGAGCTTCAGTACTCACGGAATGGGGTGTAAGGATCCTGAGGCGTATCAGGAATGGTGCCTGCTCTAAAGCCACCAACAACGATGGAATGAGTTCCATTGGGTCCTCGCTCACGTAACGGAATGTGAGATCCGTGAGCGAGTGTTCTCCGCCTGCAAACCAAGATTTCAAGCGAGAAGCCGTGTCGGCATCTGCGGCGGCAGATTCTAGCCACAAGTCAAGCACCTGGATATCCTTGGTGGAGTACATGATGCGGTTGTCGAATTGCATCAAACGCGGCAGCCATTTCATGTATTCGGAATTTCGAAACGGCTGTATGAAGATTAGGAAAATAGCGTACTTGTGATCACTGAGGACTTGCATATAGGGCGCCTCGCCGGAGGATTGCCAAGACGGGTGTAGATGCCTCCGGATCTCCAGCCGATGGGTCCTTAAAACGCGTCCCGCCGGCTCCGTTTTGCGCGAATCGGGCATCGGACATGACATGGAGGGCCTGCAGGCGAATCCGCTCAGACAGCTCGACCACTTGATCGAGGCGGATATGAAATGTAGCAAGCGCGAGGGCGGCCATGGCGGCGGGAAGCTGAAAAGTAGGGTGACATCTTTATCACACGTCACGGACCTCCCCCTGGATAGGTTTAGGTAAGCCCGTTCTCGTTCGGCATCGTTCGGAACAGCTGACCTTCTCCGCTGACGTTCGACCTCCCTGGCAATGTGGGCCACGCTCTTCTTCTTGACTGGCGCTTGCAATCCTTGTTGGGCGGGATCCGGAGATCAGCGGCGCGTAAGGCGGTTCCCGTGACAGCCGGCCGCGGCAATCATTGATTCATTCGTTGAACTCGGCAGACCTTGTTAGCATTCGTTTGCATTCGTTCGAACTCGTTCACATTCGTTCGAGCCCGTTCGCGTTCGTTCGAGCCCGTTCGCATTCGTTCGAACTCGGGTTGACGCCTTTGCAAAATATATGCGGGAGTATGATACGACTCCGAACGAGCTTTTCTGCTCTTGCATGACAATTTTGATTTGGTGAGAAAGACATCTTCTATTTAGATAACATCATAGGCAAGAACATGCGGGCCAGTGGGATAGTTTTCAGGCCCGCTATAGTGGTCCCGCAGAGGAAATGGAGCTCTCTGCCTCCCTTCATCTCCCTCATCCCAAATATAGGGCTGGTCAGAAGATCGAATGAATGTTAAACCTCGCCCGTGAGTGTGCCACGCCCGTTCGTTATCAGGTGCACCTCCCAGCTCATCCCAACAATGGTCGAGATGGAGGAACCGTAAAGAGGGTGGAGCAACCCACGCGCAATACGCGCGTTCCATCTCTATGTAGGAGGCCTCCGAACGGGGATATTTGAGTTCGCCATTGTACGAATAGACGGACTGGGCGTCATCAGAGTCGGAGTCGGACATGAACCCGAATGGTGAGACGGGGGCGGCCGGATTCTGTGAAAGGGCCCACTTTATCGCTTCGCGCTCAACAGCATCTACCTCTTGCCGAAGCTCTGCCTGGATAATCCCCCTCCTATCAACCAGTTCCTCTTCATCGTCCTGCTTGTTCGTAAAATCAGCCATTCCCTCGAAGGATGGCCAGCAGACAGGGCCGTCGTATGCCACTGAGAGCTCGACAATGGGAGGGAGAAGACGCAACGCCCTCTTGAAGCGCAGTGAACGGAAGAAAAATCCTTGAGCATTCTGTCAATATATGTCAGCATGCCCACATGCGTGTATGTGGTTGAGCACATACCCCCGAACCGTCCGTATGGATCCTAAAGTGAACCAGGGAACGCGCGTTGCCTAAAGCCCCGCACAGATCCTCGATCACATCTAGCGTCTCCATTTCGACCCAACGGAATGAGAGATCGGTGAGGGAGTGCAGTCCGGCATTCTCGAACCAAGAACGCAAGCGCCACTCGGCGTCAGAATCTTCAGCGGCGGCCTCAACCCAGATATCCAGCACCTCGATGTCGTCCGTGGAATACATCAGCCGCCCGATGTAGGGGCGCAAGGTGGACATCGCCTTCGTGTAGGCGTTCTCTACAAAAGGCTGCATCCAGATGAGCAAGAGCGGCGTATTTATCGAAGGGCTACTCACCAAGAGTGCTCCTGGTCGGAGTATAACCAAGACGTTCGTGCTAGGCTGCGCCTCCGGCGCCAAAGGGTCTGTGAACCGGGTGCCGCCGTCTCCATCTTGAGCGAAGCGGGTATCGGCCATCTGAGAGAGCGCATCCAGGCGGATGCGCTCAGAGAGATCCAAGACGTCGTCGAGGCCGTCCCGAAATGCAGCAATCGCGAGATCGGCCATGGCGGCAAAAAGCAAAGACGCGGTGTCACTTTTTATCACCCGTCACACCCTGGCGGTGCCGCCGTCCGGAGCGCACCGGCCATCCTACTGCACCAACCTATCGTTCGGCTTCAAATATCCACAATGAGCAATCCCCACGTCAATTGACAAGGGGCGCGTCGCGTTGCATAGGGCGATGCCGAACTTCCAGGGTGGTGCGGGAAGTGACAGCGGTGGCGGTGGCGGTGGCGGGAGGGACGAGAATATGCGAGGGATGTGTCGGGAGTCGTCCAGGGATACACCGTGCGAGCCAGCCTATCGAAATACAACAGGAATATCACTCACCAAAAGTCGGTCACAGCCGGCGGCGGCAATCATTCGTTGAACTCGGCAGACCTTGTTCGCATTCGTTCGAACTCGTTCACATTCGTTCGAGCCCGTTCGCATTCGTTCGAACTCGTTCGCATTCGTTCGCATTCGTTCGCATTCGTTCGAACTCGCTCGCATTCGTTCGAACTCGTTCGCCTTCGTTCGCGCTCGTTCGCATTCGTTTGAAGTCGTTCGCGACCGTCAGACCTCGTTCGCATTCGTTCGAGCTTGTTCGCCCGTGTCTGTCCACGCTCGTCCGCAGTGTTCCAGCATCCCTCCTTTGCTCTCCCCACTAGCCGGGGACTTGATTCATGCTCGTGGTCGTTCGTCCGAGGTTTTCGTTGGCGCCCGTACGTTTTCGTTCGGCACCGTTCGGCACTGTTCGGCACTTACCGGCACCCCTTGTTCATGAGCCTCGTTTGGGTATTTTTAAGCACGTTTCTGCCTCATTTTCTTATCTCTTACCACCATAATGCCGGCTGACACAGATCCTGCTGCGCCAGCTCCCGTAGATGCACCCGGCATCACTGGTAGGTACGCACCGGTTCTGCATCAGGTAACACCTTCCTGACCTACGCCTGTCAGCTGGTGGCGACCAGCAGGTTGTCTCTACTTCCTCTATGGTGGCAGTCACTCGTCCGAAGGGTAAGCCAGTCTTTAAATGGCTCGCATATATTATCTTGATCACTTCCCAGATAAGAAGAGGGCACCTCTGACTCGGGCTGAAAGAAAAGCCCTGCGAGAGCAAAAATGGAGATACGTACTACGGCAGGCCGCCAAAAAAGGCAAGGCCAGCAGTGAAAAAAGTCTCGATGAATTGGTAGTCCTGCCCAAAGATACGTAGCCTTGCGCAGGGTTAGGGGTGGAATGGACATGCCCCCAGGTCGCAGTCGGACGAGTACGACCGAGATCCAAGCTTACTTATTATTGATCTGTGTGACGCGCCTTACAGCCTTTCACAGTTGGAGAACTCATCGGAGCATCAACAATATATATTTATCGAGTAGCAAATTTTGACACAAGCCGCGAGTTGGAAATGTTCTCTCCATCCTTATCAGCCCTCCCATCCCAATTACTAGGGTATCCTTTCATGATTCAGGTGGCTCTTGTAACTGCACCAGCCCTGCTAGATGGGTCATGCGTGGCAACAGGCAAGGTAACAGTAGTTCACTCACGGCAAAATCAGTGAGCCACCTCCCTCCGTGCGCACGTTATAGCAGACACCGTTGTCCTAAAGAGACTGTTCCAGAACTGTCGGGTATGAGTAAAGTAGAACACACCAGACGTCCAATAGAAATTATTGTGCCATGGACTATATTGCCTTTTGGTGTAAAGTAAAAGACCCTGTCTCCGACCTAAGGTCATCAATATCAGGTTTTGACAGAAGAGAGCGCTGGACTGTGGAACACGGACATTGATTGGTTGTTGATTCATTATCAGGATGAGCGGGGGCGTTATTGTGAGTATGGTCTCGACTCGGGTGCTGCAGGTCGGGGTTTCAACACCGACAACATGCAGGCTTTTAAGATCCCTACTTCCTCTCTCTATCGAAGCGAGTAGGAGGCATAAGTTTAGGGGTCTCTCCGTGTTCTACGTCCTCCGAGGATTTCTTGAGCATGCGTTTGAAAAAAGGTTGTAGGATTTGGGGTGCATGACACCATCCGGAAGTCGAAGCGTCTGAACTCGATGGAGTTGTTCTGTGAATTCAGTAACTACGGCAAACTCCTGACAAGCGGCGATAGGGTTACTCGCACCGTAAATCACGGTAAGTGACTGAAACCCTCCAGCAGACGGTACGTACGTACAGCATGCGGGCAATTAGCAGTTCTCTTGATTACGAACCAGCTCGACTCCCCACTTGGGCTTACGCGGACGGACAAGGTTTTCGCTGTCCCATCCGGGCATTGCATCAATGTCGGCCAATTCACAAGCACAAAGCCACATCTCCACTCCTCCTCCATTTGATACATGCGCGTGACCCACGGGCAAACGTGGGTAGCTGCTGCTCGTAACCTGTCCCAACCTTTCCCGGCGTCACGCGTGCCCTGTAGACATTAGAAGTTCATTGAAAACCTTCAACATGCACCTTGCAGAAGAGACATCAACACCGAAAACGACAGCGGAACGCATACAATTGTCACAAAAAAAAAAAGCTACTGAACGTCGTTGTACAACCCGTTGAACTTCTTCCTCTGTTACACGCGCGCGACCGGGTAGGCACTGCGTGTAATTTGTTCCCGAACTTCCGCACCCGCTACTCCGCCGTCACGTCCGCACTGCCGGTCCAAGCGCAAGTTTAGAAAAAACCTATAAGAGAAAGTGGTGGACGTACTCGGTGCGGGTGCAGGCACTCCGCATCACTGTCACCACGCCACCCCCGAGATGTCGGAGGGTGAACGCCTCCTGCGGCGCTGGGTTAGCATCACGTCCCAGTAAAAGAGGCCCTACGTACGCCCAGGCGGGTCTCTCTCGTTTTCACGAATGCGCCGACCACGTACGGCGGGCCCCCCTTGCGGCCTTTCCCGTACATGTAGTTTCCCTACAGAAACTCAATATAAACCAGGTCAAAACACAGCGTGGAGAGGAACTTACAACCAAGTTGACCGGTACCAAGGGTGGCGTTGCGACTTCTGGTACTGCGATTTTGAACAGGTCAAGCGGGCTCGACATGATGATATGCGGCGGAGCGAGGTCGCCTTCATCGTGTATTTTTTGGTGAGAACCTTTTAT
This sequence comes from Strobilurus stephanocystis, assembly GCA_019915075.1. NCBI lineage: Eukaryota > Fungi > Basidiomycota > Agaricomycetes > Agaricales > Physalacriaceae > Strobilurus > Strobilurus stephanocystis. The sequence goes on from JAHLMI010000010.1 coordinate 1,737,318, forward strand.
ACGTAGATCCTCGCTTTCTCATGCCATGAACATGTGACACACAGTCTTGCCAAACAGTGCCACTTAACCTCTAACCATCATGTTCGATTTGTTGCACATCTTTATTCAAAGGTTTCTTGGCCTGATTTTTTTGTGGAGAGGACATTTCCAAGTGCGCAGCCATCACATCAAGCAACTTTCTACTGACACATAACCCTAGTGGCCTCGTACCCTGGATGAGTGGGAATCCGGTCACCTCTACGACCAAATTTTGTGGCGTCGACTGACCCACGAGCTCCGTCAACATGGGTATGTATCTTGGGAATACAGTCACCTGGTGCAACTCAAACGCCCTGCTGGTGCCGTGGACAATGGATACATGCGCCTTGGTAGCATGTACTCAACGACCTATGCGGAGCAATTCGATCTGGCGGTTTGGCAGTACCCGGTATGAAACCTCTCTCTCCTCTTGTTCAAATATTCATAGTCTTTAAGAGTTTGCTTTTCCAAGCTGTCCGCTCCGTCAGCGGCCATGATTTTGTCTGCAAAGTTCTAGTCGTAGGGGACGATGGCCACACAGGTCTATTCGCGCTCCGCCAAGCTCTCACTGGGTTGTCTGTATTCCAACAAGAAAACCACATTCTCCCCCTCGTGAAAGAAATTTCCTTCAAACACATCATTATTGGTGTGTTTCCTATGGCAAGTGGCGTTACCATCGCGGATGCTCTTCGCGACCCGTTCTCCGGAACCTCGTCAACCTCTATTGGTGACTTACTCCACATGCTCATTCAAGGTCTCGAGGTAAATCAGCATCATACTCATACTCAACACAGGCTGAAACATACATAGGCCCTTGCGTTTTTGCATGACAAGCGAGTCGGTCATCGTGTTCGCCCTATTACTGCTTCACAGGTCATTCTTTACTCATCCTTCCCTGCAGGATGCTTTCTTGGACAACTTCATGGTCGAGTGGATCCCAAAGTCGTTATCCGACATCAGACCCCCTCCCGCCGCACATCCCAGAGTATGGCTCTTTGATTTTGAGACTGCCATTGCATTCCCCCCTACCACTTCTATCGAAGAATGCATGTGCGTGGGCGGACCCTGGAATACCCTTACAGGTTATAGGCGCCGCGTCCCTCCTCCACTCCTGGAGGGTACCCCGTACAACGTCACTCACCTGGACCTTTTCCAATTCAACTTGCGCCTACCCGACATTCAGGTGTGTGTTTGACCCTATTTCTTGTGCTCATGTCCGCTAACAGCAATATCTTACAGTGCTCTCATCAGAAAGTGCAAGACCTGCTAGCGTCCCTCGTGCAACAGGGTAGTGCCGCACAGGCACTTTCCATGGTCCGGCATGTTCTGGATGACATTTCGCCTAATGAGTTGAAGATCCCCTTCCACCTACTGTCTTCGAATACAACTGTAGAATAGTCGCAATAAAGCAAATATACCGATTCAAGTACTAAGTTGATGCGGGCAGCATGTTCTCTGATTGTCCGCCTTCTCCCGATCCATCTAGCTTGCCCTCGTTTACATTTGTCGGTCCACATGCGCCACGGTCAATTTAAAAAATAACATTCCGCACGCATCTACCTCGCCGAAAACTTGACCTGAGCCTAAGTGATACTCCCGCTCACCCTCGTTCGCACTCGTTGGGGCCCGTTCGCACTCGTTGAATCTCGTTCGCATTCGTTGGGGCCCGTTCGCATTCGTTGAATCTCGTTCGCATTCGTTGAATCTCGTTCGCATTCGTTGAATCTCGTTCGCATTCGTTGAATCTCGTTCGCATTCGTTGGCGCTCGTCAGCAAGCACGTCATCGGATGACGCACTTGTTAGAGCCGCCGCCCTCTGCCTCCGACGACGTCTGGTTCACCTGCCATCACCCTACGACCATCCCGCTGCCCAAGCCGACGGTATCCTCGCGCATTGGATGAAGCTGGAACCCTCTGCCGATGGCACAAGACGACTGCATGACGGAGCTCGCCCAACCCCAACTACGACGAAGGCGAGTACGGGACGATGAACTATCCACGAGCAATGGAAGGGAAGTGTATTATATGTGCAGCTATATTACATTTACAAAGTAGCCGTCCGAGAGACAATTCAAGATAATTATGTCCAATAAGCCCGAACAAACCCGAACGAGGCCGAACGAAACCGAACGAGGCCCAACGCGAACGTCCTACTTGTCCCGCGAATCCATCCAACAGCCAGCTTCGAGAGCGACGATCAGGCCGTTAACAATCGTGTCGGAGAGATCTGGCTCATCACTCCAAAGCCCAGCATCTCCCGGTTGAACCTCGTTCAACGTGAAGCCTAGCTTCCCGTCCGTCAACCGTACAAGGGCAATGTCCATGCGAGTGAAAAAACGGTAAGTTTGATGCAGGGGACCAGTAACCGTTGCCTCGATGTTGACGAGACGTTCATAGACCTTGGCGGCGAATTCTCGTATGCCACTCTCCGCGGCGTCAGAGTCCTCGGTCAAGCCGTTGAGCCACCGAGCGGTACGATCTCGGACTTGGTCCAGGTGGGGGAGATAGTCTTTAGGCAACCTAGTACCTCTCTCAGTCGTCTTGAACCATACGAAACTTGAAAGACTCACTTTATGTTCTCGATAGGAGCCGTACGGACAGCCGAGACACGCTGTACCTCCCACCTCGGTGCCTCCAAAACACCAGGAATGGTGTGCAACATATCCAGGATCCGCCCATTGGAAAAAAACACCCTGACCTCACCAAGACTGATGATCGCGTCGTTGTATGGAATGGCGAAGAAGCGTGGTGTGAATGGATCACCGGGATGCTTGGTCAATCGATCCCACTCGGCGCAGAATCGTTTGATGGGACTCCCCTCCGCCTTGCGCGCCGCCTTCCCAGACTTGTTGAGGGAGCTGTTAGGCATGAAAATGCCTGCGTACTCGGTGCTCCAATCGGCCTTGATGACGTGAGAGCCATTCTTCAGCATCTCAATACCACTCTTCTTTGTGTTGACGTAGATCGGCGGCTCTGCCACTCCCCCAGCCTTGAGCATCGGGTCCCCGTATAGCAGCGTGTTGATAGATTTGCGTGCCGCAAAAGTCATAGTGGTAGGATGAGGCCAAACAAACTTGCCTCGCTTCGTCCAATCCTGAACAGCTTTGAGCACTCTAAGGGAATTCGGCCCGGCCCATGGCGAAGTTTCGTCACCACCCTCCGAGCGCATGGATGGCCCGAAGAATACGCCGCTACCAAGGATAATAGCGTCGGCGGGCTCGACCAATTGCCACGTCTCGTCGGTGGCGTTGCGGCCTGCGAGGGCGTACAGGAGAGGACCTACAGGCATGTAGATGATATCAACCCCCTTGAGGTATAAACGTCGTGAGATCTCAACCTTTGCAGAGAGTCAAACTGTGTGTTAAAATCCATACGGGCTGTACACTTACCCATTCGTTCAAATAATACCCCACCGTCGTGTTGCCGTAAAGATCGGCATATCTCTCTTCCAGCGGTTGGGTAAGGTAGACGACATGGCCCATGAATGGCAATGAGCGAACGTAGCAATCCCAAGCCAGTGCAAGAGGGTCAGAGAGATCGGCCAGGATGTGGGTGAAGTAAGGTAGAGGAGTTTGATCAGCTTCCTTCCTGGCCCTAACCTCGTGATTCCAGAAGTTATCGCTTTCCTGCGATATCCATAAGCCCCACACGAGGGTCTTTGGCAAAGCAGCGTTGGGATGAGGTGGGAAGGGCGCGGTCCGCTTCGCAGAATCAATAAAGCGGACAGGCAGAACAGGGTGAGGAGCATCCGGCTGGACGCTGAGGCGACGCATGCGTTCCCCCACGGACGGAGAACGGCTCACGCGAGCAGCATCCGGCTGGACGCTGAGGCGACGCATGCGTTCACCCACGGACGGAGAACCGCTCACATGTGAGCGACGAGCAGCGGGCTGGACGGAAGGCGAGTTCGGCTGACATAAAGTTGTCTCGCGTTGGGGTTCCATGGAAGGAGCGCGACGAGAGCCATGAGGAAGTGGTGGTACAGAGGAAGAGGGAGGGTCGGGCACAGCAGCAACGGGCGCTGGGGGCAAAGGGGCTGAAGCAAGCGAGGGCTGGACGCTGGCAGCAACGACGGTCAAAGCGGGAGCTTGCAGATAGGGATCTACCCCGTGTTGCGCGTTGAAGACATCAAATGGCGGTGGGTGAGGTTCGCCAGGTCCTACAACTCGGGGAAAGAATGGCCTCTCGTTGCCGAGATCGACGTCCCAGTCGCGGCCGTGGTGGACACAAAAGTGTCCGTCGCTGAAGACGGATTGCGGGTGGCTGGGGAGAGTTTGGACTGAAGCGACCCAATTTGTCCAGAGAGGGTCAGTCCTGAGCTTCTCGAGATAATCGCGACGCTCTTTGTTTGGGCGGCTGGTTTCCAATGAGAGAAGCTCGAATATTTCGCGAAAGAAACGTTTCATGTCGTTGGATGAAACAGAAACGAGAGACTTCGACTCGGCTTTATCGAACATGGGGCAGTTGGCGCTACACCAAGTATGTACGCCCGGCTTGATATGCGCGCGGAAGGCGCCACGGACGTCGATGTACGCCGGCAGCACCGCCTCGGGTGGGTGCGCGCAAATGTGGCCGCACCGGGCCAGAGCTTTACTTCCGGTCATAGGCACGGGCATCTAAGAGTCGTTCGTAACGTGCCCACAAAACAAAAAAGAGCATACAGCTTACTTTGACGCGTAGGGAGAGGCAGAACCACCAAGAACGCGTGGATATCACGTATATATGAGCGTGCGAACAAAACACACGTTCAGAAGACCCACGAGCAGCGTAGAACGCGCGATGGTCGTGGTCACCGGGGCAGAGTACAGAATGACTCATCCGTGACGAAAGCGAACAAACCCGAACGAACCCGAACGAACCCGAACGATCCGGATCGATACGGAACGATTACCAACCAGATGTCGTCATTCGTGACGAAAGCGAACGAACCCGAACGAAGCCGAACGACCCTTAACGTAGGGACTGTTGTCAATACCACCATCAACGTAAGTCCTTGTGGGACCTTGTAGGACTCCGTGTACGACGTTGTTTGCAGGTCGTTGATATGTCTGGAGGTACGAATTCACGCGGAGAGACGTCGACAGCGCCCAAGCAGCGCGCAACAACACACCGCGGGCTCGGCTACTTTTCCGACGTGTCAGGTGAGCATTTCTTGCAGAAGTATTGGCGACCAACTTTTGAATTGCACCCTGTTTTTGACAGGCGTCAAACAGTGGGACCCAGCACGACCCGATATTGCTGCGGCTCGGCGCATAGTCGAGGACCCCGCGGCCATGGCGCAATATATGCGCGAGTACAACCGATGTCCCTCCCCACCGGCACTCCCCCTCTACACGTACCAACCTGAAGACCTTGAGCGGTGGGATGCAGAACCGCTTCCTCCCGGGCTTGTGTTCAGCGAGAACGCCGTCGCGATAACGCAGTCCATCATCACGCCCGACCTGGGGAACGAGCTAATCCGCGACTTCCACGAAACGGGTGTGCACGTCAACGCGCCTGAATCTCTCTTGTCATACCTGGACAACCAATTTCGCGATACGGGAAGCTGGGAGTTTATGCTGGACCCACGTGCGTGTGCATTTCTATCTGCTTCATACTGCTGAGTGACTTTTTCAGACCGGCACCGGTCGTCCTGGTCGTTCGATCCCGCGCAGTATCACCACAAAGACGTGGGGAAGGATGGAATGGATCTGGGTCAGCCCATACATGGGGAAGAACAGGAGGAGGATGACAGGATGGAGGTGGACCAGAGCAGGGCAGTAAAGGGCAAGCGTAAGCGTAAGCGTAAGCCGCAGCAGGAGCACGAGATGATGGAGGTGGATGAGTGGGAGAGGCAGACCGGGGAATCCGACTCTGAGTTTGAGCAAGAAAAGCCTCCACACAGGCGAACTCGAAGGCGACGTTAGTGGCTTAGTTATTATTAGTTTGTCCTCGTGTGCAGCTATGTCCATGACTCTCGATTTAAACCATATTTCCTTAATTTATGGTAATACTTTATTATCAGTACAGACGCTAACAAGCGAAGGTGAGCTATTGAGACTCAACGAGCCCGAGCGATACCGAACGAGCCCGAACGAGTCTTAACGAGTGCGAACGACATGCACAGGGGTCGCTTTCGATTGTCCCCACCTACCTCGCATACCTTTCTTTGCTTCATTTAGGATAGCAACTCATTGATAGTACACAGAACAGCCATAGATTTCATGTACATAGACACCAGGCAAAAATATTTGAAGACAATAATGTCGACGGCGAGTTTGGCCGCGTCATCTCCTCTTCCCTTTCATCTTCAGATTCCCTATGCCCTGTTCAAGATTGAGCCTAAGAGGGGGGAGTGAAACAGAGACTTACCAATACGTTTCCGAACATCCTATGCGCCTACATCCATGCCGACGTCTTCTTGCTCTTCACATGTCATGCCAAATTCTGTGTCGTTGTCATGCCTATCCATCGCCACCTCTCCTGTTTCCTTGTGGTGGTATCGGGCCGGATTGAAGGACCAGGCCTCCCGGTAAGTTTCTAAAGCAACATTGAATGCAGTCACAGGGACGAAGAAGCGCACCTACGTGGGTCCAGCATAAACTCCCAACCACCTGTCTCTCTGACTTTGTTGTTAAGAAAATGAAGTAGTTCAGGGGGTGCATTGACGTGTTCGCCTGCGGGGTGGAAGTCTTCGACAAGGCGCATTCCTATATCCTGCGTGATCAATGTGTCTGTGATGGCGAGGGCGTTCTCGGTGAAGACCAGGCCGGCCGGAAGTGTTTCCGTGTCCCAGCGTTCAAGGTTGGATGATTGAAAGCGGTATGGGGGGAGGGGTGTAGGGTTGGGAAATCTGTCGTACTCGCTGATGTATTGGTGCAACAATGTTGCGTCGTCGGTGATGCGCTTGGCCTCCTGGAGTTCAGGTCGGGCTTCGTCCCACTTTTTGATGCCTGTAGGGTGGCCGCTGGGTCATTTTCAAAAGTGCGCAGTATAAAAAGGACGCACCAGATGCGTCAGCAAAGTCTCCGATAGGGTCTTCAGGCGTCAACCCTACTGTCCTACGTCCCTTGCGATGTGTGCCGAGTCGTGGCATCTCACGGCCTGAGGCGAGTTGTGTCATCGTACGCATTGTTGGAGCAAGGCGCGTAGCGTCGTTAGGGCTCCCTGAAGCAACCGCCGCGGGGATGGGAAGCCGCGGGTACGTCATACGACTCTTGCGCTCGCTTTTGCGTTGTCCATCCATTATGTAGCTGTAAGGCAGGTGGGTGCGCACCCAGAATCTTATCCGATCCAAAAGTCACTTACGATGATGGTGGAAGCGATCGAGAACACGCACTCAGGTCTGGTCAGCAGCGCTCGGGACTTGGGATCCGGCCAGCCGGGCCGATCACCGTTATGTCATCATTTTTCTTACGTGCAATCGAAGAATCAGTTAGGCGCCTGGGTTCTTAGACCGCATCCACCATCACCGCCAGCTTGATCTCTGCCCGCCTCCTTGAATAAGGTGAGTTTTCTATTGCGTAGGCGCATGTCGAACAGCTCTTACCCTTTGTTGCAGATGACTAAACCCCACTCAACTGATTCTCTGGCTCCTTCCCCCTACGTTCCGCCGGCACCCCATTCCGACGGCTCTAGAGACTCGAGTCGCCCTGACGTCACCAAGCCAATCCTTCCTGTCCGCTTCATTGACTCGGCGAAACGGACGGCCTTCTTCCCTCGCCATCCACGCGCGGCCCTGCCTAAGAAGGTGCTTTGGGGTGTCCACAGTCTCAAAAGCGATAGAAATCTTTGGAACAAGGGCGCTTACGAGAGGCAGACCAATGGTGGTGAGGGACGCATTGCGTACTTCACTGAGATTTACGCCGACCTCTCCGATCCTTTGGCCTTGTCTTGGGACAAGTACGTTCGCACGCTGCCGTTCATGTCGCGGGTAGTAGCATTCCTGGGGCCCGTGGAGGACGAGCAGGGGGAGGTTTTCGGCCGCACAACGGCGAAGTACGCCATGCATGAATGGGTACGTGGCCTCATTGGTTTCACTCAAAGCCTTCCCTGACTCTTTGCGAAGCTTGAAGTGTCGCGCCGTATGTGGCTAAAGGGAATTGACATTGTGTACCTCCCGTGCGGTCCACTCCTCCATTCCATTGCGGCACGGAATGAGGAGGATGACACGTGGAAACTGGCCGACCGCGCCGACGTTATCTTCCTCCTCGTTCCCTTGGTCGACTTCGGCGCTGCGATGCCTTTGCGAGGTGGTGAGGAGACTTTTCCTCTAGCAGGGCTTGACTCTGTTAGGACGCTCAAAGCTCTCGACGACATGTCGAAGCGGGGAAAATTCATCTGGCCTCACCCCACTACGGTCGGCTTCACGGCTCACAAGTCCGTCAACACATTGCTGTATGGGGAGTCTATCGCGGCCGCTGGCGGAGTGGCTGAGGCGCCGTTGCTGGTTCACAGCCTCAGGGTTGGTAACTACCTGCTGGAGAGGGGCTCTCACGTGATAAAGGGAGACTGGAGCGCTGAGCGTCAGAGCGTCGTGATGCCCAGGAGCGCTCTGAACAAATCGGGAAGGGGGGTTCGGGTAGAAGAGGAATCACGCATCTTGCATTTCGCGCAACTTTGGAAGAAGGCCGAGGAGTTGCGCGGTCATCCGTTCGCACCCCGGTTCTTTGCAGTTCCGTACAACGACGCCATGATCAGTCTCGGGGAGGTTCGGGTTTACTTCGCCAACGGGAAGATTGTGGAGATGTTACACACCATTCCCGATCCATTCGAACCCAATTGCTGGGGGGTGGAGAGGGTCTCGGCAGCACGGACGGCTCCAATCAAGAACATCAAGTGAGACATTCTAGGTTTGCTTCGTATGTCAAGTCTGATTACTTTTAGTCTACCGAAGGATTATCGTCCGGGTTTGGACCATGTACGAGACCGCTCATCTCGTTGGTTTAACGGCCTGACCGAAGACTCCGACTGCGCTGAGGCCGACATTCGGGAATTCGCAGCCCAGGTGTATGAGCGCCTCGTCAATGTTGAGGCTCAAGCTATTAGTCCAATGCACCAGACGTACCGCTTCTTCACTCGTGTCGACATTGGCCTTGTGCGCATGGGCGGCGGCGACGTTCGTTTCGTTTTGAATGAAGTTGAGGCAGGAACTTGCGGGCTTTGGAGCCAGTCGGCCAGGGTGGGCGATACGGTCATTAACGGGTTGTTGGCGAGCCTAGAGGATGGTTGTTGGATGGATCCCCGTGAAGTGTAGGCCGCTTACTCTCTTGTCATTTCTTGGACAATATCGGCAGCCCCCTCCCCCGTAGTACATTTGTTTACATTTTACTTACATTTGCACCATCATATACACCTCTTGAATCGAGTATCTTAAATCATGTTGCTCGTCCCTCAATGCAATCGAGTTGACAAGACAAGGTCAAAAGCCAAGATTAACAAGCTTCAACAGAACCCTACATCAACACCCTGTGTCGCAATTGGAATGGAAGTGCCTTCAGGCAGCAGTCAGACGAGTACGACCGAGATTCCACGAGATTCAACGAGCGCCAACGAGATTCAACGAGATTCAACGAGCGTGACCCAGATTCAACGAGCGTCAACGAGATTCAACGAGTACGACCGAGATCTAACGAGATTCAACGAGCGCCAACGAATACGACCGAGATCCAACGAGATTCAACGAGCGCCAACGAGTTCCAACGAGCGTCAACGAGATTGAACGCAGCTCCCTCCCCTGTAGTACATTTTACTCACATTTGCACTATCATCTACACTTCTTGAATGTTAGGCATTCGATTGAGGGAGTGTTTGCGCCCTCAACAAATTAATACGGCCGCGCAGGGTGTCAAGGTGTGCAATCGCCTCTGCCGCGACTTCACTCTGGTACGTAGCGGACATGCTAATGTATACAGGACATATCTAATCCCACGAAGCGCGACTTACGCCTCACGAGGATGCATCCAACAACCATCTTCGAGAGCGGTGATCAGCCCGTTGATGACAGTGTCGGCCAACTCGGGCTCATCGCTCCATATGCCGCTATCGCCCGGCTGAATCTCGTTCAATGTGAAATGAAGCGCCCCGTCTCCCAATCGTACAAGGGCGATGTCAACACGAGTGTAGAACCGGTAAGTTCGGTGCAGAGGACCAAGAGTCATAGCTTCAACATTCACAAGGCGCTCATACACCTTGGCGGCGAATTTGCGAATATCCGCCTCCGCAGCGTCAGAGTCCTCGGTGATGCCGTTCAGCCAACGCGCGCGACGATCTGCCACAGGATCCAAGCCGGGCAGGTAGTCCTTGGGTAAACTAGTAGTCATCAGTATCTTTACAACATTGAACGTAAACTGACTCACTTGATATTCTTGACAGGCGCTGTGCGGGCTGCGGAAACACGTTGTACCGTCCACTCCGGTGCATCTAGGACCCCAGGGATCGTGTGGAGCATGTCCACAATTTTCCCGTTAACGAAATAGACGCGAACCTCTCCTAGACTGATGATTGCGTCGTTGTAAGGGATGGCGAAGAAACACGGGGCGTCTTAAATCTCTGCACGGGCCCCTTCTCCGTCTTGCGCGCCCCTCTGCCAGATTTATCGAGTGAGTTTATGGGCATGAAGATGCTCGAATACTCGAAACTCCAATCTGACTTGATGACGTGGGAGCCCCGCTGTAGCATGTCAATCCCAATTTCCTTACTCTCGACAATGACAGGTCCTTCACCAATCCCTCCTGCGTTGACCATCGATTGGCCGTACAGCACCGTGTTGATCGACTTGCGAGCGCCAATTGTCATCAACTCGGGGTGCGGCCAGATAAACTTGCCCTGCTCGGTCAACCAAGAGACCGACTTCAACACTCTCGCTGCCTGGAGCCCCGCCCACGGAGAAGTTGAATCGCCTCCCGAGGCCCGTATTGTTTCGCCGAAGAAAGCCGAGGTAGTCATGACAGCGTCAGCCTTCAACACCAGAAGCCATGTTTCGTCCGTCGGATTTCGCGCCGCGATGGAGTACATCAGAGGACCCATTGGCATATAGTTGATCTCGACACCCTTGAGCCACAAACGCCGGGAGAATTCCACCTTAAACAGAGTTAGACAACTTATTAATGTCAACACGACACATACCCATTCATCCAAATAGTATTCCACAGTTCCAATCCCGTAAACTTTAGTGAGCTTGGGGTTGACAGTACCGCAAAAGTAGACAAGATATCGCATGAAGGGCACTGAGCGCACGTACTCATCCCATGACAACGCCAAAGGGTCCCTCAAATTCGCATAGATATGGGTGCAGTAGGGTAACCCTTTCTTTTCCTTGAGCATACTCTCCCAAACATCTCTGTTCCACAAGTCGTCCCTTCCTTTGGCAACCCATACACCCCACATGATTGACTTTGGCAAGGTTGCTTGAGGATGCCGGTGAAAGAAAGCTGTCCGCTTTGCCGAGTCAATGAAGTGTACAGGCAGCTTTGGCTGCTCAAGGCTAAGACACGCCATGCTCTGAGATACAGACACAGAACGTGTCTGCGCATGAGGGAGGGAAGCTGGAGATAGCGTTCTCGATGGTGGGGAGCCCGGAGTAGACTGCCGCAATGGAGAAGGAGGAAGCTGGCCTTCTGGAGCAGCCACTGGAGGAATAGGTGGCGGAGAAGGAGACAGCTCTTGCGGAGCGCCACCCTGAGAGCTAGGAGCAGGAGCAGCATTGTACAGTAGCGCGTTCTCTGCAGGCGGTGCGGATGCACCGGGGTAGGCAAACCCATCAGGAGCAGGAGCAGGAGCTTGCACAGGTGGCGGCAGTGGAAATTTGTGAAGAAGAGGCTGCTGGGGAGGAGCGTAAGGATCAAATCCGTGTTCGGCGTTGAACACGTCGAAAGGAGGAGGATGAGGTTCGCCTGGTCCCACGACCCTAGGAAAGAACGGCCTCTCGTTGGCAAGGTCTTCATCCCAGTCCTTTCCATGATGCACACAAAAATGTCCGTCACTAAAGACGGATCGCGGATGATGTGGGAGCGTGTTTACGGCGTTCACCCAGGGAGCCCAAGTGGGGTCATCTTTGAGGAGTTCCAAGAAAAGAACACGGCCCTTGTTGGGCGCACGGTTCCCAGTCGCGCTCAGAACTTCGACAATCTCGCGGAAGAACCGCTTGATGTCCACCACGGCTACATTGACAAGCATACTTGTCTCAAGATGGCTGAACATTGGGCATCTCTTCGTACACCAGGCGTGGACCCCGGGCTTGATATGAGCACGAAATGCGGCGCGAACGTCCATATACACCGGAAGTACGGCCTCAGGGGGATGCGCGCAAGTATGGCCGCATTGCGCTAATGCCTTTAAGCCAGTCATGGGAATCGCCATTCGGTACGCTACATATCTCGTGTAAACCTCGTGTCTGACATTCTAATGGAAACACAAACTTACTTTGGGGCAGTGTATCCTCGTCGGGCAAGTCAGCAGGCGCAGATAATGGCAAGAGGAAGAAAGCTGTTATCTGATCAGCAGACAACAAGACCTGCTGTCCGCATGGATGCCGAGCGGTGCCGGACGAGGCCGAGCGAGACCGGACATGATCACGTCATCTCCGACGAAGGCGCGTGGGCCCGAGCGGCATTCGGATTTTGCCTTCCATCCTTACACCCACTATCACGGCATGTCACTGTTGGAGCTTATGGGACCCCATGTACTCAACTTCATAGCAGATATTTGATGCCCACGCGTGGGCATAAGACAGGGCGCTCAGTCCATACTGTCCCGGGGAGCATAACTCATGTCGGGATTGGGTGTTTTTCGGACGCGTCCGGTACGTCCTTGTGTTACGTTACAGACATTTTTTTTTCATTGCTCGCGTTAGGCCTCAGGAAATGGCAACCCGCTCGAGAAGATGTCGCTAGGGCCAAGCGCATCACGGATGACCCCGAGGCCTTCGCAAAATATATGCTCGATTATAATACGAATCCGGACCCACCGCCACTGCCCAATTACTACTACAATCCGGCAGACCTAGAACACTGGGATACCTACCCCCTTCCGCGCGGCCTGGTCTTCACAGAGAATGCCCTTGCCATCACCCGTTCCATCATCACCCCCGCCGTTGGCCAGCAACTCGTCAACAACTTCCACAACACCGGGGAGCATGTGAACGCGCCAGCCGAACTCTTGTCTTATCTCGACACTCAGTTTGCCGTCACCGGCAGCTGGGACTTTATGCATGACCCTTGTACGCTTCTTCCAATGTGACCAGCGTGCAACTGAAAAGTAGTATCAGATAAGTATAGAGAACTCTGGACTTTTGACCCGGCGAAATTCTTCCACAAGGATCCGGCTCCAGACTTAATGGATGTAGACACTGACGAGCAGGAAATTCCACACGTGTTAGATGAGGAAGAAAAGGGTGCAATCCCTGACAAGAACCACCCTCCAAGCAAACGCAAGAGTAAGTCGTCTTGCCCGGTGCATTACATTTTCTAACATCTTCACAGGACGGACGGATTCCGTCAGTCAGGAAGAATATCGACCCTTAGTCCGTGTGCGGCCACGCCGTTAGTTACCTTCCTCTACTGTATACGATACTTCTTCCAGATCATATTTTTGTTCCACTTATACTTCATGTGCTGACAAGTGTTTTCATATAGATATTTCCATGACACCAGAACAGGACGTGGAGACCCAACCACTCTCACCACTTGATCTTGGGGCCCGCACCCCCTCTCCTGGTCCTATCGTCACCCTTCAAGATGCCATACCCCATCTCACCACCCCACACGGTCCTCTGTTGGACCTATCCAAGCTTCGCGGCTCTCAGACTCAGCGCTCAATCTCCCGCTCCTACCCACCCTCCTCGAGGACAGCGTCCTTCTCTAGCTTGTCCACCTTCGCCGAGGAGCCCGAGACAAGCCCGTGGCTGGATAACTCCCTTGACGACACCAATTCGAACTCCCCCGAGCCCAAAGCAGCAGTGAAAGAGAATGCAGCATTTACAGATCAAGAGACGGACGTCACTCCTTCTCGGACGGAGCACACGGGGGATACACCGGGGTTCAACTTTGCCACGTATGTCAAGTCCCTCCCCACCCAGAGGACCGGGACTGCCAGCGGGAGAGCATCCTCTTCGCAAGGCTCACCTCACCAGCATTCATCTCGTTCCAGAACTACGAAGCCCAGCACAGGCACTTTACGCTCGCAGCCAAAACCACAAAAGCGAAAGGACACTTTGGGCTCTCAGCCGTCATCTCGTCATCACAGCAACCGCCCCCGCGGGTTACGTCGTTCACCTTCACCGACTTCAACCCTCGACAAGTCCGTAGATTGGGTGACTGAGCTTTTTTCCCAGAGCTCACTTACCCTTCTAGTATCAGATCAGGTATCACATCATCAGGTAGAGGACGAGCACAAGTATGAGTGGCTCCAGCTTGCCTATGCTTGTATCCCGGCCATCCCAGACAAACCTACCCGAGAAAGCCGCGACTTGGTATATACAGTAAGTTATTCATTTTACAGTTTATAAGAAAAATATTAAACTGTGGTCAAGTTAATACCGTACAAAAGAATGCAGGAAACACTCAGGATCATGTTTTACATGATAGGGACCACCAAGACTCAAGATAGACCCTTCGATCCTGTCATCGATCCCCTCTTCCAACATTTGCACTATTTCAAGCCTACATAATTATGATTCCTTAGCTATCATTGTATACTTCACTTTAATTATTATATACAAGTGGAACGTCATGCTCATCTTACAGCCCCATACGAACACTCCGCTTCATTATGCCAAACGAGCAAACTCACGTCAATTGACACAGGCGAAATGAAAACGTCGGGCGGACCTCGAACTCGTTCGGGATCGTTCGGACTCGTTCGGATCGTTCGGGTTCGTTCGAACTGTAGGGTTAGGGTGCACAGGACTTGAAGGCGGCAACTTCAAGTAATCTCGGCACAACAACGTGCCAGCCACGTGATCTCGCTCGCCGGCTATTAAACCCCGCAATCGTTTTTTTGCCTCTTGTCTCCTTACCGCCATGTAAACATGACGGTCCTTGCGTCGACCCCAGTGCGACGGCGCTGCGGGTCGGGTTCCGCATTGTACCGCCCTCCGGCTCTGTGTGGGAACGGGCGACGCGGGGTGCACACCGCGTCGTCCCTGGAACATACATCCTCGGGCGGGGCTCTAGGAGTCTAGGGACCGCTGTCCTGCTTTGACGACTACCTAGTTGCATGCCGTTTTGTGAGCTCGGCGGGACGGATTCCACCTTTTTTGGGGGGCGGGGGCATTTCAGAGCGTTGGCGCAATATCCCGAAGTTGCGTTTTTTTTTCTTTTTTTTTCTTGTATCCCTCGCTCACCGCTCTTCACTAGCGCCCACTCGCCCGACCTCGCCGGCGCCCTACTCCCTCACGCGTGCCGCCGTTCGGTGGCTACTCCTTTTTTTTGCCGAACCGTTGATGACCGGCCTTTTCAGTCCCGCCGCGTTTCCCCGCTCTCCCGACCTCTCCCGCGCCGACTTTCCTCCTCGCTAGCCATTGTCTACCTCCTTATATTGCCACCCCTGTCGTACGTTCATTTTTTCTGTCCTTGTTACTGCAGCTCATTTTTTCCACAGTTATTCATGTTGCCAAGTGCATTCACAGGTTGCTCGACGCTCGATTCGCTGTGGGACGGTGCGGGATTGGGTGCGGCGGTGGTGAGAGAAGATGGCCTGATCACCCATCATCTCTTGCTCTCGCCGCTGGGGGGGAGGTTCGCAGCGTTGCAATTCATGTACTTGAACGAAATTCATTGGATAACAAAAAAAATGGTGTGATTGAGTGAGCCCGGTCAGAATGTCACGTGATGTTGGTTGCAGCAAGCGGACACCCGGCCGTTGACAGTCATGTGACCTTCGTCCGGGACCGTTCGGAGTCGTTCGGGATCGGTTCGAACGTCATGTGACGTTGGTTCTGGTTTTATCGGGGCCATCTGCGCTTGTCTTCTCCTGCCGTCGTCATGCCCGACATTGACCCCGAAGCTCATTCCTCAAAGGTGCGTCATTTATGGGCTCCTGTTGCCTTTGTCATGAGCAGTACTGACATTTCACAGCCTCAGTACTACGACCCGCACGACCGCCACTACCTGCTAAAGCACTGCCGACCTCCTCCACCGCGTATCCACGAATACATTCAGGAGGACAACCTTGAGCAAACCACCCGGTCCTACGCGACACGCCTCATCCACAATATCGAAAACTACGCGCTCCGCGTCACCACCAACCTCACGCACGCCCAACACATTGCGCCGGTAGCCCAATACATGGCCGCCGCTCCGTCAAGGCACGCTGCGATGCTAGCCGATGCTGACGCCGCGGCTGACCAGACATTCGCGAACATGCCATCGGTCCCCTTCACGACTTTAATATATTCCTCTGACCGCGTTCTTCTCTTTCTCTATGTCGGCCTCCGCCCACTCACTATCCGACGTCACTTCACCCTCAGTGAATTCAAGTCATGTGCAGACATCACTGCAGATGCCGTGGCGCAATCAAAAACGACATATCTCAATGACGGCCTCTCTGTGAGTCTATAATCTGGACTGCATGTCTCTCTAACGCTTGACTGTTCAGCTACGGGACATATCTCGGCTTTGGGTGGCTATCCAGAGTTACGCGAGTACCACCACTCCAGAACCTATGACTGGGGAAAGCAAACGCCACCGGCAAGACTGGCAAAGCTTTTCAAGCCACGTGCATCCGGTCGACGACAGCACAGACGAGTGGCTCAGCGTGTATCATATCATGCATTGCTGGCCCATGAAGGGACATGCCAAAGCGCAAACAGTGAGTTACTTGTGGTATTCTAACTGTCTATCCTATTTATTCAATACTCAGCCTATGACACCCTCCGGAGTGAGGAGCGCCACACACCAGATGTGCCAGCAAACCTTTCTCACACGTACGATTCCTGTCACCGTCATTGCGAGCTGTATCTCCCAGCACTTTTTCCCCAAGAACCACAAGCGGGCTCTGAAGCTATTCAAGGCTGGCTGCTATCTGGGAGATGACGTTGGGCCATGGCTTGGGCGAGCCCTTGGTTACAAGGTTCCTACTACCACTCATCCAGATGAGGGAGACAGTGGGACCACCTTCATAACCGCTGTTGGATCATATTTGGAGGGATGTCTGGAAATCCACAACTTGGAGGTTCGCTTCACTTACCAGCCTGGCCACATGGCTTTCGGTGAGTTTGGCAACTTTTTCCACCGTGTTTCAGCTTGGCAGGCAGCAGAGGCAAGTGGGTGGATGGCCGACGCTATGAAACGTCACAATTTAACTCCCGGAAGAGTCTTTCTTGTCATGTTTAATAAGTCAGAAACGGATGAACGGCTGGAAGGCAAGCCGGCAGGGTGGGGACGACATACTCGGTTCGGGGCTGACGAGATTGCCCCAAAAATTATTAAATAGATTATTTGTTTGAATTCAACAATTTTGCCAAACTTTGACGTGATATAAGGCTCTGAAATTGGGGAACATGTGCCATTCCTTTCCTCTTTTTCAAAATCATGCATTCGTGGCCTTTAGATCAGGTCTGGGAGGAATTTGGGGATCACCCTACTATCGATAATTTCACCATCCACCGTGAAGGCTGGCAGCTCAAGATGCAACCCGGAATGGAGTACGTATACTACTCTCCTCTCGAAGCATGGTCGTCTGACATATCAAACTTGACTTTCAGCGTCTTCGTCTCCAACGATGCATGGAACCAGTTATCTTCGGATATTCGCGAGGGCCTCAAGACCGACCTCAGTAGACATACAGCCTGGAAGATGCACATCCTTGAATTTCGCAAGGTCCCAGGCGGCGTTATCTTCCTGGGGCTGTGGTACTATACCCTAAAGGAGGCTTACCCTGGGCTTCAGAGGTGTGCTTACTTGTACGGTACGACGTACGAATTGTCAAAACTTATATTTATGTGCAGATTAATGCTTGACAAAGAGCTCGAAGCGTTGGCAAAGGTTACTGGCCAATATGAGCTTTTCCGCGCCGAACACCCACAAGTTGTTGATGCTGCCATGATTCTTGGTTCGTATATGACTTGATATTATATTTATGGGCTAATCAAACCACCCTTGATAGATGAAGTAGCCATCTGTCTGGTTTCAGGGAGTCACTGCGGTGAAAAGTACCAACTGCAGCCAGGCAAGGATAAGCACAAGTGGCTCCCCAATGACTATTTCTGTCGAGCCACCATTACCCCAAAACGCCTAACCCACAGGAACACAAAGACGAAACCGGCAGAGCAAGAGGAATATTCCTACTTGGCGAATGATAGCGGGTTTCTGTTGGAGTACAATAAACTCAATAATTAGATAATAGTACATAATATGTTCTGATCAATATGTTCTGATCCAATGGGAAGCAAGTAAATTTTCATGTGCCTGTCGCTTACCATCATGGAGAAGGACAGATCCCCATCCCCGATGCTCATAGACGAGGAGCCAAACTCACTTGATGCCTACGATCTATCGTTTTCCGCACTTCCTTCTCTTGCCATACCTCATTTCTTAAGCGGCGACACAGCATCCCCCTCTCCCCCTCTACCGGAACCTCTGAGCCCAGCAAGTGCAGGCGATTACCTAGCATCATTCACTCTCCCACCTCTCGGCTCATTGAACCTTGACACAGCATCCCCCTCTCCCCCTCCACCGGAACCTTTGAGCCCAGCCAGTGCAGGCGAATACCTCGCATCATTCACACTTCCACCCCTCGGCTCATTGAACCTTGACACTCCAAGTCCCAGTCCAGTTGATCCCTACGAAGAATTTCCATTGCCGCCACTTAATCTAGACCTCTTGCACGGCCATAGCCCCTCTTCTTCTTCTTCTTCAGAAGACGAGGATGTTGATATGGACTATCAACCTCCTCCCATTCGCCGACCTGTCATGGCTGATGCATCTTCTGAGGAAAGACGTCCAGCAGTGCAAAGCACCACCGGAACATACGGTTGGCCAAAGTTTCAATTTTTGCCACCTGATTTATTAATGGAAATTCCAGAAGCGGAAGTGATAACCGGCTACGTTCTGGATAGCATTCTAGATAGTCTCAAGTACAACGCCCCCGCTACTTGGATTGACCAGATGTCTCTTGATACGTTCCTGACTCTGGAACGCTCTCGCCACCCCCTTGATGACCTGTGTACTCTCTATGTCCCCATGGAGTATCATCACTCTCAAAACCTTCCGGATGAAGACCAAATCCATACATATAATCAACGACTTCCCTATCCCAACGACGTTGCATCCCATCTACTTTCGACTCTTGTACACCACAGCGACCACTTCTTTGGTGTATTCCTTCATCCTGCTGAACGTGCGGTGTACATCTTTGGCCAGCATGTCAACAGATCGTATACTGACACCGAAGCTGGGAAAGAGTGGGAATCGTGGCATGGCCCACATGTCTTGACCTCTCTTTGTCTCCTTCATGACCTTCCAACATTTACACCTCGTGTCATTGTTGGTATCAATTGGGAACAGCCAGGGGGAACCGAATGTGGCGCGGAGTGTGGCGAGACACTCTTTGTCACCCAATGCAGCCCCCTTCTCTTCCGGGCTGATGGCATTCCACGTCGACCTTCTCATCGTTGTACTCATCGGTTTCGCCTCCATATGCTCCTCACACTCCATGAGACTTGCTCCGCGGCCTTGGTGAGATTCTGTTCCACAACTGTACCAGATGACCAGGCCACGGCTGCTGAGCTACGCCGCAAGTGGTTGAACCAACCCAACGCCTTGGAAAAGGTTCTCAATAACCCAAGAAACTCCATACGTCGGGCTATGGCTTTGTGCGCCCGTTGCCAGCAGGACGAGGTTCCTATGGCCGGGGTTCAAGAGTCTGTCTTGCCTGACAAGCTTACCGTGGATGCTTTCCACCCTCCTACTCTCCGCGATCTCCGGCATGCCTTTCCTGAGTTTTCTGAAGCTCGGCTGAGCCTTGCTATTCAGGCTGTTACCGATGGGGAAGAGGAGGTGAATGAAGCGGCAGAGGAGGAGGCTGCGTTGGCGGCAGCAAATCCGGAAGTCGTAGAGCTGTCTATGTCCCATCATCGTAAGACAACCTTGCGGGATGCAGCTGCCGCCGAGTATCGGAAATTTCCACATCCTATTCCCACTCCTGTTCCCCCTACCGTTTCTCTTCGTGGCCGTCGTCTTCCCTTCCACCACACCTATGATGCCTATGATGAAGGTCCATCTCTCATTGCCACCAGACTCATACCGGAGGACTTTGGATTCCTTGTGCATCCTCACATCTACACCTATCTCCGTCCAACTGGTATCGAACAGGGTTTGAACCCTAATCCCTTTCCAACGGAATGGGCAGACTTTGGGTATAGACTCTTACCCGATTTTGCTCAGAGCTTCGATATCACAAATTTCCCTTGGAATCCAGCCGATCATCTCTTTCCAGAGCTTCCCTCTAGTTTTACAGGTACTGCAGAGTACGAGGTGGAACTTGACTGTCAAACTGTCAGTCTTGCCAGCTTCAATTCCCGTTCTGAGAGAAAACCCCTCTTGCCTCTCACCGGTGTTGCTGTTGACAACCCTCGTCTCTACTTGCGAGTAGACCCGGAGCTGGATTTTGTTACACCAGACCACATTCAGCTCGACTGCGACATTGATTCTTTCATTGCTGTTGGACGGGATTTGCCATTCATTGATACGATCACTCTACACTCACTCCCTCAACAAAGACGGCGAGCACCTCTCTCCGTTAACAATCACGTGTACGTGGACGTGCTTCTGCCTCGCTCCGAATATGATATACAGGCCTCAAAGAGACCCCATCGAAAGGTACCTCATGAGGACGGGGTTAGTCGGGGAGAGTGGTGGACGAAATCATATCCATTATCCAACATTCCTCACTTTGAGCTTGGCTCCTTTCCGAAACGCGGTGGACAGCTTCTTGTGTTCTTTCCCCGCATGATTCATCGTCAGATGTACAATGCTTATCATGCGACCAACATCCCATATGACCTCAAAACACTCTTCTATGAGCGACTGTTCTACCCTGGTATACAACATGCCAAACCACGCTCCGAACATCAGTATTGGATCTACTCCAACGTCATTCTTACTCACAAGATGGGCAAGTCCAAGTCTTCCGGTCCTTTGGACATATCGCCAGAGCAGTTCAAAGCAGCAACTGATTTTATGCGGGAAAAGGCAAGTATATTACAGTTGATTTGCTGAATATCTTGAATCTGACTTCTCTGTAGATTGATTCAGATACTACCGGTTGGCTAGACCGCTTTGGAGGATTTTTCTTTGTCTATACTGTCAAGGGTGTCAAAGGTCTCACAAAATATGCCCAGGGTCCTGACCGTACCCTCAGCGAAGCTATCATCCAGGCGTATCAATCTTTCTTTCGCCACTTCCATGTTCTCGATGAGGAGAAACTGGATATCCGGAACGGGGTTGAATCCTTCTTTGATCTTGGCTTCACATTCACTGGCACTCACTCGGGTATCCCGTTACTTGGACTGTGGCGTCTTGACTTTTTGGAGGCTGCCTTTTCTGCAAGCGGGTACCACGCTGGTAGAGCTCATCACTACAACACATTTGATCGCTATGGTGGGTTACAAGCTGAAATGAAGGAGCAACACAAGCGCCAGTCCCATGTCTCCTCATCGACAGCATATGGGTTACATTATCAAATGTGGCGCACTCGGGATAACAAAGTAGCTTCCTTCACTACTTCTCAGGTGGCGGAAAACAACTCAGAGTACGAGGGATATCTTCTCCGTCTGCGGCATGGTCTGGAGGAAACACAGACTAACGGTGTTGATTATGGAGTTAGGCGAGAATTCCGAATTGGGCTAGAGGCTTTGGTAGCATTGATTCAGCTTCCGGAAAGTGATGACTTTGTAAGTTTGAATATCCAGTGAACCCAAACTCTATCTAATCTCATTTTATGTGTCTAGAATCCTATAACTCGAATCTCCTCCAGCGTACTTTGGGTACCCTCAGCCGACTACTCACTTTTTCTTCGAAATCGCCTAATGGCTATGGATGAAGTAGTCCAATCGCTTGCACATTTCAGACCTCGTCTCCAAAATCATCTGACTCTCAGTGGTTTGATGAGCTATTTGTTGCAGGCCTTGATGTCAACGCCGGTGAATGTTCCTCGATCTGTACGTGAAGCCCTCCTGGAGCTTACGTTTGGAGCCAATGTTGCACGCTTTGGAGCCTTCTTTCTCTCGGATCTTGATCTGGACAATGTCAAATCCTTAGGGCTAAGTCTAGGAGATGTTGCTGGCCTGGATGTGGACTCATTCGACACGATCCGGTATGCCAATGTCACTCTGGGATCTTTGGCTCCAAAGGTTGGCCAGAAAGGCTATCTCAATATTTACTACATGCTAAACCTATTTGTAGCTTCCATACAAAGGAGAGCCTGACCCGGACAAAGACGAAATGACATGGGCAGACATCCAGGAGGCCTTAGCAACTACTCCGGGCAGTATTGTGGCACCTTGGACTTTTCCCCCCTCTCTGGAGCTCTATACTCAGCCCCTGCAACCTGACAACGCCATACTGCGTGAGGCGTCCGATATCTTTATTCAGCTCACGCAGACGTGGTGGGCTCTTTTGGCAGACTCTGTCAAGAGAAACCCTAATAGACAGGAGAACCCCCAAACGCTAGAACAGGCCACAGCCTTCTGGAGTCTCAGTCATCTGTGGGACACTATCAATCTTGTCCAGATACTTCCACGGCAACGTGGCCGAGATGAGGGGTTTAAAGACCAGCTTCATTTGTGGTTCAGACCGGCTGACGACAAGCGCAAGCTCCAGGGCAAGTGGGCGTGGTTTCTTTCAAGTTACTTAACAAAGTATCGAACTGCTGTGACTCGTCTCAGCAAGATTCCACGGTCAGACACAGCACAGACTGCGTCAGAGGTTCATCCCGAGGTCCATCTCCTTGACAAATCTTCGGAGGGGATTCTAGCACGGATCCAATGTTTCCCAGCTGCAGACTCTCGCACACCATGCCAATCCGATGCTACGACCGGTGCTGTTCAACTATTGCTCAACCCAGCTGCTCTCATTGTTCGTGGCCGTGCTGGTGGTCGTACCAAGCGGATCGCGCCCCCCCCAATGAACGAGAAGGACCGGTTTCTTGAGCATCTCGTAACAGCTGATGTACCTCTTGCTGATCCCGTCTCCAAGAAGCGGGCCGTACAGCAGTACAAACGTGACACTAAAGCTTTCTCTGCTCAACAGAAAGCAGGAAACACGTGGCGCCGAGGGCGAGGAGGCCGGACGGGTCTTCCTGGTCGGCCTCGTAAGTCTGTTGTCATCCAGGTTGATGAAGAAGAGGAAGAGGAGGAGGAAGAGAAAGACAGAGAGGAGGAGCAGGATGGGTCAGAGTCATCAGATGATGATGATGATGATGATGAGTTCGAGCTGCGTAGCGGGGAGGAGAGCGATGAGTATTAATTTGTTACATGATGAAACCTTGAAGTCACAAATGGCAGTGTTGCTGTATGGTCAGAGTCAGCACTGGAGACCAGTACTCTTGCATTCAGTCTGAACTATAGCCGACAAGTCTGAACCCGTATGAACAGGCCCAAACGAGTCCCAACGAGTCTCAACGAGTCTCAACGAGTTCCGACGGATCCCGACGGGTCTCAACCAGTCTCGACCAGTCTGAACACAGGTGAGCGAATCTGAACCAAAGCCACCTCTACAGAGTCAGCACTGGAGACCAGCATTCCTGAATTCAGTTTGAACTATAGCAAACAAGTCTACACAAGCTTGAATAGGGCCAACCAAGTTCCAGCGAGTCCTCGCGAGTCCTAACGAGTCTCAACGAGTCCCAACGAGTCCCAACGAGTCCTAACGAGTCTCAACAAGTCCAAACAAGTTTCAACGACCCTCAACAAGCTTCAACGAGCCTGAACGAGTCTGAACGAGTCTGAACGAGTCTGAACAAAAGTCTCAACCAGTCCCAACAAGTGTCAATGAGTGTCAACCAGTCTTGATGAAGACAAACCAAGTTTTTTTCTTTCTTACGGTAATGTGTAGGCCCAAGTCGCCCTACACTTTAGGGCGACTTTGTCATTCTTGTAGTGTCGGTGACTCGGTGATACTTGAGGACGCTTTCGAGGATTTGGTAGGCGTAACAAGGGTGCTGTTGACTAATCATGGTCCCGCGATGATGAGCTTTCATGGTAATTCCACCTGAGCACTAAAGTCGATGATTCCAGCTTGGTGCTTGTACATGCGAACAGTGTCAGTACCAGGACTATCTATGCAGACCAACAACCCCGCTCAGGTGTAAGTAGATAATCTACTTTTGCATAATGGCTGAGTAGGCGGTGTTCAGCGTGAATATCCCTGCAGACATAAAGCCAACGATAGTCGATTTCCCCAGTTC
Organism: Strobilurus stephanocystis; assembly: GCA_019915075.1. Taxonomy (NCBI): domain Eukaryota; kingdom Fungi; phylum Basidiomycota; class Agaricomycetes; order Agaricales; family Physalacriaceae; genus Strobilurus; species Strobilurus stephanocystis. Next base: position 1,761,720 of record JAHLMI010000010.1, read on the forward strand.
TAAATGGTTCCTCAGTATTTCTTTGCAGGGGTAGTGTGTTGTGAGCTCACGGAGATTTCAACTTGGACAACCTGGACACGCCGTCGGTAGGGGATATGTACAGAAAACGCCAATATTTCTGATTCTGTACCCCACCAATCACCTTGGACTCCACTAGGTTCCCCCAGATCATGTTTAACTCTGTAGTGTCGTGTGAGACGAGGAAAAAAAGATGCGACTCCTGTTGAATGAGGGCCACGAAATCCCTGGAAGATTGAAGACACTTCAGCATACCTGATCAAGGAGACGAAGTGAGGTACGTACGTATATGAAAAGATGCCCATATATGCTCCTGCGATGACGAGTACCAGGCATTGTGTGAGATCCTTAGTCTGATCAGGATTAATTGCCGGTAGGCTGTCCCAATCGATTTTGTCCATTAGGTTCCATCTGATCCGCCAGCGTGTGCGTAGGCGGGCCTTCACACCCAGTTCATGCTCGAGCGGTGTGATCTTCGCTTCCAACTTGGCGATACCCGCCTGACAATCATGCAACTTGCGTTCGTTTTGAAACTTTTGAGACATATGGGCCTCAATATCGAATTTGTATTGTTCGAGATGGGATCGGAAGGTATCGGCAAGCTGACGGCGTTGTCCTTCATTGATGATCAATCATGTGATTCGTAGGGCTGTAATGTGGCCTACCTGCAAATTTTGAACGTAGGGACTGTAGATCCCGTGTATATTTGCGAAGTAACGCGTCCTCAGCATCTAGAGTTTGGGATCAAAATGATAAAGAAACGGGGTTCACTGTCCTGACCTTCTTGTGTTTTATGTGAGATTTTCTCTTGCTCCTGCCACTGTGAGACCGTCAAAGGCAAGTCAGGCATGATGTATTGACTGTCTGTAAGAACATCTCAGAGTGAAGTGAAGAATGAGGATCATGAATAATAACCTTGTTGCACTTTCTGTGCGCGGTCGGGCAGTACATCCTTTTTATTTTGAAGTTTTGACCGCAACTCGGAAAGTCTGGTCTGCAGATCATCCCACTCTTCAACGTCGTCGGGGCCTTCAGCTGAAAACCCTTTGCCAAATCCAAAGCCGACATCGCCAAGCCTGGAGTTCTGGATTATGGACTGAATGGCGACATCAATCGTAAAGAAACGGCGTGTGACTGACCATCGCAGGAAGAGGAAGCGACCAAAATGGGACTTGAACAGCCTCATTGGGCTGATTCTCGGTCATAGTGGATGTATCCATCGCGTCCGAAGACTCATCTTGTGGGACAAGTCCGGCGGGATCATCAAGAAGGTCAAGTAGAGCCGTGTCGTCTGGCATATCCATGAAGTAGTCCTGGGTTTCTGGAATTGACATGTTTTTGACCCGCGTGGTATGGAAGTAACAAACGATTCTACTGACAAACACGTGTCTCACGTAACACACGCGTCCTGGCGGCGCTTCCAGGCCAAGGCGGCCCTCCAGGGATATGTCGGCACCTTAGTCAGCCTTCTGATATGGCAGGCTTCTCAGGAGTCTGGCGGCATGGTCGCCCTATCACCCTGACTTTACCACCGCCACCATGAATACTCTCAGTATGCAAACAGGTCTGTCGCTTATTCTCGACGTTAACACGCCTTCAATCTCACGCTTGCAGGGTCAATGCATCTGGGTTCCCCGAGTAAGTTCTCTGCAAACCTCCATCCTCCGCGATGGCTGTATGCCAACTACCGCTCTTCAGGCTCTCGGCCTTGCTCACCACCCGCAACTCTTCCGCCTGCAGGAGCTTCCGGCCCTCAGCGAAGTCTTTCCAGCGTCGAGAGTGCAAGCGGTCATTCGAGTGCGCTTTCTCCCAATGCTTCACTTCTTCTCTAACCTCTACAGACGAAGAAATAGCCCGTTTCATCGCAAGATCCTTGCCGTCCGAGCCTGCTGGAGAACGCTTCGCCCATTGTGAGAGCCTATTGATTTGATTGCGGCTTTCATCTGATGGCAAAGCTAGTTGACGACTTGGCAATTCTTGCCGGCTCTGAGTCGTCGAAGAGCGAAAACCCGACACCACTTTTGAGCAGCACGAAAGGGGGATCCTTGGGCGGCCCACAGCAACTTCGCACCGCCAGCAATCCCACGGATTCGTCCACCGCCAGCTCCCCCATCGTCCAGGGTGCTGTCACAGCGCCTGATGCCCCCCAACCTGCCGCCGCCGCCCAGTCCACGGATCAACACACCGAGACAGACGACAGCCTCAAGACCGCCATCATGCACTCCGACACTGATGAGAGCCCTCCTTCATCGCCTACCGGAGATTGTCAGGGGAGTTCTCCCCCGTCGCCCTCGCAGGTCAATCCCTATGGCTGGGGTAGTGCCGGCTGGGACAACGAGACGGGCTCAAGTACGTGGCGTGATTGGAGTCCTGCACCCATTACTCCCCCGTTCCCTTACCCGGCTTTTGATGACACTATCTTCGCCAAGGACATCTGGTGGGTGGTCTTCCGGGGTACTTATCCTGGGGTGTATCGTGGACGCGACGCTGTCATTGAGGCGAACGGTACGAACCATGGTCGTCCTCTTCCAGCGTGGACTGAAGCAGAGGCCACCAAACTAATGGCACATGCTGTAGCTGCTGACAAGATCTATCGTCATCCCTGGGGGGCGTAGTTATTTGTTCACTTCACAACCCTTGTACATCTACATTCTACCTGTTCAGGAATAAGAGAAATGGTCGCCCAGGGAGGTTGATGTGAGCAGCCCCTGCTGAAGCCAGCCCGCCCTTCGGAACTAAATGAAGCCGGTGAAGCTTTGGTCCCATGGCATGCCTAATCCGTAGGGCTCAAGGACTGTCCCTATGTTACAACAGCTGCACTGAGCTATCGTATTGCTACGATATGTCATTAGGGGCTACCCAACGTAGGGACACCGCATATGCACACCGTGCTCAAATGAGATCCACGGGATCGCCGCTCGTCAACAAGTGCAACGCTTTTGGCCCGACTTTAATTCGAGGGCGGCCGTCGTCGTCCGCGGCATCCAGCAGAAGTCGTGGTAGAAAGGCAGAGCCTGCCCGGCTCTGCAGGGCGCTCAGAGGGCGCTTATCTTAACCGTCACGTGCCTCGATGACGCCTCCGGATCCGGGACTTGATCGATCTGGGCTCTGTTTCAACCACGACTTGCATAGAGCAGGTCGTGGTTGTCTGCTCTCTTCCTCTCGCGGACGCGGTCTCGGCGCGGCGCTCACGACAGCGTCGCGCTGCTGGCTGGTTGCCCTAGCAACCAGTCCCAACATGGACGCGTAAGCCCCATGCAAGCTGGGCAGCACGCAGCCCAAGCCGGTCTTGGGACTGCTGGACGATGACGACGCCCTCCACGGGCTGCTGGATGCCATCGCCGACGCTGAATCGATGGCCCGCCGCATTGCTGGATGGGAGCGCGCGGGTCGTTGGCTGGACCTGGGCGCGCCGCCTGGAGGCGGGCGTCCATGTTAGGTACGTGTTTTTTGGTTGTTTTCTGCATGGATACGCCAGTGCAAAACTGGCGTATCCGTTTATCACTAATTTTTCAGTAGATCTGGATCTACGCGCGGGATAAGCCCTCCAACGAGGCACCCACCCACATTGTCCCAGATCTATGGAGGCGTCTATGCGCCGCCCCCCTCGCCAAGACGCCTGCTCTCCGCCACCACGGCCAGCTCCCTCCTCCCTCCCTCCGCCACCACCGCCACGCTCCCGCCCGCCTCATCGGATCTCCAACCGCGCCCATGCTCCCCTCTCTCACCGACACACCGCTGCCCTTCGCCGGAGGGTATGTGGCTCGCTCAATTGAGCGTTCCGCGCCCTCCACGAAAGCCAAGCTTCCTTCTTCCCGTCACCCGCCTAGCTCACCAGGCGTGTCGCGCTCAGTCCGCACTCGTTCGGCATAGCACGTTCGATCCCGTTCACATTCGCTCGATCCCGTTGACGTTCGCTAAGTCTGTCTCGTTCACGCTCGCTCGATCCCGTTTGCAATCTACGTCCTTCTAAGTTTTTTTGTGCTCACTCAATCGTTTTCTTGGATTCAATTTTGACAGGGAATAGAACAATCTACTCAGATACAATTGTACACCATGACCTCTGAGCCTCTGGGCGGCTTCTCGGGCTCCCTATCGTGGTCCCGTTCACCGAACGGAGCTTCATCGCTCCCGACCCACCCCTCTTTCCAAATGTACGCTTCTTCCGTCCGCTTGAAGCTCCCCGCCCGCCCGAATTGCTTCCATCCCCTTTTGGGATCATGGGGAACCTCTGCCTCATCATCCCAGACATGTTCGAGATGGATGTACTGGACGGAGGGGGAAGCAATCCAAGCCACGTACGCTGCTTCCATCTGACGCCAGCCATGATCGCTCCTCGGGAATGAGTGTTCGTCGTCGTATTTGTAGGGGCCTAGACCGCCTTCGTCAGACCCGTCGGAGTCATCGGAGTCAGAGTCGTAGATCCTCGGGACCTGGGACATGGCAAACTGTATGGCTTCCCGTTCAAGGGCGTCAACTTCGCGTTCGAGAGCTGCCTCGGTCTTGCCAATTTCGTCTTCATCATCGTCATCGTACACGTTCTCGAACTCCGCCATCGCGTCAAACGACGGCCAGCACAGAAAGCCGGCGTATGACAGGGACAGCTCCTGAACGTGGGGAAGACGATGCAGAGCACGCTTGAATTGTAGCGAACGGAAGAATGACCCGCCGTAAGTCTGTGCATACACATTAGCAGGCGCAGAACAGAGGATGAGTACTTACACCCCTATCACCACCAAGGATCCTGAAGTGGATCAAGTATGGCGCGTTGCATAACGCTGTCAACAGTGACTCGACGAGACCGAGTGAATCCTCTTCTGCGTAGCGGAATGTGAGGTCCGTGATCGAATGTTGTCCAGCCGCAAACCAAGAAAGCAAGCGGGAAGCGGTGTCGTCGTCCTCGGCGGCAGAGTCCAACCACAAGTCGAGAACCTGGATATCGCACGTGGAATACATGACGCGGTTATCAAATGGGCGCAACCGCGGCAGCCATTCAAAGTAGGGAGAGTTTCGAAATTGCTGTGTGTACATGAGCAAAGATCACGAACCCGAGATGCACGGAGACTCACATACACGGCGCCTGGGCGAACAATTGCCAAGACCGGTGTATCACCTCTCGGATCTCCCGCCGACGAGTCTACAAAACGCGTCCCGCCGGCTCCGTCTTGGGCGAATCGCGTGTCCGACATCTGCAGTAGTGAATCCAGACGCATCCTCTCGGACAACTCGACAACGTTGTCCAGGCGAACAAGAAAATCGGCGAGGGGGAGATCAGCCATGATGGTGAGAAGGAAAAAGATTAAGAGTGTCGTCCTTATCAGATGTTGCCGATCGGCCGCGTGAGTGATCGTGGCGCCGAGGGCGAGGAGGCCGGACGGGTCTTCCTGGTCGGCCTCGTAAGACTGTTGTCATCCAGGTTGATGAAGAAGAGGAAGAGGAGGAGGAAGAGAAAGACAGAGAGGAGGAGCAGGATGGGTCAGAGTCATCAGATGATGATGAAGATGATGATGAGTTCGAGCTGCGTAGCGGGGAGGAGAGCGATGAGTATTAATTTGTTACATGATGAAACCTTGAAGTCACAAATGGCAGTGTTGCTGTATGGTCAGAGTCAGCACTGGAGACCAGTACTCTTGCATTCAGTCTGAACTATAGCCGACAAGTCTGAACCCGTATGAACAGGCCCAAACGAGTCCCAACGAGTCCCAACGAGTCTCAACGAGTCCCAACGAGTCTCAACAAGTCCTAACGAGCTTCAACGAGCCTCAACGAGCCTCAACGAGTCTCAACGAGTCTCAACGAGTCTCAACGAGTCTCAACGAGTCTCAACGAGTTTGAACGAGTCCGAACGAGTCTGAACGAGTCTCAACCAGTCCCAACGAGTGTCAATCAGTCTTGATATAGACAAACCATCTAGACCAGAGTCCCCTTTACGTTCTCCACTGCTTCAAGAATAAGGAATGAGTTCACACATAAACGGTCAAGTTCAAACAAGAATGACTAAATTAGAATGAGTATCGATGAGAATCACGGAGTTCAAGCAGCCACTAAGAAATGTGATCGGGAAGGTAAGAAAAAGACTGCGAGAGGTAAACTGTGTGCGAGACCAGAGGGTAGCAAAGAGAATAGAAAGCAAACAATCAAAGTGGTAGAAATGTATGGGACAGATCCATGACTAGGAACTAGTGTACAGCCAACCTAAACGAGCTAGCATCAATCAGAGTTAACAAAAACAGCCTAAAGCAAACAAATGTAGACAAGAACTGACTGGACTCTGGAGGAACTTGTGTGAAATCAACGCTAGCAGGGAAATGGTTAATACAAAGAAACTCTACAAGGGGGTACTAAAGAGCGTGCAAAACAACAACTAATGAGTGCGAACAAGTACTACCTTGTATGAACAAGGCTCAATTAGGAGTAGCATAAAGCTGCAGGCTAAGAAGTGTGTTAAACAGCTAACTAGTATAAAGAAGAAGTCACAAGTAATGAACAAGTTTAAACTAGTGAGAATGGTGATCAACAAGCAGTCAACCAGGACTGCGGAACTTAATGTGTAATCATCAATGAGCAGCCCAAACACCATTGTTTTTGGTAGCACTGCTTTAAGATTGTCAAGAGAGCGTTCTGATAGCTATGTCAGAAACAGAGATATTGAACAATGATGATGAATACATTCAGACCTTGGAAAGGGTTCGTTTAGACTGCTTACTGTTAGGATTCTGGCTCGAGGTCTTATGCACTTACTAGATTGAAAACTGCATCGCATATCGCAATCTTGGCATTGTCAGTGGT